>NW_020769330.1:3890541-3921292 GCF_900518735.1 Pseudonaja textilis
AAGGAAGGAAAGAAGGGAGGGAGAAAGAAAGAGAGTTGAAAGCCTATTTTGAATGACCAAACATTTCTGTTTTTTAAATTTAAGTGAAGTGAAGAAGATCTATGCACAGGCTTATGAAAGCCAGTGGAAAATATCACACTCCCTATTTCTGACTTCAGTTGTTAATTATCTGCTCATAAGGTATTCAGCAATGAAGTTTCTGGTGTTCTCATATAATTAATAGTCAGAGTAAATATACATTTGTTAGTGTCCATATGTGAGTAATATCCCTCTGGGATTTCCTCATTTTTCACCCTCATCTTCCAGGAAGTGATGAACCCAATCATCACAACAGGCAACAGACCACTTTACAATAAATGCAAAGGTTTATAGAATAAAATATTGAATACAGTTGTTCCTTAACACATTTCTCAGTGCCAATGCACCTAATTAGAGATACACATCACCGATCAGCACAATTTCCCCAATTAATGTAAGCCAAAAGGTTATCTGAATTACTGATCAGGCAGTTACAAAAGTTATCTTGTAGCTTCTTGATTTCAGATGGATTTTGCAATGTGAAAAAAGACTGCAAAGAGAATAGCAGGCACAAGTAAAAGGAACAAGAAATAGGATAGAAAAGTTCTTACGCACTTCATACACATCTTCCATACACTTCTTCCAGCTGATGTACAATCTTTTTCTTCTATTTTTCAGCCTAGATTTGTTGGATCCTGACCAACTGCTTTTCATCAATCCTTATTGATTATTTCTTTTTTTTATTCATTTTCTTATTGTACCCTATGACTATTATTAAGAGTTGTACCTTATGATTCTTGACTCTTGACAAATGTATCTTTTCTTTTATGTACACTGAGAACATATTCACCAAGACAAATTCCTTGTGTGTCAAATCACACTTGGCCAATAAAGAATTCCATTTATCTCATTTAATTATTTTTATAAATAAGGCAGTGAATACACATAATACTCCTTCCTATTTCTCTCCAGCTAATATGTAAGATGAGTTGAACTGAGAGTCACTGCCCTAAAGTCACGTTAGCTGGCTTTCATGACTCAGGCAGAAATAGAACTCATAATCTCCTAGCTTCTACCCTTGTGCCTTAACTATTACACTAAATGAAATGTGTCTATCAGATTATCAATATGTCTTCAATTTTATGGAAAAAAAGTATTGACCAAGGGTGCCAAATGTATTTTTGTGTTTGTATGTGTGTGTGTGTGTGTGTGTGTGTCCCCATGCAATTTATGTTACTTATTTTATGCCTAAGGTGGGACCAGAATTCACAGTCTCCTTGTGATTGGGCCAAAATCACCTAGCTGGCTTTCATGTCTAAAGTGAGACTAGAAATTCATGATCTCCAATTTCTAGACTGATGCCTTAATTATTAACCCAAACTGGTTCTCTTTTCATGGAAATATTTATTACACTTAGAAGGCAGTTTGGAGAAGAATCTTGGAAGACAGTTTGGATAGTTCTTTATCATCCTCTGATCCTTGGTATTTTTATCTATCATTCATCCTTTGATCTCCTGATCTTTGGAACATCATTATTTCAGTCAGTGTTCAGTTAACATGCTGTCCTGTTGTTCCTTAGTGTTCAGGTGGACTAAATTAAACTGATCATTAATCATATAGTTCATTAATTCATTATTCATTATGATCATTAGAAAAGGTCATTTGCTGAACAAGCCGGCAAAGAAGTTTCTTTCCATTCTAATATGGCTTGTTTCTAAGTTTCTTCCTTCCTTCCTTTCATCCTATAAATAGGATGTATCTTCTATTTTGCCCTATTTGGGAGTAATTATCCACTTTTATTTCAATGAACTTTTTCCTTTCTTTCTTGTTTGGTCCACCCACTTCTTTTGACATTAATAAGTCTTGGTGTCACAGAGAAGAGGGTAAGGGAATATATTCTTCCTTCATTAGTTGATCTATTGGCTTAGCTACCATAGGGCCAAAAAATCAGCAAGGCCCTTTATGATGACCAAGTTTTGGAGTATTCAAATTCAAAAAAAGTTAGCGATAGGTAATTCTACAGCAAAATTATCTTCCTATTGCCAACACATCTGAACTCTACTGTCCACTTTGACTCCAAATTTCAAATCTACAATAGTAGAATCCTACTCCAGCTATTGAACTCAGTGTTTTTATTTCTATTTCTGTATCAACTTTCTGAAAAAAATGCCTTGTTTAAGTGTACACTAAATCAAGACCAAAAAGAATAAAGCTATAAAAAAACAAAGCAACTAAGCTACTCTGCCATTACTTATTATTTAATCCTTTGTCCTACCACTTTTTTTCACTTTATTGCAAATTGAAGAATCCAACTCTTTAAAAAAGACTATAAATCAAAAGGGAAGAAGATGCCAAGGTATGCTAGCAATACTTTATGCCGATTCAGCAGCCCTCTTCCGAAAAGAACTGGAAAGTGCTTTTAAAACAAACTCTCTAAAAAGCTATAATGTAGTCTACTGGGATTGCATTACTGAAGTGTAACTTTCATTTGAATGTACAATGACTGTGTAGGGAGGGGTAGTTAGACAGTTAAATCTTCTGAGATGGAAAGCAGGTAGATCACAAACTATAGATTGGCCATAAGCTGAACTATACAAGGCAAGCAAATCAATTTCTAATGATTTAACAGGGGTGGCAGATAAGTTGCCTCTTTCTATTTGCTTATTAGGCTTTGTAAATGGAAGGTGTAGGCTTTTGTCAGTGTGGTAAATCAGTGATTGTGGGGCAGGAAGAAACAAATTTCACACTCAGCCATCTAAAACACTTTGGGCCAGTTTCTCTTTCTCTCAGCTCAGCCTACAGAGTAATACAAGCTCAATTGTCCATGAATTTCCAGTCCCTTTTTAAACCATATAGGTCTGTTACTGGCACTCTGTTGGATGACAGCAAGTTTAACTATGCCCTGTGCAAAGAATTTATAATTCCTTTTATGAGTTCCAAAGTGAGAGAAACTTTGCATATACTGCAACATTTATTTTCCTTGGTTGTATTTCTCCTTATCTTCCTTTACTACTGTAATCCCATTTTTTCATAGGCAGAATCCCATTTTAGCCTCTCATCATTTTGTGGGTGTTTTGTTTCAGAATAACAGAATTGAAAGTGACCTTGGAGATTTTCTAGTCCAAGCCCTCACTTAAGCAGGAAGTCCTACATCTTTTCAAACTCACCTCATCTTCTACCAAACAGAACCAAGTTTCCTTTTCCACTTATTTCTCATGCTTTTCCAGTATGGATGTGTTGCAATTTCATACATATGCACTCTTTAAAGCTTCTTCACTTCCAAGATTATTTCTATAATTTTTATAACAGAATAACAGAATTGGGACCTTGGAAATCTTCTACTCCAACTCCCTACTCAAGCAAGAAACCCTACACCACTTCAGACAAATGATTATCCAACTTCTTCTTAAAAGCTTCCAGTGTTGGAGCATTCACAACTTCTGGAGGCAAGTTGTTCCACTGATTGATGGTTCTAACTGTCAGGATATATCTCCTAAGTTGCTTTGCTCCTTGATTAGTTTCCACCCATTGCTTCTTGTCCTGCCCTCAGGTGCTTTGGAGAATAGTTTGACTCCCTCTTCTTTTTGGCAGACCCTGAGATGTTGGAACACCGCTATCATGTCACCCTTAGTCCTTCATTTCATTAAAAAAAAAAAATCCCACAGCTTTGCAATGAACTTTTTGAGGTATGGCAACAAGAACTCTGTACAATATTACAAATGTGAAGTCATATGGATTAATAAAAAGATTACAGCATTGACTAATTTATTTTCAACTCCCTTCTAAATGATTCTAAACATGGGGGTTTTCCTTCTTCAACAGCAGATGCACACCAAATTGATACTTCGAGTTATCCAATATCAACAGAGTATCAGTCACCATCAGTTCAAATACATATAATCAATGTGCATCATTTTGTACTTTGTTATGAATAAAGTGCTTGCCAGACTGTAGGTTGCTGACTCAGATATTCAATACATATCAGAAACATGACTGCCAATAGGTTCCTTCTTTGTGGGAGAAAGATTTTTTTTAATTATTTCAATAATATGAGCTAGAACTTGGCTGAACTCCATCAGTCTTTGAACTGAAACTGGAAAAAAGAGGACTACTATTATGACCAACACATTCTAATTAAAATTTCTGGTCTCTGAACGCTCACAGAAATTTAAGGAAGTGTTGCAGATGTGTTTTTGCATTAGGAGCTTCTACCGTTACACAAATCAGTAACATTTCTGCATAAGAATTACTGCTAGGACTTTGATTTTTGTTGGGTGTGATTTTTTCTGCAACTCATCATACATGATGTAGAAATTGAATATCAGTGATTTCAAACCTCAAGCTTGTTTTCATGAAATTATATGTTTTTTTTCTTTATCTTGAGATTTGTAATAATTCAAAAACTTTCCTCTATCTGTTCACAATTATTTCTGACAAAGAGTTTTTTTTTAATTAGTAGTAGATCATCATCAACCACCAGAATATTTCCAGAATATTAATTTGTTTTTTTGGCTTAAAAATCAGTTATTTATGATCAGTTGACTATGATCTAGGAGCATGGTGCTGCCCTGATTAGCATGCAATATTGCAGGCTAATTCTGCCAACTACCAGGAGTTCGATCCTCACTGGCTCAAGGTTAACTTAGTCTTCCATCTTTTCAAGGTCAGTAAAATGAGGATCTAGATTGTTGGGGAAAATATGTTGACTCTGTAAACTACTTACAGAGGGTTCTTGTCAGATCCGTGTATCTGCCATTCTTCAATGGAAGTAGAAGGTGGGGGGGAAGTTGGTACAAGTAATTCTTTTTGATGTAACCTGAATATATTAAATCTTATATTGATTCTGTATAACTGCATGTGATATACAACTGGAGGACTGGAGCCAGTTATAAAGGACTATGAAGGGGTTCATACAGTAAGTCTAAGTGCTATTGCTATTGCTATCTTGATTATTTTTCCCAACACTGAATATTTTTATTTTACTAGTTAAAGTTAAAAAGGAGTTTATACATTTTATATTTTCCTTTTTAATGACATTTGATTTTGTTTAACTTTTGCAAGGTTTGTGAGATGGTCTATATCCCAAAGGGAGGAAAAAGAGTTGACACTTCTGGATGCCATGCCTCTGTACATAGGGTTTGCATACTGTTATTTCCTTTTTTGCTTTATGGCTTTGTATCCAGAAGAAAAACAGTATACACACTAGCATTATATGTTAACTTATGTCCTAAGCTGCTAACATTAACCAGGAGTCAGAACCAAGACCTGAAGATTTTATGAGAGAAGGTTTGAGACTTCCAGCATTCTATTCTTCAAATATAGTCTTCTCTTATTAACATATTTTCACTAATTGCATAGATATGTTGAAAACATACAGAAGAGAGGTGACGGATTCACATTAATTTTAAATATCCAATGTTCAAATCCTGGCATTTGCAGCAAAGAAAGCTTTAGAGAATGGAAGACTTGAAATTAGTACAGGAGTCCTAGTTCAACAGCACTGAAAAAAGTAACTTACAATCATTTGTCATACAACTGTTGCAGCATCTCCATTGTCACATGATCAAAATTCAGATGCTTGGCCACTAGTTCATATTTATGATGGTAGAAATGCTGAGGTCATTTGATCAACTTTTGCAACCTTCTGACAAGCAAAATCAATGGGGAATCCAGATTCACTTAAAACATGTTATTGACTTAACAAATGTAATGGTTCTCTTAACTGTTGCAAGAAAAGAGCAAATGAGGCAAAACTCATTAACAAATGTTTCACTTAGCAACATAAATGTTGGGCTCAATTATGATCGCAATTTGAGGACTAACTGTATGAGAATATATAGAACTAGGATGTGACTTTGGCCCTTAGAAATTGCTAAGGGGGCATTTTTTTCATAGTGAATATATGAATGATGAATATTAATCATTGTATAATTCTATAAAAGAAGCACCTGGACTAAATGACTTTCAAACCTTTCTCATAACCTTCAAATCCTGAGTCTTATCATTTTTTTGTAAACACAAGCACACCCGATTTTTCCCTCTTAAATCAGTAGCTTTATCATTCATGCAGTCTTGAAATTGTCCTTAAGCGGTTTGCATATATCAGTGATTATGCAGTTTTTATCAGTTATTCATTTTTACAAATTACAAATTAATGATTTAACTAAGGATACAATGATAACACACATTCACACACAAAAGAGAGAGAGGGATGGAGAGGGAGAGGGAGAGATAGAGTATAAATATGACTGAAGTTAGTCTAGTTATTTGAGAATATTAATGCACAGGTTCAGTGAATTCCCCTTGCAACAAATACAACTTCTGATGATATCATGGATATATTATTGCATTTTGGCAATTATATAGATGTGATTTCAAACTGCTTTTTTCTTAAATGTATTTCAACATCCCAGAGATTTCCTGGTGTTCTCTGAACTATCTACTAAATAGGATTGAACTTGTTTAGGTTCTAAAATCATGCCTCATCAATTAGGTGCTGCCACTCTGAGTTGTATTCAGGATACCACTAGAAATCTCATAATAATTCAGTTAATATTTGTTTATTGAAACAAATATCTATCCCAATGCTTACTTTTCAAAATGAAGTGCAAAATGCAATGCTGTGTAATAACTCCCAAGCAGAGGTGGGATTCTACCAGTTTGCACTTATTCACTAGAACTGGTTGTTAACATTCTAAGCAGTTCAGAGAACTGGTTGTTAGAAGAAATTACTGGCCTAATCCTGTAAGGAAAGCAGGAAGGAAACATTCTGGTGTTGCTTACAGAAACTGCCTCTCCGTTAACTCTTATTACATTCTTGGCAGGACTGGACTTCCTGTCTCAGGAACTTCTCTGGAGGTTTTTTTCCCTCCTTTGCTGGTACTTTGCTTGTGTGGAATGATCATTCAAAGTTACAATGGTACTGAAAAAAGTAACTTAAGACCATTTTTCACACTTATGACTGTTGCAGCATCCCCACAGTCATGAGAGGCCAGGCAAGGAGATGTGTGCCTCAATGTGAGTGATATTGAATTGGGCATGCCCAGCCAATAACATGACCACCAAGCCACGCCCACCAACTGAGCCACTCCCACAGAACCAGTTGTTAAAAAATTTGAATCCCACCCCTGCTCCCAAGACTATTGTCAACTCAGTTGAATATCTAATTACTAGTAAATTTTACTTAAGAGAACACATCTTATTCTCATTAAAGGATTTCAGACTTAAAGAGTGAGATGGAGGCTGAGATAAACATTTAGGGTAACATCCTACAATTTAAGAATCTGTCTCAAATTATTAAATTGGTTGCTAAAAAAGGGGGTGGATGAATTTATGTGTGCACAGACATGAATGTGTGAGTATATACTTTGAAATTGTAGACATCGCAATACCTGGCTTTCTTGCAGCTCAAATAATAGCAATAGCACTTAGACTTATATACTGCTTCACAGTGCTTTACAGTCCTCCCTAAGCGGTTTACAGAGTCAGCATATTGTTCCCAGTAATCTGGATCCTCATTTTACCTACCTCAAAAGGATGGAAGGCTGAATCAACCTTGAGTCTGGTGAGATTTGAACTGCCAAACTGCAGGCAGCCATCAATCAGGAGAAGTAGCCTGCAGTACTGCATTCTAACCACTGTGCCACTAATTATTTTGCCTTTATTGTTATAGGGTTTTTATTTTTTTCTCTGTTTGTTTTACTAAAATGCTTGTTTAAACTGTGAGTTAAATGATGTTCAAATTTAATAATAAATGTGGTAATTATTAACATGCCATATGGTAGATGAACTTATCCAGGTGTTTTATAGGTTATGATCACGAAATCTTGAAAGCCTTATCCCAGTTATACCAATCAGAAGCAAGGCAAGGCAATTTTGACATTTTTTTTTATTCCACCCTCTTATGTCTTTTTGGGAAAAAGCTGATGTTTTCATAATAGCATCTCTATGTTCCTCTACTTATTCAAGGAGCCAAGATCTTGGTCTTTCATTCCACAATTTCTTCCCCCTTTTCTAACCTCTGCCATCCAAATTTGTCTCAAGGATTTTTGGTGGCTTTTATTGTAATTGCTAGGATTTGTGGCAGGCTTGCTTTGCAGCCATCTTAGTTGAAAAGGCTAATGCAGACTGTAACTTCCATCCATGAATATCTGCTATATTTCCTGCTTCTTGATAAGTGAAGTAATGAGGTCCATGATGTAAAACCATATTTCTGTCAAGCATTGTATAGTTTAGGAATCTATTAAGGGATTAACTCTCTTGAATCATTTCTCTTTCACCCAGGCCCCCAACTAGGCCTTATTTGATTATTAATATTTCGATCCTATCCAGTTTCCCGATATCTCTATGGACCATAGAGGCCTTCACTGATTTTTCTGTAGGAGAACAGTAAGCAGAGCCAGAAGGTGGAGTTAAATGAGTCACAAGCCTAGTATCATTACATACCAACAAACAGTAATCCCTCTTGAATTCCATTGATCCTTATCTAGTGCCAAGGAAGAGGGAGAAAGAGAAGGAGAGGGAGGAAGAAAGAGAGAAAGGAAGAGGGAGTGAGAGGGAGGGAGGGAGGGAGAGAGAGAGAGAGAGAGAGATGCCACCCAGAGTAACATCCATATAGATGGATAGCCATATAAAAATGATTCACAATATTTCTTTCTTTTCATTTATTTGTCCAACTTATCTGGCCACCCATTTTAACAAGTAATTCTAGGTGGCCATATAAATTTGATGAATTCATCTTTATTTGCTATCATCTGAAAAGTCTTTTTCGGGTAATCATCAGTTGTCCTACTACTTTGCTATTTATAAAACTTTGCTTTGGAATAATAGGTATCATGAACTCATCACAAAATTATTTGGAAAGGGAGAGTCCAATTAGTCTCCATCACAATAAATTAACCTTTGCTTAAGCAGCAACATTAATCAGTTCCTTCACTCAAGTGTTCAGAAGCCAAAATCAGGATGTGAATGTGACTTTATTTTAGTGCAAGAGATAATCAAGAAAAATAGCAGTGCATAGAATGAAATTGTGAAAAACATAGCAGATGAATAATAAAGCAAGCTTGTTTTGAAATACCACATTATTATTTATCTGTTTATTTATTCATTTATTTACACATAAGTCTACCAGATATTTTAAATTGGATTTGGTATTTTAATGATTGGATACTTCCAAAGGATCTAGAAAAAAGATATTATTATTGTTCTGACTCAACTGGATTCTTAAAGAACAAACAGAGACAAAGGCAGCAGCTCCACCTTTTAAGGTTTAATAACAAATTCTGTTCTGAAGGCTGCTTTCCACTAATTAGCTCTGACAAGAAAGAGCCTTGCCAAGTTGTTTGTCAAGGCTGCCAAAAACCCAGAGATAAAAACTAATTTTCAAGCTTCTCCAAGATGTCCACCAGTTGAAGTTAAGAGTTTCTTTGCTGTCTGCAAAGAACATTTTTCCAAATCTGGCTTTTATCCTCTTGAGGGAGGGGCCATTACCTTGCAGCCTTACTCCTGAGTCGCCTGTGCTGCTGTAATTGTTCTTTCCTCTGAGCAATCCTTCATTCACATGCACTTGGCATTGGCTCCTCAGGAACCTCCTCATCACTGCTGACAGCCCCCACAATCTTTGAAGGCAGCAGTCCGCTCCCTGATGGTCATGGCCCTTCATCAGAGTCTTCGCTCTCCTCAGCCATCTGCACCTGCTGCCGGCTAACCACAACAATTATAATATGTGCTGTTTCAAGTAATACATCTGTTTGTAAATGAGAGGCATTGAGCTCTATCCATACCTATTGTGTTCAAATACATTTGTAAATTGTTTGTTTTCACACCAAGTGCTGGCATGATTTCCATTATGTTTTTTTTTCTTTTTTTTGTTCAAATGTGCTTAATCTCTATCTAAAAATCTTTACATTTTCCTACTATATTTTTTCTATTAGTTTCTCATTGACCATTCTGTATCCAGCTACTTCAGTGTTAATTCTCCATACTTGTTTTGTTTAATCAGGTCTCTCTTGGAGCTAAAGGTTTATCAATTTGTATTTTGAAATCCCAACTACGTTTTCAATATTATGATTCTCTCAGTTTTTTATTGCTGATAAATTATAATTCTACTTCAATGACAATTGAATCAAGGAGGCTACCTTATTTTGTCTTTCAAAACACTTTACCTCTGCAATCTTTTTACATATTATTTTCTTTTTTTCACAAATAGATTTACTACCTTGATTCCCCCTCCAATTTTAGCTTTCATTTCACTTATTTATGATCAAGAGCTGAAAATATATCTATGTTTTCTTTTTTACCTGGAGAGCAAGCATTAGGGGAAAAAAAGACAATTTCAGTAAATGCTGACAAGTGAATTCTGAATAATCAATTATGGTTATCATTTAAATTTTTGGCTTCTTGAATGCGCGTATCCCTATGCATATGGTGAGTAAGCTGATAGAAAAGATTATTGAAAGTTCACTTCCTTCTATCCAGAGCATGACATACAAGTGTTGCTTGACCAGAAACCATAGTATTCTCTGGGATATTTCACATCCTCTCCATGGCCAGCTTTCTCTTTTATTTTCTGGAAGGAGGCTTCTCAGTATCCAAAGCAGAAGAACTAGATTCTATAATAGCTTTATACCATATAGTATCAATGAAGTTAATTCCCAAGACTCTTTTTTCCAATCTGTATTCAATATATATATATATATATATGTATGTATGTATGTATGTGTATATATATATATATATATATACATACATACATACATACATACATACATACATTATATATATATTTGTTTTCTGAGGTTCTCGCGGGTATTTGTATGTGGATCTTTGGTTGTTTGGGTTTTCTCCCGCGTAAGATTCGAAGTATCTAGGCAACGTTTCGATGAAGTCTCATTCATCATCTTCAGGCTTCTCTCTTCGGCTCTTGCTTCTCAGAGTGATGTGAGATTGCAGCTGCTTCTTCCTTTTAACTGCTAGTGGGGGTGGGACTTGATTGGGTGGGGGCTTGGCTGTGTTCTGATTGGGTGGGGGTGTGTTCTCATTGGTAGGGGGTTTGGCTGTGTTCTGTTTGGTTGGGGGGGTTGGTCGTGTTCTGATCATTCACTCCGAGAAGCAAGAGCCAAAGACAGAAGCCTGAAGATGATGAATGAGACTTCATCGAAACGTTGCCTAGATACTTCGAAACTTACGCGGGAGAAAAGCTGAACAACCAAAGATCCACATACAAATACCCACGAGAACCTCAGAAAACATATATATATATATATATATTACTCTGAGAAGCACAGAGCCGGAGACAGAAGCCTGAAGATGATGAATGAGACTTCATCGAAACGTTGCCTAGATACTTCGAATCTTACGTGGGAGAAAACCCGAACAACCAAAGATATATATATATATATGTATATATATATATATATATATATATGTGTGTGTGTGTGTCTGTCTGTCTGTCTGTCTGTCTGTCTGTCTGTCTGTCTACATGTATATGTGTGTGTACATGTATATTTTATATATGTGTCTCTCTCTGTGTGTGTGTATAGAGCATGTGTATATGTGTGTGTACATGTGTTCTTTTGAGAGTAGGCATCAGAATTTCATTTGTAATGTTTTCCAGTGTGTTCCCAGATAATGGTTATCTTATCCTATCACGAGTTTACTGCTATCTGCTAACACCTATCATTCGCCAGACATATGCATGTGTGTATAAATGTTCAGAAAATACAGGATCTTGAGCAGGGGTGGGATTCAAAATTTTTAAAAGCCGGTTCTGTGGGCATAGCTTAGGTGGTGGGCGTGGCTTGGTGGTCATGTGACTGGATGGACATGGCTTGGTGGTCATGTTATTGGCTGGGCATGGCCAATTCAATATCACCCACATCGAGGCATGCATCTCCTCACCTGGCCTCTCATGACTGTAGGGATGCTGCAACAGTGATAAGCGTGAAAAATGGTCATAAGTCACTTTTTTCAGTGCCATTGTAATTTTGAACGATCACTCTACACAAGCAAAGTACCAGCAAAGGAGGGGGAAAAAACTCCAGAGAAGTTCCTGAGACAGGAAGTCTAGTCCTGCCAAAAGTGTAATAAGGGTTAATGAAGAAGCAGTTTCTGTAAGCAGCACCAGAATGTTTCCTTCCTGCCTTCCTTACAGGATTAGGCCAGTAATTTCTTCTAACAACCAGTTCTCCAAAATGCTTAGAATGTTAACAACTGGTTCTAGTGAATAGATGCAAACTGGTAGAATCCCACCCCTGATCTTGAGTGGTTTTAAAAGGGGGATTATATCATCAAGATTTAATAAGTTATTTTTATGTTACCTTTCATCCTATAAGTATGATAGATAACACATTTAGATAGGAAGTACTCTCCAAAAAGAACTGGTAGGAAAAAGTCTTTTTTTAATGTGGTGGTTTTTTTATCCACAAAATTTACTTTTATATGAGAAGTATTAAAACTATAATCTTCCAATTGGATCCAAAATGTAACGAGTGTCCAGTTGGAATAACTTTTCCTACTTATATTGTTGATGCTTTCATTCATATTTTTTTCTTGCAATGTATTGAGCTTTTAAAAGTTTCGAGCTAATTTCTAAACTTAAATAGCTGAGTTGAATGTATTTTGGCTAACTCTTTAAAACTTGGGCATAGCTGGTTCCTCACTAATGATCATTTCCAACTTTTGCTTTTATCATGAAATATAATCTCTGCCTCTGATAACCCCTTTACATTGGCAAAGTTTGTTTTTTATTCCTACAAAATTCCTACATAATCCTACAAAAATGGAGGATGTATTAGAATTTTTTTAAAAAAAATAGTAGATTGAGCAAAAAATATGATTCCTGAAATATACAGTAATCTGATTTATTAATCATGTAATAAATATAAGCTTAATTTCAATGAACATTCCAACTCATATTTGTTCTTCCTGCATTACCAATGTGAATAGTGTGTGTATGTGCGTGTGTGTGAACACACACACACACACACACACACACACACACACACACAGAGAGAGAGAGAGAGAGACAGAGCTAGATCCCTTATTGATATAGAATGTTTCAAAACAGCATTGAATAATAGAACTCTATTAGCATGAATATTAGGATTTTTTTCTAGTTGGGCGCATTTGACGAATAGTATCCATTGCATTTCAGATTCATTTGAATTCCTTTTAAAATAACTTAGTGATATTAATAAAAGAAGCCTGTGCCTGCCTGAATAATTTTTTCAGACTAACAAGTCGACATAGAAATAGTACTTTTTTTCCCTTTAGGACATCCTGGCATAGCTTTCTCCTATAATTCAATCAGATTTATCTATACATTTTGGGTGATATATTTGTATAATATATACCTAAACAAAATATACAGTATTTCTGGATATCATGGTGCAGTAGTCAGTATGCTATATTGCAGGCTAATGCTGGCCACACTCAGGAGTTGACACAGCTTTCCATCCTTTTCAGGTCTTTATAATGAGAACCCAGATTGTTGGGGGCAATATGCTGACTCTGTAAACTGCTTAGAGAGGACTGTAAAAGACTATGGAATTGTATATAAGTCTAACCGCTATTGTTATCGCTATTATGTTCTTAGTGTTGGTACAACGCATGGTAGTAGTCCATTCCATTTAATATCCGTTGATGGACTCTAAAAAAATTACAAGATTAGCAATATATTTTAATAGTTTTAAATTTTTGAGATGCCAAGTCTTGGGAAAGTTTGATGCTACCAAAAAATACAAAATAAAAATAATGAGTTCATTAGTTTGGTGTATTATATGTGAGATTACCGATAATTTATAAATGTTTGAACGGTTCATTCATTTAATGTGTTTCATAATGTAGTGTGAGAATGCAGAAACTCCTTCTTTTCACAAAAAGACTTTAACTAACTTAAAGATCTATAGCTGCAGTTTGGTAATCCTAACACGTGGAAAGAAGGAAGCATTTAGCTAGACTCTAAAAGGCACTGAATGGCAAAATCTGGAGAAAAACTTGCTCAGAAAGGGAAGAATGGTAAAATCAAACTTCTTATATTTAAAAGACAGAAGAATGGATGTACCTCTTTGAACTCTTCAAAAATTTTAACCTTAGACTGTCTACTATTGACCTCACCCCTTTCCTAAAAGGTCTATAGGGGTTGTGCATAAGCACACCAGCGTGCCTACCGTGCCTGTCCTATTGTTTCTTTTTTATTTTTCTTATATGTATCCATTTCATGTATTCATAACTATGTTTATACTTATACCTGTTATCTTATAATCGCTTGACAAAATAATAAATAAATAAATAAACAAACAAGCAAACAAATAAATAAATAAATAGAGAACGGCACAAATGGAATGCCAAGGACAGTTCTATAAGAGTCATCTGAGTGGAGTAGAGAAATTTAATTGAGATAAAAAGAGTTTGGGGACTAAATTCTTGGCAAGAATATGAAAACATGAAGCATCTCTTTATTAAGACTGTTCTTGTCAGCATTTTTTCTTTTCCTACTTTCCCACTGAGCAATGCATGGCCTTCTTTTGCAATAAACTACTAATGTAAACCTTTTATCCGTGTCCCACATTTTTATTCTTGGGAAACAAAAGTTGTACAGGGGAAAGTCAGGGAAGAAAGTGAGATTGAAATAAATCAAGAACTGAGGTTTAGCAGAATTATATATTTCTGTTGCCAACTTGTTAGGGAACATTAATATAACTATCATTATATACTTTCTAGTGTTGATGGAAAAGAAATTAATAGTAACTCTAAAGTTGTACTTTTGACTTTGTTCTGTATTTATTTTTCTTTCTTAACTTAATTATTTATTTCTGTTTGTTTTTATTTTTATTATTTAAAAATTTAATACAAGTAGTTCTCAACTTACAAAAGTTCATTTTTCACACTTATGACTGTTGCATCATCTCCATGGTCATGTGGTTTACATTCAGATGCTTGGCACCTAGTTCATATTTATGATGGGTTGCAGTGTCCCAGGGTCATGTGATAATCTTTTGTGACCTTCTGACAAACAAAGTCAATGGGGATGCCATATTCACTTAACAACTGTGTGATTAATTTAACAACTGCAGTGATTTATTTAACAAATGTGGTAAGAATAGTCATAAATGTGGCAAAACTCACTTAACAAATTTCTCATTTAGAAACATAAATCAGGGCTCAATTGTGATCATAAGAAGTAAAGTTATTTGTTAACTGCACTTCATTTGGGAGGAAAAAAATAGCATTATCTTCAAGTGAATGTTAGATGAATAAATAGGTATTTAGGCTGAGGAATCAAGATGCCTGCTCTTTTGGTCTCAGGTTTTGCATAGGTAAAATATTCTTAAGGACTCAATTTCTTTGTCTAGCTAAGTCTATATATCTGATTCTGTAATGCATGTATTGAATAGAAGATACTTGGTCTAAGGAGAATTAAACAATACTCTGAGAAAAGTCTTCTCCTACAAAGAATAACCTTTACAACTTGAATATCCCTCATGAGTATTTGGATTATCAGTTAGTGATAATTGGTGTTTTCAGCAAGATAATTACTTCTGAAACATATGACAGCTGGTATTTGGCAATCTGTTCCACCTCAATGCAGCGAAACCTATCATGAGTCATACAGAATCATTCAGCTGTTCAGTGGTCCCAACATCATCTACTCTTGGGCATGTGTATTTTTATATGCATTACTTCGTTCTTTAAGAAGAATACAATTTACCACCTCGGTGAACTTAATTTAAGGTCACTTTTGTACTATCTACTCATATCTTGTAATAGCAACTTAATCTTTAGCATCAAACTTGTTGGATGTATATTTTGTGTATATTCGTAGATATTGTACTCTCCAATTGCTGATGGATCTATTTTTCTTATCTTCATCTTTAAGTGCTCTGGTTTTATTGTATTGCGAACATTTGCTGGGGTGCATCCACAGTTTCGTTATACTTGTACAATGACAATAAAATTCTTCTTATCTTCTTATCATAATCTGCAGGGTCAATCAGTTGGCTTCAATTAATTTTCTTGGGCATGTAAACTCTCCAAACGAAATTGGTGAAGTATTTAGTACAGTTTTTGGCAAGTGACAGAAGGTGCTTTACTTCTGATCTATACTCTATTTTTTTTTCCTGAACTTGTTATGGGTGTTCATGAATAGTAGAATATTTTTTCTTTTTCTTTTTGACACCTGCTCCAGATATAAAAGTCTGCAAATTTTCTCTAGTACCATTTTTCTAGTTAGAGTCATGTTGGTGGCTGAGATCCAGACAAACAAATATGAAATTGTATGTCATGATATATACACAATAACTTGTAATAATATTAATAGAGGTTTTCAAGAAAAGTTTGGACAACCATTTGTCTAGGATGATATAAGGACCCTGCTTTGAGCAACGGGTTAGATTAGAAGACCTCAAAAATCCTGTTGAAATAAGTCCTGTTTTTTCCTATGAAATGTTATTTATCACCCATCTATCTGTCTGTTCTGCCTGTCTAAATGTCTGTCCATCTGTCCATCTATTCATCATCTATCATCTATCATACATTCCCTGTCCATTTTCCATATGCAAATTAGGACCCTGCACTGCATTTTGACTGGATTAATGAAACAACTAAATATATGCAGAAGGAAGAATGAGAATACTCTTATGATGCCCTTCGCTGATTTCTTTTCTTTAGCTGCCAAATTTGGCTTATGGGACATTTGCATATTTGACTGACATAGATAATGACAGGGAGCAATATGCTCAAGCTCACTTTTCTTTCACCGAAGCATTAATGACTATGGTCTCAAAGCAGCAAGAACACTGTTAAAATTTATGACAGTTTAGACAAGGTAAAGTAGGGAAAAATCTTGCCTAATAATTTTGACCTATAGAATCGACTGAGACCAAAATCATATGGGTATTTTTGTGGCAAACTTGGTTACTGCTGATGCCTTGAGTCTTCTGATGAGTAACTTCAGAGTAGGTTCACTTAACTTTTTGACAGCCTTTCAGAAAAAATGACAGAAAAGTTGACAGCATAATTGAGGACAGTGTGTATGGGTTAGCCAAAAATGATCTTAAGATGAAAAAATAAAAGGTTTAATAATGACGATAAACATTCTTATCCTGTTTATTTCTTTTTCTACTAGTAGTAGATGATCTGTGGTTTATGAATGATGGGGGAGAGAGAAATCTGCTGCTTTGTAAATTTGAGGTATTAGTATATTAGATATTAATATCAAATTATTAATATATTATCTTCCTCTGTTTGACTTCTGGAGATTTAAGAAGAACGTATCTGATGGGATATATTTTGCACTATCAATTAGTTATTAAATTCACAGATAGTATAATCTGTTGATTTGCTGTTGGGGAGGGGGTGAGAGTTGGAGGTGATTTTTATTTATTTTTTCCAGACTTTTTTTCTATTGTACTTTAATAATTTATTTGATTCTTTTTATTAGTTTTTTTATTTTAAATATGGTTTTACATTCTGTAAGCCGCCTCGAGTCACCATGGACTAATAGGCAGCAATATAAATTCAATAAATAAATAAAATAAAATAAATAATGTTTGAAAAATGGATTACATTATTACTATGTTAATTTCCCCCCTTCTGTTCAATCATATCCAACTCTGTAGAACTTACTAAATACTAAGGTTGCTTGCTCATTTATTGCTAAATACAATAGATGAGTGGATAGATGATATGGATTTTATCAATGGGCTCTGCTAAGAGCCAATCAGTTATCTAAAATATTAAAAAGTACTTTATGTCCTTAATTTACAATCTAAAATGATATAATTCAGGTAAAAAATAAGGGGATGAAGGGGGGAAAAAAACCCCAAGCACGTTAATGCATCCTTTGAAAAATGTTTATCAATCCAAAATGGTTACTTAAGAGATTCCTTTTCCAAACTTCCAACAAACAGATTACAACTCCATCACAGAGAAGGATTATTTGGGTCTCGGGTAATCTTCCTTTTATAGAATTCTCTAGCTGAGTTTCAAGAGCATTGACTATAACTGAATATGTTAATCTGCTGCATCCTGTACAAGAGTCAGTGGCATGGGATTTCAGTGATCTATACTAAATCAGCAATTTCAGATGATAATCATGAAGAGTAGCATTCAAAGCTATGATGGGGTACCTCTTATTTAAAATAAGAGTTTAACCAGAAAGTCCAGTTGCCTTTTGAAAAGGCACCTTCGGACAACCAGAGTTTAATGCTTTCTCCTACATTATTCAACATCTATAGGAAGTTGCTGGACTAGTTAACAACCTGTGTGGAGCAAGATGTGATTGGTTGAGATCTTGGAGATCTTCTAATCCAACCCCTTCTCAAGCAGGAAGTTATACCATTCTGGACAAATGACTGTCCAGATTCTTTTTGAAAACTTTGAGTGATGGAGTACCCACAACTTTCAGAGGCAAACCATTCTATTAATTAATTGTTCTAATTGTCAGGAAATGTCTCCTTAGTTCTAGGTTGGATTTCCCTTTAATGATTAATTAAAGATTAATGATCTTTCACTGCTTGTCTTGCCCTCGGGTACTTTGGAGAATAGATTGAGCTTTTCTTTTCTGTGACAGTTCTTCAAGTACTGGAAGACAGCTATTATATCACTGCTACCCTTTCCTCCTTTGTTAGACTAGACATACTTAGTTCCTCCAAGAGTTCTTAGTATGATTTAGCCTCCAGACTCTTATCATCTTTGTTGAGCTTCTTTGCACTCATTCTATGGTCTTTTTTTGTATTGTGGTGACCAGAATTGGATGAAATATTCCAAGAGTGGCTACATTGCCCCTGAAATTATTCACTCCTGTACAACTAGGGATCACAGTCCCATGAAGATAGTGCTCTGGATTTGACCAGGACACCTTGGTGACCTTGGTGAAAGTATACCTCTGTTTTTACAAATATTCATTTGGTTTATTATCATGCATTCTATGTGGAAAAACCTTTGGAGCAGTGGTAGTGTGCTACTGGTTCAGACTGGTTCGGCTGAACCGGTAGTACAAAAAGCCAACAATGAGCTGAGAGGAGGAAATAAATCCTCCCACAGGCCCCTGCACTTTTCTCTTCTTTATCCTCTCAGTTGATTGGCACTGAAGGTTTCAGGTGGTATGGGGAAAGCTGTGCACTGGCATTAGGCAAAGCACACCCACTAAGCCAGGTCCACCAAGCCATGCCCACCAAATTGGTGGTAAAACAATTTGAATCCCACCACTGCTTTGGAGATGACCCAGGAGCTGCATTTGGTTTTGAATGAATACTTAGATAGCTGGCATGTGAGTTCCATCACTGCAGGGTAACACCATTTCTGCTACACTATGATTTTTATTGCTGTCAAACATAAATTAGAAAACATTGGTAATAAATGAAAGTTTTCAAATTCAATCATTCATATATTTTTTTCCTCTACTCATGTATCATTGTCAAATTTATTTCAAATAAGATATGGAACTTATTTATTCTGAATCTTATACAATTTTAGGCAAATAATTAAGTAGATTTTTTTTTTTTAGATGACTAAAATTTGTATCACAATTTTTTTTTAATTTACTGGTTTATATCAATTTATTAATTTCAGCCTCTGGGCATGCAATGTTAATATTTTAAGTAAAAATTAGAATTATGTTCAACTTTAAATTTATTCCAGGCTGACACCAATCTACACTTAATTGGAACCAAAGTTTTATAAACTACAATTCTATAGCAAAAATAATGTAGTCTCTTAGAATAATTTTGTGTTGATAAATTACTAAGTAGACATGCAGATTGAATCAATATTGCATCTAAAAAAGTGAACAACTATAGCTACAGGCAGTGATAAAAATGTACATATAATTACCGATTTACATACATTATCTCTGAGATTTCCTTGTCATTTTAAGATTATTTTGACTGATTTGGACAGCTTGATTTTAGGAAGCAATAAGATATAAAGGAAGACTTAATTAGGAGTAAATGACAGGATTATAGAAGCACTGGAGTGTATTTTACAAAGTTTTATTTTAAAACAATATTTTTTTTCAACGTTGACACCTTTATAAGAAATAAAAACTATTGCCCCATTATATTATAAAGAAAATAGAAATTCCTGCTAAGTGTGTATGAAGAATAAAATATGAAATAATGGAGCAAGGGCTTTATAACCCACAAATAGAATTAGAATAAAATAAAATGTGGATAATCAATAAAAATCAGTAAGGCACCCTTATGAAGATCTACAATATTAAAATTTACCTGTTTGTGCTTTCAACTTTCTCGCACATTCTCTCAAATAGTCTAATGTATTAATTGAAGATGAAGACATAATAAAATGTGTTCTGGAAACATTCTGAATAATGTTTAAACAATATTGTCTGTGTTGGATTTGAATCACAGACCAAAAGGGGAAAGAACATAATCAAGACAAGTATAGAAGCCTATTTGTCTCATACATAATGAGAAAGTTAGATTTAGTTGGAATATGCAGAATACCTATTTATCAGAGAATAATATTGTATTGATAAGATAAATATGTAATGACTTACTGCACTAGTTCAATGGCACTGGAAAATTTATTGGTGTAATCCAAGTGTGATCCTCACCTTAGTAACCTATTTGGTGGAATAGGTTACTATTGGTGGAATGGGGAAAAGGGGAAGAGGAGAAGGACTTATTTTTCTCTTGGGACTAAATTCTTTCTGAGCACAGCTTTTTGAGCACAGTTCATTGCAGAATGAACTGAAAGAAATGTTTGGCAGAAAATTTGATGATTCTCCTGGGACAGAACTGGAAGAGGAATTGTCAAAGTAAGAGAGATATCTTTGAAGTTCTCTTATGACACAAGCAGCTGAGGTCATTTTCAAGAGATAAGCTCCATACTCCTGTGAAGAAGGACTTTGACCATTCAATGACCATTAGTCTCTCAAATGTCATAAGATTAGAATTATGGAAGCAAGGAAAATGAAGAAAAGGACTGTAGGGAATTTATAAGCCTCAGTCCTAAAGGACGTTATGCAGTGGTGGGATAAATAATTTAACAACTGGTTCTATGACCTAATGATTTCTTCCAACAACCAGTTCACCAAACTGCTCAGAAAGTTAACAACTGGTTCTCCCGAAGTGGTGAGAACTGGTTGAATCCCACCACTGAAGTTATATCCCTGTCATGCTCCAGGCCAGAGGCTACAGCCCAAGAAATGTTGGCTATTTTGAAAAGAATCTCTGGTCATATCAAGAATGAGGAAGATTACTCTAAACAAAACAAAACTACATTTAGGTTCTAGGAAACAGACATTCACAATTGGTCAGATATGTGGAAACACCTCCAGTCTGATCTAAATACAGTATATAAAATCATACATTGCAATGTCCTACCTGCAAATGAATACTTCAGCTTCAATTATAACAATACAAAAGCACACAATAGATACAAACTCAAGGTTAACCGCACCAAACTTGACTGCAGAAAATACAGCTTGAGCAACAGAGTGGTCAATGTTTGGCATACTCTACCTGACTCTATGGTTTCTTCCCCAAACCCCAAAAACTTTAACCTTAGACTGTCTACTGTTGACCTCACCCCATTCCTAAGGGGCCTGTAGGGGGCGTGCATAAGTGCACCAATTGTGCCTACTGTCCCTGTCCTATTGTTTTTTTTTGTTTTCTTCTTATAAGTATTAATCTCATGTATTCAAAACTATATTTATTCTTATACCTGTATCTTGTAAGCGATTGACAAATCAAATAAAATGTAAATGTAGAGGTATTATCTCTGATACTGTTTAATGAAAACAGGAAGACAACAATGGCTGATAAATTTGTCAAGAAAGAATTCAGTTTTTTCTTCCTTCTCTATGCAAAAGAGAGAAAATTAAAAGGAAGGAGAGAACAGAAAAGGGAGGGACTGGTCATGCTTACTTCAAATAGATATAACAGGGAGTTTGAGGGGGTCAGATTGGAACATGGGATAGTGTGATTAGGGGTGCAGGTCTCTCACAAATATTTGGAGAAGTTAAGCCATAGAATTCAGGATATAGGCCAGGAATAAGGGGGGATTCTCCTTTGTGATTTTTTAGCCAAAAATACTATCACCCAAATTCCTATAACAGCTCCAATTTTTACTTCCATGTTATCTTGAACAAAAGAGAAAAGTAACCTTGTCAAAAGGGTTTGGAAGAAAAACCCATAGAAGGACTTGATGTAATAAAAGCTTGAGGTATCATTGGTGAGACTGGAGACCTTAGCATCCACTATTTAAAATAGTTGATCAACCATTCTGAATTTGTAATCCTATATAATTTGAAGTTCAGTTCAGTTCAAAAAATTGGTCAGATTTAATTCAGAATCCAAATCAAATTGGTGGATCTACAGTAATCTATTTCTGAATCTACATTAATCACTTTCTAACTGATTGGGAGAAAAGAAATATATCTGTGTGCAGATATAATTCAAAATGTCCCAATCAATTTGGAGGCATGAAATTCAGTGTGAAGATTTGAAATGACTTGTCAAGTTAACTTAGCAACTCAATCAAATTCAGGTATTCAAGTTAATATTTTTTGAATATATTTGTGTACCTTGTGTACATTTCAGTTTTATATTCACCAAACAGTGGACAAATTCTGAGCAAACACTCATAATATCACATGAACATGATCCTAAGAATATTTATTAGGGCAAACTCCACAACAATATTTTTGGCTTAAATTAGAAGCTTCTGCTACACACAGTGACAAGAACAACTCTATTATTTGAGCCTGAAAAAGCTGGTAATTCATATGGAGAAACATTATAACTTTGAATGGTACAATAAGATGCTGATTAATATTTGATTCCTATTTTTAATATTCCTGTGATCATGCTAGCAGTGAGGATGAGTGGTGTCTACTAAGGACAAATAGAAGCTCATTATCTAATGCTCCAATCAAGTAAAGTATGCTGATTTTATAAACACCATCCTTACAAGTAGAAGAACAAAATTTAAGTTGATGGAAAACACATAGCTCACATCTGCATTGTCATTTGGCCAGGCCTTCTTTACACTTTGGATACAATTTGCACCGTTGCCCTTGCCAATTTCAAGCCCTGCTAAGTTTTCTTATTAACATGATAAATTATATGTTCAGAATTAAAATACTCAATTCTTTAATGTCTATTTAGACAGCACAGAGGTCACTGAAGCCTTGTTTGCTGTACAAAAGTGAAACCACATAACAGAGAAGAGTGTAGCAGAGTAATGGATTCTTTTTTCTCTGACGGCTGCTTGCTGCTGAAAACCATTGTATACTGTATCACCCCAGAACAAGGACAGTGATTATTATACCTTCATTGTAAAAGTGGCAGATATATATAAGGAGGAAGAGCCACATTTTTATTTCTATTTATATATTAACTTCAAAAATTCTGAGTTCATGACAGAAATCAAATTTAATCCACAAGTTGTGTCTCTGACACATTCTAGCATGACCCAGTGCTTCCAAGCAAGCAAATGGAGATTAATTAGAATGCCATTTGGTTATGCATGGATGGAGATGGCATGCAGTTAAAATAAAATGTGTTTACATTTACATTCACCTGGCTTTTAAAAGCAGCTGCTACTGCAGGTCAGGAGAGATAACAATTTAGTGGATTAATGCCATTATCCTTGCTTTTGACAGCACACTGGTTGGCAGAAGAATGTAAGACAGGATCTTCTTCTACTAGTGAAGAAACCTTGTCACTGATGACATTGGAATAGATTGTAAGAGGTTTGGAGTCTCCAGGAGTAGCTATGGTTCAGGTCTCCTGACATAGTCCAAATGAGAGGAAAATTGTTCAACAAAATCAGAAACTGGGACTGCTTTTTTTGCCTTCTTACCAAGTCTATTCATTAGGGCTTTGGAGGAAATAATTCCTCTTCTAATTAGTGGGATCAATGAGATTGCCCTATAAATAATATCCCTTTGATCTATCTCCATTTTGAGAACATCAGTAGAGGCAATGTAGACATATCATAATACACCCATCAAGATGTCATCAGATAAGCAATGTAATTTAGAGAGCCATTGGGGTATCATGGTCAATGGATAATGGAAATGAATAAGAGGAAGGAACACTATATATGCTGCTTTGAGGCAGGGTAGAGGTCAAATATATTAATAAATAACTTAAGCATTTGCATCTGATATCTTGACAAAAATGATCCACTAGCTTTATTTGTATGTTGATACCATGATCCATGCTATATTTTGACATCACTGCTTGCAATGGATGTCTAAGTAAGAAGGAGAAGAAACTGCCATATCACCCATTATATGATCCATCACTCTCTTTTTTCTAAAAAAAAGTGAGTTAAATCAAAGCATCCAATTAGTGAAGGATTCCAATTTGTTATTACTAAATTAAAAAATTTAATTTGGATGCTATTGAACACACAGCTACCTTACAGCCTCTGCATGTTTCTCCTTTACTCCTTTGTCTCTGGAGATGGATAATATAACTTGATTACTCTGTTCATAATTTAAACAACATACTTTGTCCAATCTTATGCTCCTTTATTTAATCAGGAGCAGAATCATCAAGGTAGCTAATAGCCTGATCATATTACTATATATATATATATATATACATATATGAAAAATATAATTAGATTTCCTTTTAATTAAAAAAAGAATAATAAAAAACAGCAACACTAATTATTTATAGAAAAATGTGCATTCAGAGTGATTTTAAATAAGGAGTAAACAATGTTTGACATCTAAGGACAAAGCTTAGCTTTGGATCTCTGTTCCAAAGGACCACAGCAAGATCAGTTGAAGGAATCAGGATGGAATTCTGAATACTTGTTGATGTTTTGCTCATTTGTTATGTGAGAATTCAGGGTAGGAATGGACAACATTAAACCTTGGGAAACGCTTTGATTTCCACATTTTTAAAAAATCATAGTCTGAAAAAGGATCTAAAAGATTTTTTTGCAGGATATGACCAAAACAACTCATGTTTTCACCCACAGCCATCAAGTCTACAAAAGAAACATCATTGTTGTTTTGAGGATAATATAGGAGACTAATTTTGCAGATTGGCTCCTTGACAGAAAGCTGCTGCATACTATTAAGAAACCTAAGTTAGTGAAAACTCAATAGAGTTAGATGGAACTCTGTCTTCTTATAAAAACCCTCTTTTTAAGAACATTCAGGATTCTGCAAACAAAAATGCAAGTTGATCTCAAAATTTCAGAAACTCTGAACTTACTTGGTTTATTCAAACACTAAAAACTCTGTTTTTGTTTTGCCTATGCTTCTGGTCTATTACTGTTATATACCATATTCTGAGCCATTACATGGATTTTGACTGTTTGCAATGCACTTTGTCTAGAAGGAGATATCTGGCAGTTTGTGGGTCGCTTGACAATATGCATGTATATACATTTGCTCTGAAAATAGGGAACTGTGGTGGCTCACTTGGTAAGATGCTGCACCTGTGCATCTCTGAAGTCAGCAGCTTGGTGGTTTGATTCCTGTGAGTGAATAAACCATGTAGGGACAAGAAAGGGTAAAGAAGGCACTACTCAAAAAAATTCCTTTCAGAGAGGCAGCCAACCACCTTGGTGATCCCTGGCTAACATGTGCCATACACTAACTCAATAAATAAATGCTCTGAAAATGGCTAGCCAACTTTAAATATGGACATCCATTCATCCATGCATAATTTTCAATTGTCTGATTCCTCACTTTTAACAAAAATATGAGGCAGAAAATATTGATTTGCCAAATAGAATGACACCCAAATAAACATATGTTCTGTATCTTTATTTGTAAATCATGGCACAGGCCAGTACACAAAACAGGAATCTACGGTGAAATACACTTTAAAAAATTATCCTGAAGTCTGAAGTGAAAAATTGAATTAATATCTGAAAGTTCAGTACATTTCCTGTAGATCTATACTGTAACTTGTGGACTCATGAAGTAAACATGGAACACAAATGTATACCAATTTATAAGAGAGATTACAATACTGACTTGCATTCAATGAGAGTGTCTTAATCATGTTAGGAAAAGGTGCACATCATTTTTCAGATAAAAGCATCGTAACAGCCCTGTGATAAGTTGTACCAGTGCAGGAAATACCATAGAATATTTTAACGTTTTTATAAGCATACTAATAGCATCAACTTGAAATGGAGATATTAAAGTACTGCAAATATTTACATTAGAAGTACATTTTCCATATTCAAAGAAGGATTATAGTTGGAATAGGTTTAGAAAATCTTATTAAAGCATACAGATGCAGGGAAGAAGAGAAGATTCATCAGAATGAATCCTTGTTATATCTCTAAGTTTAAGTAACTTAAAGTTCCTGTATCAGGCACATTTATCTATGAGTAAGAACCACTTAGCATAGTGGGACTGATTTCTGAATAAAAATGGGTAAGACTGTTCTCTCTGATAGCTATGCTCAAAGTGAACTTTGAGAAGCGGAAGTTGTTTGCTAGGGGAAAAAGAACAACCAGGAACTTTAGCTTGAATGTAATAATAAAGATCTCCAGTCAGCATCTGTTTAAGTTTCATGATCTTCCACAAATTCTTTTCTTCACATGCCAAGAAGCTTTCCTAGAACTTTAAGAAGAACTGTGAGACTTCCTAGGTCAAACTGTATGATATAAATGCATTGCTTTCCTATTGAAAAATAAGTACAGTGGAACCAATTGTTATAGAGAAATTTAGCTCCCAGGAGACAGCATTTTCTTTCCCTTATAATTGGGTTCACAGCTGGCACCTTGCTGATAAGTTACATGGGGGCAAGGCGTTGCTGCCAATCTCCTGAGAAGCAGCCTAAATTTCTGCAGTGAGTATCACAAGACACCTATAGTCAGCAACAACAAAGCTTTATTGATTTAAATAACAAGTGTGTATTCATTTTTTGCTCATACAATTTGTATACAATTTGTCAGCTAGGCTGACCAAGTCTGGTCTCGGTTCTGGAAAAGTCAACTATATGCAATAATGGGGTCTATACTGTAGTTGTTTCTTTGATTCTCTGCTATTTGCCTCCAGCTCATATTCTTTTCACCTCACCTCAGCCTTTTGTTAACCCGTTAGGTTGCTGGGTAGACTGCTACATTTTATTTATTTCTTTATTTGTATTTATTTATTTTTATTTGTCAATTGCTTACAAGATAATAGGCATAAGTAAAAACATAGTTATGAATACATGGATACATGTGAGAAAAATAAAAAGAAAAGAAAAGAAACAATAGGACAGGGACGGTAGGCACGTTGGTGCGCTTAAGCACATCCCCTACAGACCTCTTAGGAAAGGGGTGAGGTCAATAGTAGAGAGTCTAAGGTTCAAGTTTTGGGGGTTTGGGGAAGAAACCACAGAGTCAGGTAGAGTATTCCAGACATTAACCACCCTGTTGCTGAAGTTGTATTTTCTGCAATCAAGTTTGGTGCGATTAACCTTGAGTTTGTATCTATTGTTTGCTCTTGTGTTGTTATGGTTGAAGCTGAAGTATTCATTGACAGGTAGCACATTGCAATGTATGATTTCATATATTATACTTAGATCAGACCAAAGGCGGTGTAGTTCTAGTTTTCTAGGTCTAGAATTTTGAGTTTGGTGGCATAAGGTATTCTGCAACGAGTAGAGGGGTGAAGAACTCTTCTTGTGAAATATTTCTGGACTTTCTCAACTGTGTTAATATCAGATATCTAATGTGGGTTCCAGACTGATGTGCTGTATTCGAGCATTGGTGTAGCAAATTGTTTTGTATGCTCTAGTTATTAGTGTAATATTACCAGAGAAAAAGCTACATAAGATTAGGTTAACAACCTAAACACCAAAGCACATACTTTGCCAGTTTGCTATGTTCTTTCTGTTCACATGAACCCATAAAACTATGAAAACTATAAAACTATAAAGCTTCTACAAAATGAAGACACCAATATATATGATTCTCTGCAAAATGAAGACACCAACCATGTGGAAACTATGCAGATTTGTTTTTCCGATAATGACATCATTCATAGAAAATACATTTTACATTTACAGAATCATGACTTTCTCTGTTGTGTACTTTTGCAAGCTGTTTAGGATCCATATCAATATATAATTCTGCTGTATTCAAGAGAATTATCAGCAGTAAGGTGTTTGTGTGTGTGTGTGTGTGTGTGTGTGTGTGTTCATATATCACTCAGTTGGTTGGGTTGCTAATATGTTATACATTTATATATTATGGAGTTTTCAACAATGGTGCTAAAAGTATTGCTTTATAGATAGATATCTCAGTACAATATAGACCATTGGTTTTTCTCTACTAGACTATGGACTATGAGATTACAAAATAAACCCCATATTTGTCTTATATTGTAGACTGTAAGCTAATGAGCTAACTGTTCATTTAATTTGTGGAGCAAGAATTTGGCAGTGATCTGTTCAGAATTATCATCTGTTGCCCAATACAGTATAATTGTTTTGATACACTTCTCTGTTAAAAATGTCATAAAGAGATTACAGCATCAACTTTTTAGAGAAGAAAGATCTCAGAGTAAATTCAATAGTAGATATAAAAATTCAGAATACACATGGAATTATAGTACAATAAAATTGGAAGGGATCTCAGAGGTTCTAGTCCAACCCCCTGGTCAAGCAGGAGGCCCTATACCATGATGGTGAACCTATGGCTCATTAGGGGTCACCCGGAAGAGCCCCACTGTGCATACACGCACAACCCCACCAGGGGTCATCAGCCAGATGATTGTTGGGTATCTGCTGTGCATGCGCAGGGGGAGACATGTGCGTGGGAGACATGCGTGCATGTGCAGAGCCATGTAGCACGTGGGAGCCATGCATGCACATGCACTGAGGCAGGCGATGCATGCACAACCAGGGGCAGGGGTAGTCGTGGACACATTGCATCATGGATGCAAGCACATGAACAGGCACATGCAAGCACACTTTTGCCATGCAATGTGGAAAAGGTTTTCCATCACGGCCCTATACCATTTCAGACAAGTGACTCTCCTAGCTCTTCTTAAAAATCCCCAGTGATGAAGCACTGGAATTTTAAGAATTTTAAGATTACAAAGAAATAATGTTCAATATTTCACCCTAGGTCTAAGAAAGGTTAAAAAAATAGTACCAAGAGAATCTTTTAAAGAAACTATTTAATAATAGAAGGCCATCTGAAGAAGCTCATTCTATCACCAAAGACAAAGAGAAATAAGTTGAAAAACAATGAAGTACATAAGTGGCAGTTTTTGTCCAGATAACTATCTTCTTCCTCTTTCTCCCAACTTCATTATTTTCTTGGCATAGCCAATTAAAAAATTCCCAGATGAGAAGGTTCTCTGCCATAGATTTTTGGGGAAAAAAACATTTTTAGTTGAGGCAATAATAAAAAATAGAGAAATCAATTTTTCAATGTAAACCATCTTTAGATATTTAACCAATAATTTTGCCCCATTTGGTGTAAGAGGAAAATGCCACACAGTCACTAGCATTCTCACATGGGATCATTATCTAATATGAAATAAATGTCAGAGAAGGCTGGCTCTTTTTTTTTTCTTCCCGTAAGATCCATTTAGGGATTTCCAAAAAGGCAATAAACATTTCATGAAGATTGTCAACTATCAGCAGTTCTTCATCATAAAAACTCAGATTAATGGTGTGCAATAATTTACTTTACTTGAGAGATTTGCTAACATTTCTTTCTCTGGTTCTTTTTGGAATATTCCTTCTGAATTCCTTTTGGTAATAAGCTACTTCAAATTCTAAACTCTGTTATACTTGGTTTCTGTCCTAGTGGTATATGCCTCATCCCCCAATTTATCATTAGCTGCAGATTTTGTGAAGCACTATTAAAACAATTTTACAGATCATTAAAGAGGTTATGAAATAAAAATGGATCCATTCTAGATCCCCAAAGTGCCACCTATATAATCCTTCCCAAATGACAGTAATTTATTCATCAGAATCCTTTACTGAAACATCCTTCATCACTTTGGAGCTACATTTCATGAAATACCATCAAAAAATTATATATAATGATAGCTTGGGTAATGCAAAATTGAAAAGATCGATGCTTCCAAAAATTATTTTCATTCAATATTCCCCTTGCACTTCAGAGTTAGATATTATTTATAAATCATTTCCCCCAAATGATATTAAGATGTAGGCAAGATTTCAAGTAAAAGATCAGTAGCAAAATCTGAAAATAAAGCAGAATGAAACAGGGAAAATAAAGAAGGACTTCTTTATTAACTTCTAATAAGTTAATAATAACTTCTCCTTATTATTATAAAATATATATTGAAAAGGTGTTAATACCTGGGACATGTAGAATTTAAATACCCATTGGCAACGTTTATCTTTCAAATATGTTTTGATAAGAGGTAATTATAACACAGTGCAACCGCTATGCATTAATCTTCAGATACATTTAGCTGATCTGCTTGGGAGTTCTTCACTGTCCTGCTGAGGACATCTCTTTTTTGCAAAGCACTAGGAAAGTAGAAAGGAATTTGCTTTGAATCTTCTTCTACATTCAATAGAATACAACAAACAATAGAGCTACAATAGAATTTAACAAACCTGTACACAAGAGGTCACTGTGAAATTGTGCAAGGATGAAATTGTGCAAGGATGAAGAAATGTTTAATCATATTTTGTTATCAAAATTCTGAAACTAGGTATATAGATAAATAGATGGAGATAGATAGATAGATAGATAGATAGATAGATAGATAGATAGATAGATAGATAGATAGATAGATAGATAG
>NW_020769330.1:3924711-3957946 GCF_900518735.1 Pseudonaja textilis
ATAGATAGATAGATAGATAGATAGATAGATAGATAGATAGATAGATAGATAGATAGATAGATAGATGATAGAATCTAAATTAAAACTTTCTCCATTGCATATTCAATCTGCAAGATCAAAGTTTTTCTGTATATTTTGAGATGTGTGTATGTGTGTAGCATATGGATAGATATTCTTCTTAAACTTAGGTATAAAGCTTTACTCATCTCTTACAATACATTGCATGCACAGTTATGTTAAAAATAATGATGTATTAGGGGAAAAATCTATATAAAAATATAGATTTTTAAACAAATCTGAAAAAAGAGTGGTAATTTGGCACTAACACGAGCTAAATATAGGGTTTTTAAATTTGCTTGTGAACTACAAAATATGTATACAAAATGTTTATGAGTTGACTCATAAAAATCACCTGTTTGCAATGTGTGAAACTAGCCCGTATGCTTACACCCTAAATTTCTGGGTTAAAGGCAGAGGTGGTATTCAGCAGGTTCTGACCAGTTCTGGAGAACTGATAGTGGAAATTTTGAGTAGTTCAGAAAACCAGCAAATACCACCTCTGACTGGCTCTGCCTCCATCTATTCTCTGCCTCCTGAGTCCCAGCTGTTTGGCTGGGTCTTCTTTTGTTGCCCTGCACAGGAGAATGGAGCTGGAAAGCAGGTTAGTGGGGTGGAGAGGGAATGGGATTTTACAGTATCTTTCCCCTGGAGTGGGGTGGGAATAGACATTTTACAATATCCTTCCGCAGACACGCCCACCAAGCCATACCCACAGAACCGATAGTAAAAAACTCAGGGGCGGGGTGGAGTTTCAAAGAGCAGGCCACAGGGTAAATTGAAAGTACATTCCATTCATATTTTCTTCTGAAGCTTCTGCTGCAAAAAAAATCTAATTGAAGAGCATGATTGATGACTTTTGGCTATGGGCGTTTTTTCGTTGGATGATACACCCACAGGTGTATCATTCCTCCCACCAGAGGGGTGGGGGAAAAGCAGGATCAAGGGTGACAGTGAATTGTGTATCTCTGAGTTGGCTATGCCCAGATTAGTGCCTGGAAGTATAATGTTATTGCCAAATAAATCCTCTTTAGTTTTGGGAGTGAGGCTCAAGGCTCATGATTTAATTGGAGTAACTACTGGAACCCTGACATTGCTTTTTACAACTTTGTTTGTCTGGAGAGGGTGGCAACCTCTCAAATATTGCTGGAATATTCTACTGCAATATTGCTATCATGTCCTCCTCCCAGTCTTTTTTTCTCTAGACTAGCCAAACCCAAATCCTACAACCATATATTTTAGTCTCCAGGCCCTTAATTATCTTAGTTGCTCTTCTTTGTACTTTTTCCAAATGTTTTGCAGTTTTGTTGTAATGTGGTGACCAAAACTGGATACAGTATTCCAGGTGTGGCCTTACTAAGGCTTTAGAAAGTTAGGAATACTTGCTAAGGTGACTGTTATGTCTTTGGAACTGGTTGGAGTTCCCAACCAGATCCGCTGTTTAGGCGGGAGCATCAGCAGCTCCCATTGGTTGGCTCCGTTTGACAGTCGGCTATAAAAGCCGACTGTCGAGCAGAGCCAGCCGTTGTTGTTCTCTAGCAGTCTGCCTTGTTAGCTGGCAGACGCAACAACCCTTTATTCCCTTGAATAAAGTCTACACTTGTATGCTCTGGTCTTAGCCTCGTTTGTCCCTTCGCTCCACAACACTGGCGACAAGGATGGGATTACTACAGGCTAGCCAGAAGCACCAAAAGCAAAAGAGCTGAAGCCACGGTGTTTGGATCGTAGCTGCCTCGCTCACAGAGAGCTCGAGCTCAAACCACTGCGTTCGGAGCTGAAGTCATGGCGCTGACAGCCTCAGCTGCCCCGCTCGCAAAAAGAGCGCGTAATTCAAACCGCTGCCGTTTGAATTCAAATCTCGCTAGCGAAGCATGGCACTGTAGTCACAGTCGCCAACGTTCCCCAGGAGCACGAATTTCAGCCGTTACCACTGAGCTGAAGTCATTGAAGTTAGTATGGCGCTGTTAGCCACCGCCGCCAATGCACTCGGAGGGCGCGAAATTTAAACTGCCTTCACGAGTTTCAAACTCACAGAGTAAGTCTCGGGCGCTGCAGCCGCAGCCGCCAGCACTCGTAACAAGTGCAAATCCAAGGGCCACGACCACCCAGAGAGACAGCCTATTCTACTAAGAGTATGAGGGTCCCAAAATGAATGCCAATCAGGCATTCCCACCATTCAAACCCAGAGAGGAAAAATGGGACTCCTATAAGAACCGCTTCAATCACTTCCTGGACGCCATTGGCCTGACTGATGCTGCGGAACACAGGAAGAAGTCGTACTTCCTGAGCTACTGTGGAGCTGAGGTTTTCGACACTGCCACGGCACTCTTCGCACCACGTGAGATCAGAAACGTCCCGTGGAACAAAATACAGGAAACACTCTCTAACCATTATTCCCCCAAACCTTCACAGATCGCAAGGCGTTTCGCATTCAGGATGAGGAAGCAAGCCGAGGGAGAATCCATCAACCAGTACATGGCAGCCCTGAGGACAGCCGCTCTTCAATGCGAGTTCAAGAACTACTTAGACGACATGCTTCTTGACCAACTCGTTTGCGGGGTAAGAGATCAGACACTCCAACGACGTCTACTAGCCAGGAAAGATCTAAATCTTTCCCAAGTGGTGGAGGAAGCCCTAGCCGCTGAACTATCCGTCCAGTCAGCGGCCGAGATTCAAGGCACTGCGCCAAAGCCAGGCATTTCCACCGTCCACTCAGAGGAAGTGATGAGCGAAGCTGACCCCTCTGAAATCGCAGATGTCCATCGCCTAAGGCAACTGAAACAGCCACAGGTAGGAACGAGACAGAGAAACAGCAGTGGCCCACAACAGATCCCTTTGTGCCTAACCTGCGGGGGTTCCCATTCCCGGGCATCTTGCAGATTTAGAAATGCCAGCTGCCTTAACTGCCACAAGAAAGGTCACCTTGCAAGAGTCTGCCAGGCAGCACGCGCTCCATCCCAGAAGTTTCCCTCATCTCCTAGCCTCCAAAGGCAAGTAGAAGACTGTTACACGTGTTACCACGCCAACCACACTTCCCAAACTCCTAATAAGATTAAACTCTCTCTCTCCCTAGAAGGTAAACCTTGTACCATGGAGGTGGACACCGGTTCAGCGCTCTCAATCATCTCCTGGGAGACGCTGAAAAGAATTCAACCCAGACTGATCAGGAAGCAGCTACAAAAGTGCCACCTCACGCTGAGAGACTATCAAGGCAAGAACATCCCTGTCCTCAGGAAAGGCAAGTTCCTTGTTAAATTCCAAACCTTCAAAGGCCATTTGCCTTTAGTGGTGGTTAATGGTACCCTCCCTAGCCTTTTGGGGTTAGATTGGTTCCCCTCTCTTGGCCTTAATGTCACAGGGATTCATGCTGTCTCAACTTCTGATGTAGACACATTGTTCTCTGACTACTCCGATGTTTTCAGTAGCGAGCTGGGTTGCTACAATGGCACACCCATCTCTTTCTCTGTAGACCCCCAGGCAGTCCCTGTCTGCCTGAAATTCCATAGAGTACCCTTCGCCATCCACCCCAAATTGGATGCGGAACTAGACAAACTTCTCAAACAAGGGGTAATTGAACCCACAGATTTCGCCAAGTGGGAGACCCCCATAGTCACCCCACTTAAAAAGGACGGTAGTTTGAGAATTTGTGCTGATTACAAGACGACACTTAACCGTTATCTCCAGGTTAGCGCATACCCCGTTCCAGTTATCCAGCACCTATTGCATACTTTCGAACCCGGCACCATTTTTACCAAGCTAGACATGTCACAGGCATATCAACAGTTCCCTGTCGACAGCCACACAGCAGACTTACAAACAATTGTAACACATAGAGGGGCATTCAGATTCAAGCGCCTCCAATTTGGCGTTAGCATGGCCCCGGGGATTTTTCAGTCACTAATGGAGAGAATTCTCCAAGGTCTTCCAGGAGTAGTCCCCTATTTTGATGATATTTTGGTCTCAGCTATGGACAGGCCCCAGCTCCTCCAGAGGGTGAGAGCAGTATTGGAGAAGTTTAGACAGCATGGTCTCAAACTCAAACGGGAGAAGTGCACCATCGCCACTAAACAGGTGGACTTTTTAGGATATAGACTAGACGCCTCAGGCATCCACCCAGTGGAGTCAAAAGTAAAAGCCATCCACGAGGCACTCACACCTACTAATAAAATGGAACTACAAGCCTTCCTGGGTTTATTAAATTTCTATGCTTCATTCTTACCACACAAAGCTTCAGTCGCTGAACCTTTACACAGGTTGTTAGATAAAGACTCTCCGTGGCACTGGGGCCCCAAGGAATCCCATGCATTTAAAGCGATCAAATCTCTACTCACCTCTGACGCCGTTTTAATTCAGTTCAACCAACGCCTACCCTTGGTTTTGGCTGCTGACGCATCCCCTTTCGGGATAGGAGCTGTCCTTAGTCACAGACTTCGCAATGGCACAGAGGCACCAATTGCCTTTTTCTCCAGGACCCTTTCCATGACTGAAAGAAACTACAGCCAGATTGATAAGGAGGCTCTGGCTGCAGTAGCGGCAGTCAAAAAATTTCACGAATTTCTTTTTGGCCACCATTTCGAACTCATTACAGACCACAAGCCACTCTTGGGACTTTTATCGGGGGACAGGCAAACTCCACAAGTTCTGTCTCCCAGAATGACCAGATGGACATTGTTTCTGGCGGCCTATTCGTTCAAGTTGGTCCATCGCCCCGGTAAGACTTTAAGCCACGCAGATGCTCTCAGCCGCTGCCCTTTGCTGACCCCAGTTGAAGACCCAGCTCCAGTGCACGCGATCTTTGAAGTCAACGAACTTAAGATACCGGTAACTGCTGATGACATCGCGGCACACTCCAAGAAAGATAGACTAATCGCCCAGGTTCTGGACTGGGTGGGAAGGGGATGGCCGGAAACAAAATGTTCAGTTGACTTTGTCCCATTTAAAACACGTCAACAGGAACTATCAAAACTCCAGGGATGCCTGCTGTGGGGTACCAGAGTCGTTATTCCATCCACTCTTCACGTGCCCATATTGAAGGTACTGCACGAGGGCCATCCGGGTATCGTGCGAATGAAGGCGTTGGCTCGCAGTTACGTATGGTGGCCCGGGATGGACGATCAGATCGCAGAGTGGGTAAGCTCCTGTAAACCCTGTCAGGAATCTAGAGCAGCCCCACCAGCGGTCTCGCCCACAAAGTGGGAAAGTGCCAATGCCCCTTGGTCACGGTTACACATCGACCTGGCCGGACCGGTTCATGGCAAGACTTTCTTGGTGGTTGTGGATTCATATTCTAAATGGATAGACATTGCCTTGCTCCCCACGACCACCACGCAGGCAGTTGTCAAAGCCCTGACCCGGCTTTTTTTGACTCATGGGCTCCCGGACACGATAGTCTCCGACAACGGGCCACAGTTCTCATCCTGCGAATTTAGCAGGTATGTCACGAACCTGGGCATCAGACACATCCTCACGGCCCCTTTTCACCCTGCTAGTAATGGGATGGCGGAGAGAGCCGTCAGGTCGGCTAAGGAGGCACTAGCCAGATTCTGTCAGGAAGACTGGCATTCCAAGTTATCCCGTTTCCTCCTCAGCCAGCATACAACCCCATGCACTAGCACTAACAAATCCCCGGCTGAACTTTTAATGGGGAGACGTTTAAGGACTACTCTTGACAGACTGCATCCCCATTACTGCCCTGATACCCCTTTGGGTTCGGACAGCCAGGTGCGAGACTTTGCCTTGCAGGACCCAGTCTTTGCAAGGAACTATGCAGGGGACCCCTTGTGGGTGCCAGGGCAGATCGTGGCTATCACCAGTCCAAGGTCCTACCAGGTCCAATTAGAGGACGGTCGTGTATGGTGGAGACACCTGGACCAACTACGCAGACGGCGAAGTGACTGGAACAACGGTGAGCCGGATCCAGCGACCAACCCTCGAATCCTCGCCCAGGTTCCAGAAGGAAGTTCCCTGAGGAGCCAGATATTCCCACTCAAACAAAGTGAGCCGAGAGCGGACCTGGACGGCCGGTCCGAATCTCCTGCACATCCACCCCGCAGGAACACCGACCATCCAGGCCGAGACGTTATACCAAGCCAACCCAAACGGGGGGAGACTTCTCGTTCCCCGGATCCAGTGCCAACCCCAGAGGACTCCACGGCGGCCTTGGAGCCGCGCTCCTTGGACTCGATGCCAACCGGCAGTTCCCCTGAGCTACGACGTTCGAGTCGCCAGCGAAGTCCTCCATCATACCTCAAAGACTATGCATGCGCCCAGCCAGGGGGGAGGGGTGTTATGTCTTTGGAACTGGTTGGAGTTCCCAACCAGGTCCGCTGTATAGGCGGGAGCATCAGCAGCTCCCATTGGTTGGCTCCGTTTGACAGTCGGCTATAAAAGCCAACTGTCGAGCAGAGCCAGCCGTTGTTGTTCTCTAGCAGTCTGCCTTGTTAGCTGGCAGACGCAACAACCCTTTATTCCCTTGAATAAAGTCTACACTTGTATGCTCTGGTCTTAGCCTCGTTTGTCCCTTCGCTCCACAACAGTGACCAACCGTCCTCCTTTAGTGAAGACAGTCCTTCTTTTGTAAATTCTGTCCTCTCTCGAAAAGTGTCCTCCTACATGTCCTTCTTTTTGATATTTGAAGACTAATCTGTAAATCTTCATATTTGATTGATGCCGAGCTGATCTGTTGTGTGTGATGTGATATATTTGTATTTGACATGAGGATTTGTCAAGGCTTGGTATAGTGAGGTGAGATGCAGTTATGACACGCATGCGCTCCACACAGGAGAATTGTTTTGAGAGAGTGTGCTGCGCGCAAGTGGCTTTGTTTTTTTTCTTCAATTTATTTGTGTCCTCCTTCTCATTGTAAAAAAGTTGGTCACCTTAATACCTCACATGATTTTGATTCTATGCCTCTGTTTATACAACCAATGATTGTATTAGCTTTTTATGGCTGTTGCCTTACAATGCTGGCTTATATTTAATTGATCATCCACTAGGAGTCTCTCATGGTTACTGTTTTTGAGCCAGGTTTTGTCTAATCTGCACTTGTACTTTTGGTTTTTCTTCCTGAATGTAAAACCTAGCTTTTCTCCAGATTAAATTTTATTTTGCTGGATAGGGCTAATCATGTAAACAGCACATTAGGTTATTTTAAAATGTTCACTTTAACCATCCCCATCAGTATATCAAATCACTCAATTTATAATCTTAGTGGACTCCAACCAGCTTTCCTAATGTCCTTTTTTTCACACTGCACTACTGTTTTATTTCATCTCACTTAATAGCTAATGCCATCTATTTGAGTACATTTTAAATGCAAACCATGCTGGTTGATAGTTTACCCTTTTACCCTTTTAAATGCAAACCTTGGCTGGTGTTTGAATCTTTCCACAAAGTAATTCTTATTTACTGAATTGTGTCCTTATTCTCCATGTTAAAGAATCCTCCAATATGAGGATCATGTTCAGCCATGCATACCAGACTTGGTAATACTGGAGAAGTGAAGAGGTTCAATCTTATAGGCTTCCCTGTCTGTCTGTTGGTCTGTCTGTTATCTGTCTCTCCTTCCTTCCAGTAGTAAATAGTGGAAGTATTTCCACTATCTATGTCAGTCGTGTATCTGAGAACCTGAAAAAAAAAAACCCTTGTGCTTTGATTGTGATTTTCAAATTTCAAAGTTGTCAGAAGTGGGCAATTTGCAGAAAAAGAAATCAACTATAAATAAGAAAGGAAATATTACAAAGAAAGAATGGAACAGTGTTTGTATCTTTATAGCTGGTTTGTCTTTTCTTTTTAAATAGAGCGTCAGATATATTTTTTTCTTTTTTGTAATTTTTCTTTTTCTTTTTTTATATTTGAAAAACATCTCTTTTAGTGAACAGCATGGTTCCAGGTTTTCACAGTTCCATACAAACATGATCTTAGTTACATATTCATCTTTCACATTTAGTTTCATATCATATCATTACATTTCATATTTGTCTATAAATTTTCTCAGATATTCTTCAAAATTATTTTATATATTTTCTATTCTTTTCTTATTTCTTTTTATTTTAAATAGTTCTCATATCTTCATCTTCATTATACTTTATATTTTAATCTGTCACATTTGCAATTTCATCACAAATTCCTATTTCATTATTCCAAAAGTTCCATCTTAATTCTAATAATTCAAAAAGTTTCCCCTTTGATTACTAATTTTAGTGTACCACCCCTTTATCTTATACATCATTTAGTTAACTCCCCTTTAATTCATAATAGTAATTTATCACAATTCACTTTTTAATTATTACCTTGAGAATTAGTAATAATAATATCCTAATAATTACTTAACACATGTACATTTTAGGCCAGATTCCATGTGGTATTTTCCCCTTCAATTACATTAAATCATTTATAATTTCAAATGAATCAATCTATTCAATTAATCATAAAAAGCTGATATTTAGTCTTTTTGTAGCAATCCTCATAATTCATTTTAACTATATTCTTAAATGTATTAAACATATTTAGCATATTTATCATACTTTCTCTTTCCCACATTTATTCCATTTATCTGTGTATATAATTTAACAATATCAAGTAGTCTAGGAACAAAGAAACATCAGTTCCAATCTTTTCATTTTGAGAATCTATACTTTTCTATCTGCTAGATAATTTATTACTTCAGATGTCATTATACTACACCACATTACCTTGCAGAATTCCCCCTTTTAATCCTAATCTATCCATTATCTTTATGTCTCTTGACTGAACAATTTCTTTTCATTTTTTTACAGTTTCCATATCTCCTTATTTCCTGGCCCTTTCTCTTATTGTTTCTTTTTTCCTTCATTTTTCTTCTCCATTTCTTGCTCCAGTTTTTATCCCCCTCCCTATCCCTCTGTAATCCCCTTTTCTGCTGTTTCCATTTTCTTTGTTTGGCTTTCAAAACATTTCCCTTTGTAATTGCGTCCTCTCCAAGTTTTAATTTCCATTCTTTTTCTCTTTTGTTTTAATATTCATTGCTCCCTTTGTTCATTGAAGCTGGCGTCTTCTTTAATTAGCTACTCCCCTCCTGGCACTCCTTGCTGTTCTTCATACTCCAAAATCACCATTTCTAATGATTGTAAGGCTAGGCAGTATGTCTCACCTCTTTCATGTAACATTTCTTAATTCCATTTTTAGTTCCAAAAAAAGTTCTGCCATTTTTAAACACTTCTTTTATATTTTCTTTATCCCTTTCTTTAGTCTTTAAATCCAAATCAATTGTCCAGTAATTTAATTCAACCAGTGTCTTTGATTTTATTTCCAATGATGGGCTTCTATTAAATCCTCTTTAAGTTTTTTCCAAGTTCATCAAACAGTCCAGTGTCCATAAGTATAAATTTATATCAAAATCACCAAATAGTCCCAGAGTAATTTCTTCATGTTTCTTTCTTTTATTTTGATATTCTGTGTTTTCACCTTTCACTTTCCAGGGTTTCTATTTTCTTGTAACAAAGTTTCTGTTATTTTGTATCAAATTCCACTTTTGAAAGAACCAGGCATTTTTAAAGTATCACTAATTTTTTTCTTTTCCCATTAGGTGGCGTTCTCTGTTACGTCTGAGTTCCACTCTTCTCCCCCCCGCCTACTTTTCTCTGTTTAGGGTTTTAAATTTCAAAAATCCAATAAGTTCAATTATCAATTACTGTTCTTTTTTTGACACATTTAAGTTTAGCTTTTAATTATGCCTATTTAGCATCAAAATCAAATATTTATCCAATTTAAACAAGTATTTTCTTCTGGCTTCCTCCTTGAATTTAGCTCCTTTCAAAGTTCAAAGCCACTTTCAGCTGTCAATTTTTTTTTACTTTCTCTGATCGCCACTTTTATTATTTTTATTTCTTAATGTTTCTTTTTAGCTTATTTCCAGGGTACCTTCGTGTCCATATGTCAGCTAATTTGAATAGTCTCCACACTGCCCACTTCTTCTTCATTTCAGCACAATCTTATTTCCTGAATGGTTTCCCGTCTTCCGGGCAGCCATTAAAGACTGCCACTTATTCCTAACTTCAAGGGGAGTATGCCAAGCCAGGGAAGGGAGATGCAGCTCCCCATGACCCAGCTGGATCTCTCCCCATCTTTCCTCACCTCTCTGAGGTGGATCCAGTCCTTCCAACAAGGTAAACACAGATTGAAGCTGCGCATGATCACTGTCTCTGATTTATCATCGATGGAAGCACCACCAGAAGACCCATGCATTTTTTTTTTCTTTATGAGTGGAATTCTTTTTAATTGTCTGCCCATGTGTTCACACATTTCAGGCAAAAGTACAAAGTTGTTGCAGGTTCTTTTTTTAAACCATAGCCAACTGGATTGACCAAGACTTAAGACAGACACAAAAATTCTGAATCCTGGGTATGGGTTTTATATATATATATTTCATCAATAAATAAACTATTTTTGATGCCAGATGGAGTATCATAGAAGTTATCGTCTAAACTCCAATATTCCTTTTGAATTTGAATTTGAATTCTTTATTGTTATTGTACATATATATATATACAGTATACATACAATGAAATTCATATAACACCCAGAGACCAGACCCAGCACGCATACACACATGACAATACCCAACACTCCCCCACCCACGAAAATTCCCCTCTTAAAGCATCTACACAACAGACCAAATAATACTGTCCAGCAGCTCACTGATGGTGGTCCTATTCATTCATAGCTCATTGTTAAGGAATCAAAAATACATTTTTTAAAGCAAGGATTTGGCATTTTTATCATTCTAGGACCTGACATTTTCAGATGTTGTTTGATGGTATTAAATGTATTGTCACAGGATAAAAACTATTCCATGTAGAGCTGCTTTATTATTATATGTGTGCAATCTACAGTTAGATTCATAGTCACAGAATGGTGGAAATTTAGTGTTTAAGTCCTAACAAAGGACATAAGAATTATTAAGGTAGGATCAAAGAATATGGGCAGTTACAAGCAGGGTGTTGTTGTTTTTTTTAAATAAAATTAGATGTGCTCAGGTCTGATAAATATTTCTGGCTATTGAGTAAATCCTGTAGGTATTGATTTTACAACTCCAATCACAATTAGTATAACATCAGATTTCATTTTCTATAAGAATTTGACTTTAATTAGCAAGTGCCAATGTTTTATTTATTTTTATTGCTTTTTCTCAATTCTAGTATTACCCAGAATAGCAGCATCAATGAACCAGATTTTTTTTCTTTTCAATAATTGTTATATTGGGCATGTTGTGACCAAGATATCTATCTGTTTGGATATTAAAGTTTCATAAGATATTAATCCACTCATTGTCCAAAATTTTCTCAATTTGATGGTCTCAGTAGTTTTTACTGAATTTACATTCAAATCTTTAGCAATTCTGTCATCATGCTACATGTAGTCAGTTTGTGCAATTTTGCTACAACCAGTGATCAAATGATCAATTATTCCATCCTTTTTACCACAAAGGTGACAATTGCTGTTGTTTGTTATGTGTTGAATTTTTGCTTTCATACAGTTAGTTGTCAAACTTGTTCTTGAGCCACTAAACTAAATCATTCACTTTCCATCTTTAACACTCCTGATTTTATCCAACTCTAGGTGGGTTTTTTTAATCAAAATTTCCTTCTATATTCTTCAAGTATCGACAATACAGTCACTTGTTTTTCCAATTAACACATGTTTTCAATTGTTTCTTTTCTATATTCAGCCTTCATCTTTATTGTTTTCAAGAGCTTTCCTTGACTGACTTCCTTCAACAAGTTTTTTTTTTACTTCCATCTGTAGGAGTTCCCTTTTTGTCCCCTTCAGTTTTTGGCAAATTGTTTTTGTTTGTTTTTTTTGTACAAAGCATTTTACATTGTCTTTTTTTTTGGGGGGGGGGTGTCTTCCAGTCTGTTACTAAGCTTCATTTGGCTCCAGCCAATTATTCTGGCTGTATATCGAATAACAGGGAGTTCCTAGGTATTAGTTGCTTTAATTATGTCTCTACCATTTAGCTTTGATTTCAAAATTTCCTGAACTCATTTGATATATTTGATAGAAGTATTTTCTTTGATTTGATTCTGTAATACACCAGAAGCTTCCAAAATTTCTTTGTAGCCTTCTGGTGTTACCGCCTTTAACAAATCTTCATTGTTAAACTGCATTCCATCATCTTCAATAATTTTGTCTGTCTTTATGGCAATGGTTTCATATTTGTCAATGCCATATCACAACCTGATATCTTTACTGAATTATTTAGTCCTTCTTAATAAGGAATCTAGTTCAGCTTTTGTTTTTCCAAATAATTTAAAACCAATCCCATAGAGTAGATGCAAACTTTTTACCCCTTTATTTGGCCAGTTCATGTCCCCAGTTACCTTGTTGAAATTATCAGTGGGTCCATTGATAATACAAAGGGTAAAGGTATAGTGACAAGAATGGTGAAAAGTCTGTTTAATGTAGGCTCTCTGTTTTAAGAAGTAATTGTAGCATCCTTGATAGATATTCTGTTTAACAACCTCTAGCAGAAGTAAAGCTACTATCTCCTAAAGTATTCTATCCCACTATTCAGTAGTTTCTCCTAATCCTTTAGCAAAATATTTCCTGCTATTTTCATCCATTGCTCCAAATCTTGTCCTCTGGAGCTACAAAAAAAAAAAAAATCATCAACACTTTGTCACTTGCATGAAAACTCTTAAAGTATTTGAAGAACTCCTCTTAACCTGCTCTTCTTCTGACTAAGAATGTCCAGCTCTTTGAGACATTTGTTGCTGAGTTAGAACTTTTATCATTCAGGTTGTTTTTATGTGGAAGGAATACTCTAATGTTTCAGTATATTCTGTATATTCTTCTTAATATAGTACAAAAATTATTATGTAATATAGACTCCAAATGCAATAGAAAGTAGAAAAACTATTAATAAGCATCAACTCCTGGGAATGATAAAGAATAAAGAAATTGTATTTGCTTCTAATCATGACTAAGTTGATATCTAGATCCTATAAGGAAAAGTATCCAGTTTGGATAAACAATGAATAGAATATAGTAAGTAAGGAATATTATTATTATTATTGATCATTGTACAGTCAGCCAGATGTTCAGACTGGGGTTGGCATTTCTGTGTACCCCTCAAGTCCTTACCAAGGACCTGGGATAGGCAGATCTGGATGTTTGATGGTATTACAGACATTGTCGCAGGATGGAAGCTGTTCCAAGTAAAGCTACCTTCTGCAATTAACCAATGTCAATTTTGTCGATGCCAGTGGTGTTCAAGTAGTGCTCCAGTTGTTTTGGGATTGCACCCAAGGTGCCTATTACTAGTGGTACTATTCTTGCTTGCCTTTGCCACAGTCACAGTCTTGGAACTGCTGGCAGGACTGTATTGTGAAAGTGTGTTTTCTGCAGAATGCTCTCTGCTCTGTGTCCCTTCACCATTGAACACATTGGCCCACAGGTGCTGGGGATGAGTCCATGTTATCTTTGGGACAACCACCTCCTGAATGACTGAGAATCTCCATAGACATTTAGCTATGTACTTTGTGATGAACACCCTAGAATGGGACGATAGTATGAATGGATTTCCAGAAAAATTACATTCTACAGGAACCATTTGCTTCAGTTTTGAATAGAGACAACACAGACTCATCCTCAGCATCCTGTGTCTGTGTTTAATCATGAAGGTACACAGGGCAGAGAGCATCCTGCAGAAAAAACAGCTCTACTACATAGTCCTTTCAGCAATTCCAAGAAGGGTCTACACTCATTTGCACTACTCAGATGACCCTGAGGCAAAGACCTGAGAACACAGACCTGAAGATATCTCCAAGTGGCTTCAATTGCTCTCTAAACGAATACAAATGACCAGCTGTCTGCAAGGAATATAAATCCATCCATTCAGTTAGAGCTGAAGAGGCTTCTTGGATAAAAAGATATAGAAATGTCTTCAAAGAAAAACAAAAAAGTCCAATTGCCTCTCGAAAAAGCATCTTTGGGATAATCCAAATTATAGCATTCCAAGAACAGACAACCATCCATTCTCTTGATAAATATATTTAAGAAAATGGAATTCATCACTTTTTTTTTGAAAGATAGCACTTAACAATAGCACTTAGACTTATCTACTGCTTTTTAATCTTTACAGTCTTCTCTAAGTGGTTTTTACAGAGTGAGCATATTGCTCCCAACAACCTGAGCTCTCATTTTACTGAGCTTGGAAAGATGGAGGGCTGATACAACTTTGAGCTGGTCAGAATTGAACTCCTGGCAGTGTGCAACAAGCAGTACTGTATTCTAACCACTGTGCTATTATGGCTCTTCAGCATTGATTCTGCTTCCAACCACTTTTATATTGATAAGCCTTTTCTTAATTTTAATCAAGCTCAGTTAATGTTCTTGTAATTTAGATGTTATTCCAATGACAAAGGACAGATTGTAATTTTCCAGGCAACATCTTTTGACAAATAAGAGTGTTATTATATTCTCAAGGCTAAATATTTTGAATTCAATTTATGGAATACAAATTAAAGAACCCTTTTCCAACAGTGACCACAGCATAATTGACTTTTGTCTCAGCATACTTCAACACAAAAATCAACACAACGATGTGATCCCCAATTATAACTTCAAAAAAGGCAACTATGATCTTATAGACAACGATCTCTCATCCCTTGATTGGCAATCTCTATTCACTGGATGCAATACTGTTGAAGACCATTACAACATATTTTTACTTGAAGTCAAAAGAGTCATCAAACTATATGTACCAATAACAACTCCAAAAACCAGAAAACCCATAACAATAAGGAAGCTTCAAACCAAAAAGTGATCCCTTTGGCGGAAAAACAAATCTAGTCATGTTGCCAACTTCAAAAGCCAATACAAAAATTTATGCCACCGGATAAAAACTGAATGCACCAATTATCACATTAAACAAGAACAACCTTCTATGCACCAATTCTGCCCGTGCTTTCTACAATTTTATAAACAATTAACTAAAAGACCCAAGGTCCATCCCACCCCTGAAAGGACCTAATGGTAAAGACTGAAATGACCACACTATTAAAGCCAACATCTTTAACACATTCTTTGGCTCAGTATTTGTAAACAGCAATGGATCATGCTCAGTATTTCCTAGTGGAACCACAGACAACTACAATGATCTAATACATATCGATTTCACAAAAGACAACATTGAAAAAGCACTACACAATCTAAAACCATCTCTATCTATTGGACCAGATGGAATATGTGCCTACTTCTTAAAAAACCTATCCACTGCCATAGTCGAACCTCTAAGCATAATCTTCGAAAAATCTTTCAGGACCAGCTCCTTGCCAAAACTTTGGTCACAAGCCATAGTCATCCCCATCTTCAAAAAGGGAGACCCCAGCCTAGTTGAAAATTACAGACCAATCCCTTTATGCTGCGTCACCTGTAATGTCATGGAATCAATTATTAACCAATCCATTTCCTTCACTTAGAAACAAACAACCTTCTCTCTAATAAACAATTTGGTTTAAAAAAAAACCCTATCCTGCAATCTGCAACTCTTACACTGTAAAAACATATGGACTACACAACTCGATCAGGGCAAAGCAATAGACTCGATCTACATAGACTTCTGTAAAGCCTTTGATTCAGAGGGATACGACAAACTACTAAAGCTAAAATCTTACAGTATCTCTGGACACCTGCATAACTGGATAGAAGCATTCCTGTCTAACAGACAACAAATGGTCAAAATTGGGAGAGTCCTATCAAATTCTGTACCTGTTAACAGTGGTGTTCCCCAAGGCAGTATTCTAGGACCAACTCTCTTCATAATCTATATAAATGACCTCTCTGATGACATTAAGAGCAACTGTATTCTCTTTGCTGATGATGTAAAGCTATTCAGCACCAGAGACAATACTGCTACCCTTCAAAAAGACCTTGACTATGTATCAGAATGCTCAAACAAATGACAACTTCAAATCTCAACAAATAAATGCTCTGTCTTACATATTGGCAAAAAAAATCATAAAATAAAATACAGGCTGAATAGTCAAGACCTTGTTGATGATCCAAACTCTGTCAAGGATCTTGGACTACTTATCTCAAATGACCTAAGTGCAAGAACCCACTGTAACTACATAGCCAAAAAGGCATTAAGAGTTATTAACCTAATCTTGCATAGCTTTTTCTCTGGTAATATTACACTACTTTCTAGAGCATACAAAACATTTGCTAGACCAATACTTGAATACAGCTCATCAGTCTGGGACACACATTACGTATCTGATATTAACACAGTTGAGAAAGTCTAGAAATATTTCACAAGAAGAGTTTTCCACTCCTCTACTCATTGCAGAATACCTTATGCCACCAAACTCGAAATTCTAGACCTAGAAAACTAGAACTATGCTGCCTTCGGTCCGATCTAAGTATAGTATATAAAATTATATATTGCAATGTCCTACCTGTCAATGAATACTTCAGTTTCAACCATAACAATACAAGAGCAAACAATAGATACAAACTCAAGATTAATTGCACCAAACTTGATTGCAGGAAATACGACTTCTGCAACAGAGTGGTCAACGTCTGGAATACTCTACCTGACTCTGTGGTTTCTTCCCCAAACCCCAAAAACTTTAACCTTAGACTTTCTAATATTGACCTCACCCCTTTCCTAAGAGGTCTGTAGGGGGCATGAGTAAGTGCACCAATGTGCCTACCATCCCTGCCCTATTTTTTCTTTTATTTTTCTTATATGTATCCATGTATTCATAACTGTGTTTTTACTTATATCTATTATCTTGTAAGCAACCGATAAACCAAATTAAATAAATAAATATATCAGTTCCCTCAAACTCTTCATTTCAAATCTTCTTGTTATCCTTCTTTACATCTGTTTTATGTTTTCTTAATCCATCTTGAAAGATGATGGGTAGGTACTCTGTCCGGCAAACCAGTCCTGGCAATAAATCCTTAGCCTCAGAGCTCTTTGCTGTAACGTCCTCACTCAAATAGTCATTTTGTTTATGGCAAAATGCACCAGCCCAGCTGTGTCCTTTTATACTCATTAAGGCAACGTGCTAATTTACTGACTTGCTTTTCTCCTTTGCTCCAGCTGATTTTGCCTTTTCAACCGTCTTCTATTTTTTACATTTAACCACAAATTTTCCAAGTTCTCATCTCCACTAGAAGACTCTCTCAAAACTTCCCTGTCAGCCATTCCCGGCTGTTCATCAGATAAAGAACCAGAGGAGATCAAAGATCCTGACAATTCTAATACATCAGGTCTGTCGTCCTTTGTCACGTCCATCTCCTCATCCTGGTTATCAGTCCAATCAGTAAGCCAGGCTGGTTCAAATTGTTCTGACGTAACCTCTTCACTTGAACTCATATCAATCACAGGAGCTGAATCCAAGCCCGGAGCCACAACAGGTAGGACCTAGGATCTGAAACAGAATTTGAACAATGTAGAAAAGAACTCTTATTTCCCATTTTTTTGTATCTATACTTCTGCTAATGTAAGATAAAATTACTTTTGTATTTTGGCAGCCACATCATACTGCTGTAAAAATTATCTTTTAAAATATCAGGTGATATCTGATAAAATATCATTGCATACTTGGTATGCAATGGTGATATCTAGAAGAGCATTAACAGTGGGATTACATTCTGGAACATGTTGTAGCTTCCATTTGATTCACTGAATACCATTTTGGAATTCTTTTTAAGGAGGATTTTAAAATTTGTAATAGTATATTGCTGGAAGATATCAACAGAAAGATTGTGTGTTCTTGGTTCAAGAACAGAACATACAGGTGTACAGAAAATAGGTATGTCTAGTTCAGTGAAAAGAAGGACTATGGGAGAAATGCTAGATGTGTTCCAACATCTAAAGGACTGCCATGAAGAAGAGGGGTTCAACATTTTCTCCCAAGCTCCTGAAGCCAGGATAAGAGTAAATAAATAAATGGATGGTAACTAACCAAGCACAGAAGCAATTTAGAATTTAGGAAAAAAATCCTAATGGTGAGAGCAATCAACTAATGGCCTTCAGACATTGTGGGTGATCCATCACTCAAGACTTTTAAAAGGAGACTAGATAACAATTTATCTGAAATGATATAGGATATCCTGCTCAAGCAGGGGTTTGAACTAGAAGACCTACAATGTCCCTTCAAACTTTATTATTCTTTATGTTTATGTTCTAGGACTACACCAGTCCTTGGTAAATTATTCTTAAAAATCAGTCCAATTTATATCATAGTTAACTGCTGTTTCATTTAGGATATACTCTGACATCTTAGTTGAGTGCTTGGCTGACAAAGGAAACAATGGAAAATATAAATAAGAATAATAGATAATCTTCATTATAGTCATATATATTTTTTATTTATGGATCCCAAGATGGTGATAATTTATGGTGTTGGAAGAGGGAAACTTCATAAACGTCACACGGTGCTTATTTTATTTGCTTTTTTTGCCTTAGTTTTCGGAACTGTTTATTTTATTTTACTGTGTCTTTGATTTATTCTATTTCACTTTATTTCCATACTTTACTGTATTTATTCTATTAATCTGTTACTCTGCCTGCTGCAATGGGCAAGAAATAAAGACATAAAATCAGCCCTGCAACCTTGAAATCAGCCAAAGGAACAAAGCAGTTTAAAATTAATGAGCTACTTGTTACAAAAGCTGCTACTGAAACTTAATCTCCAGGAATCCAGCCAATTCAGTGGACAGATTTGAAATGCTTTCCCAGCAATCTGATGAAGCATCCTGCTTCATGAAATGAAGATTCCTGATAATTTTCAGGAAAATATTGTGGCCAGTATGTGTGGCGCCCTCCATGAAGATAACATTTCTAATAATTCTAATGAACTTTTAGCTGATAAACTAAATAAGGATCAAGCTGTAAATTCTTCCTTGGATATTCTGGTTAAATATTATCATGTTCACTTTCAGCTATTAACGGCTATTTTTGTTAAAACTGACAATCTAAGAAAAACATTTCAGGCTCACAAATGCCCTCCAAGAGAAAGACCAATAATTTATACTTGCATTCTTAATGAGGATATTGTGGGGATTTTGTGCTACAATGTATGGCTTGCTGATGGAATCCTTCAATACAAAACTTCAAACCAAGAAGCTAAAATAATTAGAAACTTGTTGTGTATTTGTCATCTGTTTATCATGACCAGGACTTGCTTTTCATTTTATTTGTAATGAGATGTGTTTCCAGGATTAAAGGCTACAAGATATATTTAGAAGTTATTACAAATGTGTAGGACAAATGTACAGTTTTGCTCCTTCTTCTCATGATTAATTGATTAATTAAGTAGTAAACTAACTCTCTCTCTCTCTCTCTCTCTCTCTCCCCCTCCCTCCCTCCCTCCCTCCTTCCCTCCCTTTCTGTCTCCTTCTCTTTTCTTCTCATGCTGTACTAGGAGTATCAGCATTCTATCTATCAAGTTATTTAAATCATTTGAGGTGAAGAAGGAGGAGGAAGAGAAGTAAAACTGCAGAATGTTATTCTACTCAATTTGGTCCAAATGCATTACAGGTTTTCAAAATCTGAATACTATTAGTACTGCAATTGTCCAATTAGAATTTGGATGATTCTAAATGTATGATATTTTAAATTGACATTTAAAGAGCATTATTGGTTATTTGTATGGGATTATGACTTTTAGATGAATAAATTCAACATTTTCCCCATATTTAGGGATATCTCAGAATGTTCAGAAACTGTTGGCTGTCATCTTCATTATGCTGAAAGTTACAAAGAGGTCAGATGCATGTATACACATTAGAACCTGTACCTCTTAATCCAACATTTTAACAGTTGCTTTGGGAAGAATTGAGTTTACAATGTGATACTCCTGGTGCTGAATTGACAAACTGTTAAAGGTAATAGCAATAGGCACATATACTGCCTCATAGTGCTTTACAGCACTCTCTTACAATATCAGCATGTGGCCCCAACAATCTGGATCATCATTTGAACAACCGTGGAACAATGAAAGGTTGAATCAACCTTGAACTCCATCAAGATCAAACTTCCGGCTGTAGGCAGAGTTCGCCTGCAATACTGCATTCTAACCACAGCATCACTAGGGATCTTTACAGGTCATAGGTCCTCTGATATGAAGTCACCAATTCTAGTCCATTTCATCTTGCTGAGCCTCAGGATTTCCATGTTGTATCTTAATATTTCTACTTTGCTTTTCTTCATGATTTAATACACCCGTGATATACATATCTTTGCACATCAAATTTCCTTTTGTCTCTGATCATCACTATCTGAATAGTTTTGCAGCTGTAATCCAGCCATATAATAAGGGTTACTGCTACTGGTATTTACCCTCTGTTCTTGCCCAGGAAGTTGTTTTCACTTGTGAAGCTCATGATGTTGACCTTGCCTTGATTGTGAAAGACAATTTGTGTCAAGCTCCAAAACTCAAGAAAGACACATTGGGATTCTTCTAAGCAGTTTTCTTTATCTCATCCACAGAAATCTTACCAAACTAAAACTGACTATTTGCATTACTAGACACATATTCTGAGAACTCCAAGGGAGGAGCTGTGTTGACTCTCTTTCTCCCATACAAATTTCCCTGTCTTTGGACTTCTGAATTGCACTCCCTCCCTCCTGGTAATCCAGACTACACTCCACAACAATTTAATTTTATTTTCAAAATACTGAAGTGGAGTACCATTTACTTAGATCATATATAAATTGCTCCTGAATCAGTGACTCTCTTTTGATTATTTATCCCATAATGTCATTGGGAAAAGGATATGATTTGCATATTGATCACAACATACACTTGCACATGACCTCCCCCTGCTATCACACAGATGTAAATAGGGAATAAAACTGACCTATGAAAAAAGTCATTACTCATCTACCATAGAAGAAGTTGATAAAATATATTGTTTAATGTACGGTGGAAAGATAACCAGCATATAAAGAGCTGAGATGATTGCTCAAATTCTGTCAGTTGAAAAAGTCCCTTCTTTATGCAATGTGTCCTGATAGCAACAGCACTTAGATTTATATATCACTTCACAGTGCTTTACAGCCCTCTCTAAGCAGTTTACAGAGTCAGCATATTGCCCCCAACAATCTGAGTCATCATGTTACCTACCTTAGAAGGATGGAAGGCTGAGTCTGGTGGGATTCAATCTGCCAAATTGCAGGCAGCTAGCTGTCAGCAGAAGTAGTTTGTAGTACTGCACTCTAACCACTGTGCCATCGAGGCTCTGATCATCATAAAATTACATCATACTAGCATGTAAATCAATAGAAATGCCTAAGTCATTATTTTTTGTCTTTTCTTATCCAGGTGCATTCAGAACCATTCTGCCTATCTTCTATCAGCACTGGTTTCAACTGGTCTATCGGTAAGAAATATGTGATTTCAAAGAAGATGGCCCATTATAGCATTTGAGAAACCTGCCTGAAGCTTTTAAACATGACTGGAAAACATAGTGATTGAACATGGCTGAAAAAGAGAATCCTTTTTCTCACCATCATTAGTTTCAATTTAAACTTTCACAAAGACCGGAATCATCTTGAAAATCAATTTTCCAAAGGACTACCCAACATTACTTAATTTTAGCTCAAGGAAATAAGTTACTGGGGCTAGGTAAATCCTGAACATCAAACTTAACTTATCCTAAAACTCATCCAGTTATCAATAAGTACAAGACACTGCTGTCTTAGGTGTAAGGGTCCGAGCTAAACCAAACAATATTAATAATATTATTTTTAAAAGACAAAGGCCCCAAAACCAAAACTTTGGAGATACAGTTCTGTCTATGGAATTTTGAAATAACCTTTGTAGGATAACATTTAAAAATATAGATATCAGTGTTTGCTTCTTTTCCCTTGGCATTGAAAAAGCAGCTCCTTGTGAGATATTTCTAGAAAGACAGAGACTATATCTAAAAATATCAGATATAAATGGATGCTGTTTCCATAGCAGCAAAGCCTTTAGGTGTTCCTTCAAATATCCATACCTGTTGTGACTGAAAAAGCTAGGGAAAGGATTACTGTTGCATGAATACATTTAGACAGCAATTTATATATACTTACTTGAAAGAAATCATGACTGAAATCAAGAGATGAACTTTACCTTGATAAGAAGGAAACCAGAATAGACTAATCTTTTAAAAGACCAATTTACGGAACTGGAAGAACAAAACAAGAAACATGAAAATGAACTTTCTCACATTGATCAACTACTGCATAGATATTCTGCTACAGATAACAGAGTAGTCATACTTAAGAAAAAGCTGGTTGTGTGATGACCCGGGGGTGGGGGGGGTGGGGGAATACAAAACAAACACAGTCACAGAAAACAGATGAAGTGCCTTTTATTCCTTCACTTTGCTTCCAAGCTCCGAATATCCTTGATGGAAGACAAAAAACTCCCACACAAACAGTTACAAGAAGAAGAAAAAAAAGTAACACAAACCAGGCAAGATAAGGGCTAGAGGATGTTCACAGATAACAGAACACACTGGGAAGGACGCCAAACTCAGACAGGAACCATAAACTAGAGATATTTCCACGCTTTGTTTCCAGCGTTCACCTGTATGCAGGTCTGTCCTCTTATTCAGTTGTCATAACTGCAGCCCATGAAGATGATCAGCCCTCTCCTCCCAAGTAGACCACGTCTCTCCCTTATCCTCTCTACCCTGTGAGTCCTAGATTGGAGAGTGGATGGGCCTGGGTCCTCTTCTGACTGGTCAGCCAGCCTCTGCCCTTTCCCAGCCTCCTCCACAACCTCTGGAGCCACCCTTCCACTCCCTGTTGGCTGTTCCTCCTCTCCCTTGGAGTCAGTCTCCACCAGGGGCATGACAGGTTGAAAGGCTGAAAGTATAAACGGGAAGTTGAATCACATTCTTTACTTCTATTTTTTATATCATGGTGGGCTCTGACTTGTAATAAGAGGAGGACAGCAACACTGAGTAGCCAGAACTATTTCCAAAAGAACCAATACACAATGAGCAACCAGTTAATGCACCATCACTGATCCTCTGAGCAGCAGAGGAAGTTGCACAGGCCAGTTATCAACAGCCACAGTGGCTGTTGCTCTCTGAAAATGAAGGTAGGGAATTATTGCCTTCTCCCAGTACAAAAGCCTAGGAGCCTGCAAAGAGAGAAGAGCATAACTGCTCACACAGGAGTCCTGCCTCACTAAGTAAGCTATACCAAGGGCTACTTCTAACTATCCATTGTGGACAACCATCGGTTAACTCCCACTCTGTGCATCGTGACTCATGCACCTCAACAACTCTAACTTTGAACCTGGAATTCTGCTACAAGCTCTGACCTTGGACTCTGCATGATGATTCTCCTTTGTGTTGCTTTTATATGAAACTTTTGTAAGCCAAACTTGCTCACCTTTGAGAAGAAGTAGTCTCTGTATTGCAAACTCATCTGTTTGCCTCATTTAGTAAAAAAGAAAAGAAAAAAAATCTTGTCACAAATTTGTTTGTATGATTGACTCAGACAGAATATTTTATGACAAATTTTCATCTTGAAGGTACAAGTTTGATGTATTGGTAATAATTATGTATTTATTTTCTTTATACACTTTCATTGTTTTCTATACTATCATGTTTTCTTTTTACTGACTTTTTCCTCTGTCATTCTCTCTCCTTTGCATAGTTCTCATCAAGACATTCTGGTGGGTTTTTTTTTAATGTTTTGAATGCTTATTATAAATCTCAAGATTCCCAAGATCAGTAATACAGAAAGCTCATGGATTATACAAAGCTTCTCTTCCAGAGACACTATTTTGCACACAAATTATTTTTTCACACTCTTAATCATGTAGAATATACAGTAATAATAATAGTTTGCCCTTCTTCTCGAAAAAACAATCATTTGACCCAACTACACTGGATAATTCCTTTTTGGGAAGCTTAATGAGCAGGTGGTCATTCAATAACTTCGAAGGCTTGTAGATAAGTGTTTCTCAACCATAACAACTTGAATTGCTAATTGCTTCCTGGCTCATTTCAAGGCTGATAGTATATAAAGCCCTACATGATATGAGATTTTGGAGAACCACCTCTGACTATTTTTCCACATCCACATTCCACCAGGTCCACAGAAAAGGTATCTTATGAGTCCCAACTAATAAAGAATGTCATCTGAAGAGACCTAGGTGAAGAGTCTTTTCAATTTTGCTGTTTGCACTTTGGAATATCAATCCAGAGCCTGGATTGCCTCTGACCATACTTGCCTTTCCAAACTCTATAAAGAGATGGTTTTATTTTTATGTTTAGCGATCTGATTGTGGTATGGAGTCTGCTAGTCTGTATTAATTATGCTGCCTAGATTGTACTCTCCTGCTGATTATGTTTTATGGTTTTAATTTGGTTTTATTTTTCTCATTGTTTCATATTCTGTTTATTTTGTTGTTGGTGTTTTGATTATGTGAGCTGTCAAATGTCACAGATATGAGATGGGTAACTATTTAAATTGAATAAACTAATAAACTAGCAAGTACATAACAATAAGAACCACAACCACCTTGCCTAATATTGGAATTATATAAGTCAGGATATATGTAACCTGGGGATTGCCAGCATCTTTGCCTATACATGGGGATGAATTTGTTTAGCTATGTCACTTTCTCTGTATCTGTGACAATTATAATTAAGGTAATTTGGCTACTTTTCTTTATATCTAGGTTTTTGATCCAGATCTTTAGCCAAAGTTGCATAGTCCTTTTGCAATACTATGCTTTAGAAAAGGTATGATTTGCTTCTTGATTAACAAGGGGAGAAAAGAAGAATAAAAATTCAAATAAAGGTAAGGGTAAAGCACTGGCCTCAATGATAAGGTGAGACATGAATATAGGAACACATTTATAAAAATATATCTATTAGCTGGAAGAAGACCAATGCAGAAAAAGTCCTTCGTAATAAAGATTGTTGAATGAGAATACTCTGGGTCCAAAGAGTATGATTTGATGGTTCATACTCCCTTTGAGATGAAGTAAGAAGTCTATTTAACAGATTAAGTGACATAGCTCCAAAGGAGCCTTATTTTCTGTATGCTATATTTCCTACTAAAAGAAGTTATGCTCATACTAATAGAAATTAAATTTCAGAAAGAAGTTATTAAAATTACAACTGGGATACTGTTTTATTCTTTTAAGATTTACATTCATCAATGGGACAAATTTCTTTGTTGAATATGTCATCTCATTATTTCTTCATATAAATCAGTTCCTACAGCTGCTTAATATCATCTTCCCCTTACAAGTGTTGGTCCTCAAATGAATGCTCATATATTCTAGCAAGTAGTTATAATAAATGGGGAAAATAATATATGATGGGAAGATATCACTAAATAATGGCAGATGGAACTATGTGAGTCAACAACCATTGGCAAACACCACAATATTTCTTTCTGAGTTCATTTTGACTTACAAAGGAATGAAGTGCATTGCTTATTACCAGAGACAGAGACAGAGATTATTTATCTATTTAAAGACTAATGGGGCCATCGATTAAGTTACTTTCTCCAAGTCTTTTGGAATCTGAAAATGCTTTCACCTAACCGAGCCTCAGCCAGGCAGTCAAGAGTGCCATTCTATACTCATATACCTTGAGATAACTCCTTAAAGCAGAGGTCCCCAATCTTTTTGGCTTGGTAGGAGGGAGACAATGGGATGGTTCTGGGCTCCCATTTATGAAAGCAGTGGGCACTCACCACTCTTGCAAATAAAGCTTTGCACGTGAGCGCCAGAACCCACTGCTCATATAAGTGGAGTTGTGTTCACACACTCTCACACCACTTGTGCGAAGGTTCTGAATGGGTCATAGCCTGGGGATTGTGGATCCCTGCCTTAAAGAATACAATGGAAATTATAACTGAGTAAATATATAGAGTACCACTGAACACCTATTTTTTCTTATATTTCATCTGGGTTCATTACCAAATGCAGACACAGTGAAAAGAACAAAATGAATATTAAGAATTATTAGAAGAGGGGCTGAAAATAAAACTAGAACTATCATAAAGTTGTTATGCCGCTATTTGCCACTATCATATTTAAGGTATAATATGCAGATCTGTCATCCTGCCTGTAAAAATTTGTGAGTATTCTAACTGAGTGAAGCATTTTTTTATATTCTTTGAACCTAGAATTATGAGAGTGAAAAGTTCAAAAATACAAATGCATTCCCTTGAATCAGACTTATCTTGAAATTTCAGACATTCCCTATTAAGTTTCTTTAAAGTATGCTTATATTTACCTGACACAATACAATTCCCGACTTGCTTTCAGGACCTCCAGTACTAAAAACAGCCTATCACTCTTATAGTTTCTTGTAGTTTTAGCACTTTTAGATGAATGATTCAAGCATCAATGGTGGTTGATGCAGGTATAAACAAGGATTCATCATGTTAGATTGTTGGGATGTTTTCTTAAAATGATTTTTATGTTATAATTTCAGCAGCAAAACTTGTTTTGCAAACTCTGGGAAATATACTTTTTCTCACTTTAAATTATTAGAGATTCTTCTTCATGTTCTCCATCAGTTCTCATTCAATTTAACAAAAGGACATTTCCTTTATGTTTGCTTTCAAAGGAGAAAAGATCAGTATGGGGTTCTTATATTAATTTAGTGCAAGTTGGTGTTTCTTTAGCCTTTCTTGTCAAATTATTTTTATTTATTTCTTCAATTTCTATGGCTGACCATCTCAAACAAGTGACTCTACTAATTACCTCTCTACAGCATTCCACTGTTCTATTATATCTCAAAAGGAATTATGAAGGAATTCCTGTCCTTTTTCATTAATGGAAGTTCCTGTCTCCACTAATATATAGTTCTATCTATGGAGATTTTCAGTCATCCAGGTCATGTGCATCCCAAAGGTACTTTTTCAAGTGGCAACTGGACTTTTTGGTTTTTCTTTGAAAACATTTCACTTCTCATCTAGGAAGCTTCTTCAAATCTGAAGAAGTTTCTTGGATGAGAAATGAAACATCTTCAAAGAAAAAAAGAAGAAAGTCCAGTTGCCTCTTGAGAAAGCACCTTTGGAATGTAGTTCTGTCCTCAAGAAACTATTGAAGAGCTTCTCTTTTCTTGACCCATTTAAGGAATTTACCTACTTTCTCTGCCCACACAGATGAAGAGATAACTTTACAGAGGTGTTTCTATTTCTGGAAGTTCACGCAAAGCAGAAATGAAAATCTTGTCAAGAAAACTGCAGGGTCCTATCCAGGAAGTCACTGGAATCAAGACTGATCTCTCACACACAGAGAGAAGATGAAAATGCCTCACAGAGATTACATAAATAATCTCTTCTCAAAATGTTGGGTAATGGCAGCTCAGCACTTTGAAGTTTCCCTGCCTACTCAGAAAAAAGATAAGTAAGCTTCTATAGCAAAAAGAACACATTTAACAGTGGGAGAAGGGAACACCAATTGGCCTTTTGGTAAATGGGCATTATGTTGGTTGATCACAACCATTGCAGAAGCCATTTTGTGAAGAGATTAATCACCCTTCAAGCAGTTTTTTTTTTTTACATATGCCTATTTGCTCTCAGATTCTAAATGTTTCTCAAGTTCCTGAAAGAAATCTACTTCTATCTGGAGCAGAATCACAACACTCCAGGGTGGTAAACTTAAGATCTCTCTTTTAGATGCTTTGTTTTCCAAATTCTGGCTGCCTCTGTGGCCAACTCTAATAATACTAATTTATTAAATTTATAGGCTGCCTGGCTCCCAGGGACTGGCTGGTTTACAATTGTTATAAACATTTTAAAACAAAGAACAGTATAAAACACATTTTAATAGGGCTCCTTTTAAGGCACTTTGGTGACTATTTATAGCCTGAGAAATTACCCGATGGAACAATTAATCCATGGAAATAGCTTGCCTTCAGAAGTTGTGGGTGCTCCATCACAGGAGGATTTTAAGAAGAGATTGGGCAGCCATTTGTCTGGAATAGTACAGGATCTCCTGCTCAAGCAGGGGATTGACTAGAAGACCTCCAACATCTCTTCCAACTCTGTTATTCTGTTACATATGCTTTATTGGTCTGAAACCAACGAGCAAGCAAGCAAGGAAGGAAATGTTGCAACAGGAAATGTTGTTCCAAAATCACTGACCATTGTGTAACTTAATGGCATGTTATATACATAGTAAACCTGGCATCAGGTTTGTTCCCTGATAGCTCAAGTCAAATCAAAATGAAAACTGAATTCCTAGTGCTTCATGGTAACAAATTACATTTCTGTTTTATTAAGGGGGAAAGGAATAGAAGCTAAAGTAAACTTTCAAGTGCACATTATAGATTGTCATCTTTGTTATTGTAAATTGCAGTGTCTTCTCTCTGGGCCAAATTAAAAGGACCCTGGAAAATTTTGATTAATTTTCTGTTTTCATTGTTGTCTTTTGAAATAAAACACACCCTGGGAAATGAAGAGAGGCTGTGATTTTGATAAAAACGATGGGGATAGAATGTCGGTGTTATGTCTGTGGAACTGGTTGGAGTTCCCAACCAGGTCCGCTGTTTGAGCGGGAGCACCAGCAGCTCCCATTGGTTGGCTCCGTTTGACAGCCGGCTATATAAGCCGGCTGTCGGGCAGAGCCAGCCTGTTGTCACCCGCTGGTCTGCGAGTTAGCTAGCAGACGCGACAACCCTTTATTCATCGCAATAAAGCCTGTTACTTGTACGCTCTGATTTCATGCCTCGTCCTTACCATCGCTCTACAACACTGGCGACGAGGATGGGATGGTCGAAGGCTAGCCAGACGCGTTTTCACAAAGAGCTGTAGTCACAGAGAGAGAAGCAAGGGCGCTGTAACCGCAGCCGCCCCACGCTCACAAAGAGCGCGAAATTCAAACAGACACCGTGAGAGCCGATTCACTGAAACGAGCCTCAGGCACAGCAGCCGAGGCCGCCCACGCTCACCAAGAGCGCGTTTTTCAAAAGAGCTGAGCAGCCCAGAGAGACAAACCGCGGCGCGTTCTTTTAAGAGCGCGAGTTCGAATATCAATTTTAAACAGACGAACCTGTTCCTTTTCCACGATGAGCGCGAATCAAGCATTCCCTCCATTCAAACCGAACGAGGAGACATGGGACTCTTACAGAAATCGATTCAGCCATTTTCTTGACGCCATCGGTCTAGCCGACGCTGCGGAGCATAGGAAGAAGTCCTATTTCCTGAGTTACTGCGGAGCCACCATTTTCGACACAGCCACAGCATTAGTCGTGCCCCGCGCCATCAGAAGCGTCCCATGGGACGAATTACAGGAAATACTTTCAAATCACTATTCGCCCAAACCGTCTCAAATAGCCCGAAGGTATGCCTTCAGGGTCAGGAAGCAAACAGAGGGGGAGTCGATTAACGAATACATGGCCGCCCTGAGAACAGCCGCCTTGCATTGCGGATTCAAAGAATATTTGGAAGACATGCTGTTGGATCAAATCGTCTGTGGGGTAAGAGATCCGAAACTCCAAAGGCGTTTACTAGCAAAGAAAGATCTGACTCTAGCCATTGCCATGGAGGAAGCCCTGGCTGCTGAGCTCTCGGCTCAGTCCGCAGCCGAAATTCAGGGAAATCAATCCAATTCCAGCTCGCAAACTGTCCATTCAGAAGAGGTAATCAGCGAAGAAGACCCCACAGACGCCTCTGACGTAAACCACCTAGTTCACCAGAAGCCTTCACAGGTAGGAGCGGGGCAGAGAACCAACTTCACCCCCAAGCAACCTCCCATGTGCCTAACCTGTGGAGGCTCCCACCCTAGGGCATCCTGCAGGTTCAGAAACGCCATCTGCCTGAACTGCCAAAAGAAGGGTCACATCGCTAGAGTCTGCCAAGCAGGGCGATCTTTACCTCAAAGACCTCTACCACCTGCTAACTCCCAAAGGCAAGTGGTGGACTGCTATACCTGCTACCACGCTAACCATACTTCACTAACCCCTGATAAAATTAAAATTTCTGTCTTCCTAGAAGGTAAACCCTGCACGATGGAGGTAGACACGGGATCCACGCTCTCAATCATCTCCTGGGATACCCTGAAGAAACTCCAGCCCAGGCTGTCAAGGAAGCAGCTGCAAAGATGCCACCTGACGCTACGAGACTACCAGGGATGGAACATTCCTGTCCTCGGGAAAGGCAAGTTCCTGGTGCAATTCCAGACCTTTAAGGGCCACCTGCCCCTAGTGGTAGTTAACGGTACCCTCCCTAGTCTATTAGGACTTGATTGGTTTCCTTCTCTCGGCCTTAGCATAACCGGGATCCATGCTATCTCAACTTCTGATGTAGATGCCCTATTTTCTGAATTTTCCGATGTATTTAGCAATGAGCTGGGTTGCTACTCGGGCACCCCCATATCATTTTCAGTAGACCCCCAGGCAACCCCTCTTCGTTTAAAACCCCGTAGGGTGCCTTTCGCCATCCGTCTGAAATTGGACGCAGAACTAGACAAACTACTTAAACAAGGGGTGCTAGAACCCACTGATTTTGCGAAATGGGAGACCCCCATAGTCACCCCACTAAAAAAAGATGGCAGTTTGAGAATTTGTGCTGATTACAAAACCACGCTCAACCGCTATCTACAGGTCAGCGCCTACCCCGTGCCCGTTATCCAGCATCTTTTACATACTTTCGAACCCGGCACCATTTTCTCTAAGTTAGATATGTCCCAGGCATACCAGCAGTTCCCTGTAGATGAACAGACAGCGGAATTACAAATGATAGTCACACACAGGGGAGCATTCAAGTGTAAGCGCCTCCAATTCGGGGTCAGCGTAGCCCCAGGCATTTTTCAGTCACTCATGGAGAGGATTCTTCAGGGTCTCCCAGGTGTGGTTCCCTACTTCGATGACATTTTAGTTTCAGCCTCAAACCGGCCCCAGCTCATCCAGAGAGTCAGGACAGTGCTAGGGAGGTTCAGGCAGCATGGCCTCAAACTCAAAAGGGAGAAGTGTGCCATCGCCACTAGGCAGGTGGACTTTCTGAGTTATAGGATTGACGCCTCAGGCATCCATCCCATTGAATCCAAGGTGAAGGCCATCCATGAGGCGCCCACACCCACCAACAAGACTGAACTACAAGCCTTCCTGGGACTTTTGAATTTCTACGCCTCGTTCCTCCCACATAAGGCATCTGTCGCTGAGCCATTACACAGGCTACTAGATAAAGACTCACCCTGGCAATGGGGACCCAAGGAGGCCCATGCATTCAAATCAGTTAAAGCCTTGCTCACTTCAGAAGCGGTCCTGGTTCAGTTCGAACAATGCCTCCCTTTAGTCCTGGCCGCTGACGCATCCCCTTTTGGCATTGGGGCTATCCTGAACCACAGGCTCCCCAACGGGTCCGAAGCACCAATTGCTTTCTTTTCCAGGACCCTTTCCCCTACCGAGAGAAACTATAGCCAGATCGATAAAGAGGCCCTGGCCGCAGTGACTGCAGTTAAGAAGTTCCACGAATTCGTGTTTGGCCACCACTTTGAGTTAGTGACTGATCACAAGCCCCTTTTAGGGCTTCTGTCCAGAGACAAGCAAACTCCACAGGTACTTTCACCAAGAATGACCAGATGGACATTGTTTCTGGCTGCGTACTCATTTAAGTTAGTGCATCGTCCTGGCAAGACCCTGAGCCACGCCGATGCTCTTAGCCGCTGCCCCCTGCCAGTCCCAGTCGAAGACCCAGCGCCTATCCATGCCATTTTCGAGGTCAACGAACTCAAACTTCCAGTGACAGCCGAAGACATCGCGGCACACTCGAAAAAGGACAAAATAATCGCCCAGGTTCTGGACTGGGTGGGGAGGGGGTGGCCGGATAATCAATGCACAACTGATTTTGTCCCCTTTAAAACCCGCCAGCAGGAACTGTCAAAATTACAAGGTTGTCTTCTGTGGGGAACGAGAGTGGTCATCCCTACATCGCTGCGAGTGCCCATCCTGAAGGTGCTGCACGAGGGACATCCGGGCATTGTACGAATGAAGGCCCTGGCCCGCAGCTACGTCTGGTGGCCCGATATGGACGCTCAAATCACCAACTGGGTAAGCTCTTGCCAACCTTGCCAACAAACCCGGGCCTCTCCTCCATCCGCTACACCCACCAGCCTGTGCATGGCAAGACTTTCTTGGTGGTCGTGGATTCATACTCCAAGTGGATCGATGTAGCCTTACTTCCCACGACCACCACCCAGTCAATAGTGAAAGCCCTAACCCGACTGTTTGTCACCCACGGGCTCCCAGACACCCTGGTTTCAGACAATGGCCCACAGTTCACATCATGTGAGTTCAGTATGTATACTGCCAACTTGGGCATCAGGCACATCCTTACAGCACCATTCCATCCCGCTAGCAACGGGATGGCAGAGAGAGCAGTTAGATCAGCCAAAGAAGCACTTGCCAGGTTTGGTCAGGAGGACTGGCACTCTAAATTGTCCCGTTTCCTACTCAGCCAGCACAAAACCCCCTGCACCACCACCAACAAGTCTCCGGCTGAACTTTTAATGGGGAGACGCCTTAGAACCACGCTAGACCGGCTACACCCCCATTATTGCCCAGACACTCCTTTAGGGTCCGATAGCCCAGTCAGAGACTTCGCCCCGCAAGACCTGGTATACGCCAGGAACTACGCAGGGGAACCGTTGTGGGTGCCAGGACAGATCGAATCAGTCACCGGTCCCAGGTCCTATCGGGTCCTTCTTGAGGATGGACGTTTGTGGCGGAGGCACGTCGATCAACTCAGGAGGCGACGGATGGGCACTTCAGATACCAACCCGTGCCAGCCAGCCAGCTCCAACAACGCCACACCCGCGCCTGATGGAGGGTCCCTGCGAAACCAGGTTGTTCCAGACGAGCGAGAGGTCTGCATGGAGAACCCGAGTCTCCAGCCAGAGTCACCGACCCAACCACCGAATGACCCAACCGGCCGACTGGACCTCGAGACTCGATCGGGCCAACCTGAGCAGGGGGTTTCACCAGCACCGTCAGACACCACACCGGGGCAAGCTCCAGCACCAACAACCGCTGAGGCAAGCTCCGAGAGACAGGACTTGACACAGACTGGCAGTTCACCTGAACTGCGACGCTCCGGGTGCCAGCGTAGACAGCCCACGTACTTACAAGACTATGCATGTTCGCAGCTGGGGGGAAGAGGTGTTATGTCTGTGGAACTGGTTGGAGTTCCCAACCAGGTCCGCTG
>NW_020769330.1:3960658-3985900 GCF_900518735.1 Pseudonaja textilis
AATACCAGGCTATGGTAACATAAAGAGGAATGATTAAAAATAAAATGAAAGTGCTGAATGCTTCAAAAACTTTGTTATAAGTCTATTTTTTTTTCTCTGTAAGTAAAGAAGGAAAACAAGTTAGGAGGATTAGATTTATGCAGGTCAATCATAAGGGAAACTGTCATGCACCTGTCAGAATCTGATTCTGAGGGGGAGGCCAAGCAGCTGACAGGCAGTGGTAGTGTGGCTCCAGTGGCTGTGGAAGAAACTGAGGAAGGGCAAAGTCTGGCTGGGCAGAGCAGGAGAGAGGTAGAGCAAGGCAGAGGGAATTCAGAGGAAGAACCAAGCCCACTCCCTCTTCATCCAAGGGCACACAGGGAGGAACGGAGAAGGGAGCAATGTGAGTTGCGTGGCTTATGGGGAAGGAAAGGACCCTGATTCCCTTCATTAGCTGCAGCTGGGAACACAGTGTTTAAAAAGGGAAGTTGCAAACAGCAACTCATGGGAAGCAAATCGTGAGTTATCTTTTATGGTCAAAGCTTATTTGGGTTCCTTGCTACAGCGTGGTTTGTGTGGATTTTTATTTACAGTTTACATGTACTTTGTTTTCAGACTGAATTTCCTTCATTTAAAGACTGTTCTTGGGAGAAATTTTTCTCCACCAAAGAGTGGACATTGGGGGCAAAGTTGGAGGTATTAAAGGGACATTTCTTACTTATGTGACTGTGTTGCCTTTGTGCCACGCCCTGGGTCATCACAGAAACCCTCCAAAGGAATTGGACCCCTTGGAGCTGAGCGTACTTGAGTCTTTAAGTTTAAAAGTACCTGGAAGAAAGTCATATAGACTGACTTTATCCCTTATTCTGCAAGTAGGAGAAGTTTGCAGCAGCTGCAAGGAAATAAAGGTTATAATTGTAAATTAGCTATAACCTTCTTTGTATTTATCCCATTAATATGTTTTAAGGTGGGTCCAAACCACAGGCCAATTTAACATGCATGACACACATACATAATAAGCTCAGGGAGAACCTGGAATTTTTATGAGCAATCTATCCCCCTTATCATACAAAGTCATTGCACAGTAACATGATTGCTACAAGGATGATTTCACTGTTGATAGAATGAAATTACTTGTTTCCAAAGGTTCGTTTTCAGTGTGTTTTCTTCTAGACTTAATATGAGTGGCTAAGCAGCTTATCATGCGAATCCCTAAGGCTAATTTGAGGCAATGGGAAATTCAATTGATGCAGTTGATTTTCTCTAATGCTGTTCCAAATTTAATGGTCACAGGTTTGCTTTTCAGATTGAGTCTTTATTTCAGGAAGTAGTCCTGCCAAACACTGACAGAGTGTGAGATTTATACATTACTTTTCATAATCATCACATTAAAAAAAGATGTCATCAAAATCAGGAATTATAAAGACAGGTAGACAAGATTCTAATTGTACAAGTTATTGCTGAGGTTGTTTTAAATTGGACCTACAGCCCCAAAACAGAAATTCTTCAGATAATCATCACATTAATAACATGTACTTTCACTTTTAGCTGCTGAATATGTAGTCAAGCAGTATAATTTATAAAAATATTGGAAATTCAGAATGAGCTATGCAGGTTAAATAAGATTGATTGAAATTTGAAAGATTAGCTTGCAGGCCTGCAAGTTCAGAGAATTCCCATGTATTCAGTTAGTCCTCAACTTATAACCATTCATTCAGCAACTATTCAAAGATAGAATATCATTGGAAAAAAGTGATAATCAATCCTTACATTTATGCTCATCGCAGCACTCCCATGATCAAAATTTGGATACTAGGCAACCAGCATGTATTCACGATGGTGGTAATGTCCCAGGATCTTGCAAGAGCCACTTGTGATCTTCCCAGCTGGTTTCCATCAAAATCAATAAGACAAGCTGGATTTGCTTAATGACCACATGATTCACTTAACAACCATACAAAAGGTTTGTAAAATTGAGTATGATTCACTTAACAGCTATCTTAGAGATTATGGTCCCAATTGTGGTCATAAGTCAAGGACTGTATGTATGTATGTATATATGTATGTATGTATGTAAGTATGTATGTATGTTATGTGATCAAGGAATACCATGAGATGGTGCAAAATAATTTAGATGAAAGAATGGGTAGAGGTACTTAATAGAAGCCCTATTGCAATATAATTACGATACAATTTAAGTAGCAGACAAGGATTAACATGTTTATCTTTTTAAATACATCCTTAGGCAGTTGAATAAATACAACTCTGTGATGGAAGTGTGGCCTCACAGGCAGCAGGATGCCATTAAACAAGAGGTAGCTCAGGGAAGTGGTTTTATTCTGTGCATTAGATAGATCTTTTATCCAAGTATGAATATGGCCTATTCTCATTACTGTTTTCTTCAGTAATTAATTGCTGCTGCTACAGCAACAAGGCGTTTGAATATCTCTTGTTTGTGTGTCATGTTTGGTGAGTGTGATTTTTCAGATTATTTTTCCATTCTCCCTGCTGATGTATTATAATGTTTTCCATGTGTCTTCAATTAATTTTACGTAGAATCACTATTTTTCCCCAAATGTCTCCACACTTGTGAAGTTCCAGTGTGATATATGTCACAACTGTACCAGCAGTGCCCTTTGAATTAAAGTTCAAAACCAGTTTGTCATAAGCCATGGCATTTGCTTGAAGAAAAAACAAAAGGATCCATGGACACAGATGCTGCCTTCTGTTGATAATCTTTGTTTTTTCTTTTTTCTTTTTAACATGACCTATGCATACTTTGAGAGACCCAGGAGCATTAAATGAATTAATAATTTTCAGAGTCTGTTTCTAGGACTGTAGATGATTATAGAAGCTATGGAAATTACTGAATGCCAGGCTGATACTTGGATAAAGACATTTTTTTACCATATTGTCCAATGTTAATCTATTCCTATTCAAGAATGTTGACTTTTGTTTCCATCATTCCTTTTGCAAGCCAACCTGCTTCTTATCTGACAGTTCCCCTGGCTGTGGCTTGTCCCCCTATCTCCCAAGGTCACTTTCACATACCATTTTAGCAACTCTTTTCTGCAATCAGCAAAGCATTGCTGCAAAAAATGACTGCTTTTGATTGATCTTGATTAGACCCAATGGTTAGGTATTGATTGGCGGAGATATCTCCCTTCACACATGGGACAGAAATAAATGACGAAGTTTAGGCACAATCAGAAAAGAAGTATCTTTGGAAATATTTAAGTATATTCCTGACCCAAATCTTTTTGAATGACAAATTTTCTCAAATCAATTATATCAGACAGTATTTAGAGTCATGCTTTTTATATGTAGAACCAAAAGATTTAATTATGTTTCAAAATGAATTCCAAATTTGCAATATATCTATTTGGTGACAGACATGAAAGTATTAGTGGCAAACAACATCTTATGCTATTTCTTCTTTTTGTTATCTTACATGAAAAATACTAATATTTAATTGTCAGTGAACAGATGGGAAGAGTTCTGACATTATGCTATCTTTGATATTGTTTCCACATATAGCAAATTTCAAAAGAAATTTGCTATATGTGGAAACAATATCAAAGAAAGTGACTGCAAACACCAGATCAAAGCTTTTGAGAATGCTGGCTGGGAGATTCTAGGAACGAAAGTCTGAAAATTAAACTTGCTGAGGTTGAGAAACTCTGGTCTAGATTGTCAGAGTTATCCAAACCTAACCTTGTTGTCAGGTAATGAAGATTTAATAGCTGACCATCGGCTGTAAGATTGTAATGCTGTGATACTGTAATGTAATGATGATAACAGATAACAGATAATCAGAGTTGGAAGGGAACTTGTAGGTCATCTAGTCCAACCCCCCGCCCAAGCGGGAGACCCTACACCATTTCTGACAAATGGCAGTCCAATCTCTTCTTGAAAGTCTCAACTGATGGTGCTCTCACAACTTCCGAGGGCAAGTTGTTCCATTGGTTGATTGTTTTTATTGTCAGAAAGTTTCTCTTTATTTCCAGGTTAAATCTCTCCTTGTTCAATTTCCATCCATTATTCCTTGTCTGGCCTACAGGCACTTTAGAAAATAGCTTGACCCTTTTCTCCCTGTGGTGACCCCTCAAATATTGGAATACTGCTATCATGTCTCCCCTGGTCCTTCTCTTTACTAGACTAGCCAAGCCCAGTTCCTGCAACCGTTCTTTGTGTGTTTAGCCTCCTCATCCTGATTGCTCTTCTCTGTACTTTTTCTAGAGTCTCAACATCTTTTTTATAATGTGGTGAAAAAAACTGGATGCAGTACTCTTGGTGTGGTCTTACTAAGGCTTTATAGAGTGGTATTAGTACTTCCCTTGATCTTGATTATATCCCTCTGTTAATAAAAACTTAGGATTGCATTAGCTTTTTTGGCTGCCGCTGCATACTGCTGGCTCATATTTAGCTGGTTGTCCACTAAGACTCCAAGATCCCTCTCACAGTTACTGCTATTGAGCCTGGTTTCACCCCGTCTATATGCATACTTTTGGTTTTTCTTGCCGAAGTGTAGGGCTTTACTTTTCTCTACATTGAATTTCATTTTGTTAGATATGGCCCAGTGTTCTAGTCTGTCAAGATCCATCTGGATCCTGAGCTTATCTTCTTGGATGTTAGCTATTCCTGCCAGCTTAGTATCATCTGCAAATTTGGTAAGTTCCCCTTCTATTCCCTCATCTAAGTCATTAATGAAGATATTGAAGAGTACTGGGCCTAAGATGGAACCTTGTGGTTCTGTCTGCTTACTTCCCACTGCTTACATCCCTCCACTTAGACCCATTAAGGACTACTCGTTGAGTACGGTTTGCCAGCCAGTTGTGAGTCCATCTACTGGTGGTGCTATCTATTCCACTTTTTTCTAGCTTACTAAGAAGTAGGTTGTAGTCTACTTTGTCAAATGCTTTGCTGAAATCTAAATATATTGTGTTCGCAGTATTTTGCTGGTCTATTAATTTAGTCACTGTGATGAAGAATGAAATAAGATTAGTTTGGCATGATCTGTTTTTAACAAACCTGTGCTGACTGCTAGTTATTACTTTACTTGTTTCTAGATGTTGGCAGATCTGTTTTTTTATTATCTTTTCCAGTATCTTCCCGGGTATTGATGTTAGGCTGATTGGTCTATAGTTTCCTGGGTCTGTTTTTTTTTTTTTTTTTTTTTGAAGATGGGAACCACATCAGCTCTTTTCCAGTCCTCTGGCAGTTCCCTGATGCTCCAGGATTTTTGAAAGATATGGTGCAGTGGTTCTGAGATGATCTCTGCCAGCTCCTTTAAAACTCTGGGATGTAATCCATCAGGCCCTGGTGATTTGTTTTCATCAAGATCAGACAGGTGTTCTCTTAATAATGTTTTGCTTATTTAAACTTTTATTTCTGGTCTGTCTTTTACAGTTATGTTTTTGGTGGGTTGAGCTATAGTTTCTTTTTGCGTGAAGATGATGCAAAGAATGAGTTAAGCAGTTCTGCTTTCTCTCTGTAGCCTGTTACTTCCTTGCCATCTTCCCTCTTTAGTGGACCAACTGTTTCCTTGATTTTTTTCTTGTTATTTATATGCTGGAAGAAACTTTTTTTATTATCTTTGACTTTTGTTGAAAGTCTTTGTTTGTTCTGTGCCTTTGCTATCCTGACTTTGTCTTTGCAGATTCTGGCTATATTATTCTGCCTTAGTTGTATATCCTTCTTTCCATTTTTTGTACTTGTCCTTTTTTTCTTTCAATTTGCCAGAAAGATCTTTGTGCAACCATGCTGGTTTCTTCTTGGATTTCTTGCTTTTCTTTCTCAGTGGTATTGTGCTGGTCTGGGCTTCTATGATCATACTTTTTAGAGTTTCCCAAGATTCTTGAGTTGTTTTCCCCTTTAGGATTTTCATCCATGGAATCTTTCCCAAGTTATCTCTGAGTTTATTGAAATCCAAGACTCTGGTGTCATTATGTTCTGTTGCTTGTGTTTGTGTTATGTTGAATTCTAGTATGACATGGTCACTCTCACCCAAGGTTCCTGCAGTTTCAACTCCCTCTATCACTTCTTCTCTGTTTGCAAGAATTAAGTCCAGTATGGCTGTCCCTCTAGTTTCACCCTCTACCTTTTGGACAACAAAGTTGTCAACTAGGTTGGTTAGGAACTTATTTGATTTCTCATTTGGTGCTGAATTAGTTTTCCAATTGATATCAGGATAATTGAAGTCTCCAATTACTATTGTTGTGTGTTTCCTGCATGTGTTTGTTAGTTGGCTGGCAAAAAGGACATCTATATTTTCTGCTTGATTGGGTGGCCTATAATATACACCGATGGCCATGTCATTCTTCTTTTCTTTTATATTGACCCATATGCATTATAGGAGATTTTCATCTTTGGTTTCATGCATTTCTGTAGCAATATAGTGGTCCTTTACATACAGTACAACTCCATCTCCTCTTTTATGGGGTCTGGTTTTTGTTTTTGTTTTGAATGGTTTATATCCTTCTACCAGTATGTTCCAGTCATGGGTTTCATCCCACCAAGTTTCTGTTATTCCAACTATATCATATTTACCTTCATGTATTCATAATTCAAGTTTACCCTGTTTGTTCCCCAGACTTTGTGCATTTGTATATAGGCACTTGAGATATTTATGCCAGACACTGTGTTTACTGTCTACATAACATGTGTTGTGCCTGCCTGATGGAATGGTAGAAATATGTCAGCAGAGTTATTTGACTGCTACCACTTTAAGAGGCTGTAATATAAGAAAAACCCTGTGAGGGCATATCTTTCTCTCCATGTATGCTTCCTTGGTGTAGCTGATTACTGATTGCTGTTTGTTCAAGGCCTGTATCAAAGTATTTGTGTGTGTGTGTGTGTGTGTGTGTTTTCTTAAGTTTTTGTGGGTATTTATATGTGTGGTATTCAGCTTTGTTTGGGTATTTTCCCATATCATTATAGTTGTGCTTTTAAAGTTGTAGCGACGTTTCAGCAGAATCTCATCTGCCATCATTAGGCTTGTGTATTGTGTTCATCTGTGAGTCAGGCTTTCACAGCCGTTTTAAATTTGGTGCTAGACTACTTCTGTGTTAGAATGGTTTTTTCTTCATCCTGATTGGTTGGGAGTCTTGGTTTGTGTTTATTGGTCTTGGAGTTTGCTGTGTTCTGCTTGATTGGTGTTTCTAATATCTTCTGTCTGTTTTTTAGTGGTCTTTTTTTGTCTTGATTGGCTGGCAACATTGTGTTTCCTGTATTGGAGGCTTTTAGTGTGCCTTGGCTTCGGGTAAATGGACAGCTATCATTTATTAGAAAGCTAGGTTTCACCTGGGTGCCTGGTTGGGGTGTGTTTGAGCTGGAGGTATCAGGGGGAGTCTGTTTGTGCCCAAGTGTTTGCTTGGCTCGTGGTGTGGAGATTTTTTTTGTTTGTGATTGCAGGCTTCCAGATAATTGACAGTCTGGTGGAGTCATCTCTTCTATTCATGCTTTCAGGTCTTTTTTCAATCTCTATGGTTTCTCTGATAATTCTGTAGCTGGGGTTTTCTATAGTGGCTTGGGTTTTGGTGCCATTGAAATCGATGCTATGACCTGTGGCTTTCATGTGTTGGACTAATGAGGAAATGTGTTCCAGTTTTTTTACTGCATTTTTCTGTTTATCCAGGTGGGTACTTATTCTTCTATTGGTCTGTCTGATTTATGTGGCAGGGCATGATGCACAGGGGACTTCAAATATGCCTTGGTTTTCCAGGTCAATTTTATCTTTGGGGTTTCTTAGGATGGCTGCTATTATTCTGTCTGTTTTGAAGGCAGTCTTGATGTGATGCCTGCACAGTATCTTACAGATTTTGTCTGTAGTACCTCTTATGTAGGGCAGGACAGCTGTTCCATCGATCTGTTCATCTTCTCAACTATGCACCCTGACTAAAGTACTGACAGCTAACAGCCTCCACAAAAGCAAAATCACAGGCCTAATCCACAAAAACACACTGAGACATTATGGAAACCTAGAAGATGGGTGAATATCTATAGACTTAGTGAATCGTGCCTTGGTAAGACCACACTTGGAATATTGCATCTAGTTTTGTTCGCTATGATGTAAAAAAGTTGTTGAGACTCTAGAAGGAAACTTAAGAAGAGAACAAAGTTGATTAAGAAACTGGAGGCTAAAACATATGAAGCATGGCTGCAGGAATTGGGTATGTCTAGTTTAATAAAAAGGACATGATGGCACTTTTCCAATATCTTAGAAGAGAGATGGCGTCAACTTATTCTCCAAACCATCTGGAGGCAGAACAAGAAACAATTGATGGAAACTAATCAAAGAAAGAACCAATCTAGTCTAAGGTGAAATTTTCTGTTAGAACAATCACTGGAATGGCTTGCCCTCAGAATCAGTTGGTACTTCAACACTGGACAAACATTTGTCTGAAATGGTACAGGGTTTCCCAGGGGTGGGATTCTACCAGTTCTCGATAGAACCAGTTGTTAACATTCTAAGCAGTTTGGAAAACTGGTTGTTAGAAGAAATTACTGGCCTAATCCTGTAAGGAAGGCAGGAAGGAAATATTCTGGTGTTGCTTACAGAAACTGCCTCTCCGTTAACCCTTATTCTCAGATATCAGCAACAGCTAAGCAAAACAAAGCAAAGCATTAACCCTTTACTTACCAACTCTCAATACTACTTCATACTACTTACTTTCATTATCTAAGAAAAATCAATTTCTTTAAAATAATTATTTTTTATCAAATGTTCAATTGATTTATTGTTTTTTGCTTAGTATGATTGAATGCTTAGTGCATATAGTGTAATTACTGAATTTCTGATTAATAATATCAGTGATTTAGTGAATTTAATCGACCAGTGTGTTTAGTAATTACTGTAATAAATTAGGCTGTTTGTTGCTTAGCAAAATTTGATTAGAGTGATTTGAATAACCAACTGATTGATTGATTTTTAGTAATAAATCAACCTTACTTTGATTTGTTCTCTATCATATCAATTAACATTTATTAATTACCAACATTCATTAAGTAACTATCTACCAATCACATTAACTAACTATTGTAATTGATTACTGTAGAATTGCCATTGACCATGCCAACCAAAAACTCCAAACCAAAACAAAAGAAAAATATCTCTACCAATGACCTCCCAGACTCCTGCACATGTTTCAAATATCTTGAAACCATCAATGAAAGTGAAATTTACATCAAATGCCATCTATGTGATAATCTAGCTCACCCTGCCTGCTTAAATGCAAACAAAAACCTAGTTGATATGGTTAAAATTCAGATACATCCTTTTTTCTATGTTCATCATGTTCTCCTAAGCTAACCAATCTGAGTACCCTACCTGACAGAGTTGAAAGTATAGAATCACTCATTCACTCAATAGAAGAACGCTTAGCAACATGTTTTGAAACAACTATACAAGCAAACCTAATTTCTCTTGAAAAAAAAAATACAGCACAGATAAGTGAGTACCTATCAGCTCAAAATCAAATCCCACAACAACCACAACCACTACCTCAACTACAATCACAACTACAACCCAAAATAACCACCAAACCACAGCCACAAACAATTACTATCCCTTCAAATAATTCCACAAATAATATATCCTTACTCATCAGAGACACCATGGAACGTGAACAGAAATGTCCAAATGCCATCTTTTTTGGTCTCGAAGACACCAACGAATCAGATGACATCACCAAAGTGCGTGATATCATAAGCAACTCTAATTCCTGAAAATATCACTGAAATAACCAGAGATGGCTATGGGTATAAATACAATGGCAGCTCTGTGACCCCAAGATTTTGTAGAGTTATATGCAAAAATGAGTCCCGTAAATGCATATTGATTCATACAATAAATGCCATTGCAAAAACCAATCCCAACCACAAAAACCTTCGCTCAAGACCAGACTTATCCATACTGCAAAGAATCCACTCCCCTGAATTCAACGCAGAACTCAAAAACCATCTAGACAATGGAGAAAAGGACCTATACATTGACTGCTGAGCTGATTGCATCAAAAGAAAGTCACACAACCCACAACTCCACATCCAACCCCATCCCATCCAATCCAACATCACTCAAAACTAGGCATGCACGCCCCTAACTACCTCTATTCCAACCGCAACTGGCCTTAAATGCAAGCTACTCAATGCAAGAAGCCTTGTAAATAAAATACCTGAATTTCTCCTCTTACTAAATACGGCTAAATTCGACATTATATTGGCTCAACGCATCTCTCCCTAACTCCATTACCACAGTAAGAGACTATCATGTTTACCGATCATATCATGAAATCAGTAGAGGAGGTGGTGTTGCTATCTTCTATAAAAAGTCCCTACATCTAAAAAACATGCAAGTTACCCAGGAGCTTGCTATTCCTGAGACCATTATCTGCGAACTGTCCTTAAATATCACATTTTGGTTCTTACTATGTTACAGAGCCCCTAATTATGACATTGAACATGCAAACAAGCTAAATACACTACTAACATGGGCAGCACCCTGCCCACACACTTTTATCTTTCTTGCTGACTTCAATCTACCTCATATTAACTTGACCCTTAACAAATGTACAACTGAACCCACACATGCAATCTTCTACAATGCAGTAACAAATCTGGGACTAGAACAACTAGTAACCAACAACACACGACTTAACAACTGCCGCGATCTCATCTTCTGCAATATTTTAATTCAATTTATGGAATACAAATTAAAGAAGCCTTTTCCAACAGTGACCACAACATAATTGACTTTTGTCTCAACATATGTCCACACAAAAAAGGCAACTATGATCTTATAAACCACGATCTCTCATCCCTTGATTGGCAGTTTCTATTCTCTGGATGCAATACTGTAGAAGACCATTACAACATATTTTTACTTGAAGTCAAAAGAGTCATCAAACTATATGTACCAATAACAACTCCCAAAACCAGAAAAAACAAATTACCCCAAACAATAAGGAAGCTTCAATACAAAAAGAAATCACTTTGGCGGAAAACCAAATCTGGTCATGTTGCCAACTTCAAAAGCCAATACAAAAATGTATGCCACCAGATAAAAACTGAATGCACCAATTATCACATTAAACAAGAAGAAAACCTTCTATGCACCAATTCCACCCGGGCTTTCTGCAATTTTATAAACAACAAACTAAAAGATTCAAGGTCCATCCCACCCCTGAAAGGACCTAATGGTAAAGACTGGAGCGATGACACTATTAAAGCCAACCTCTTTAACACATTCTTTGGCTCAGTATTTGTAAACAGCAATGGATCATGCCCAGAATTTCCTAGTCGAACCACAGACAACTACAATGATCTAATACATCTCAATTTTACAGAAGACATTGTTGAAAAAGCACTACGCAATCTAAAACCATCTCTATCTATTGGACCGGATGGAATATGTGCCTACTTCTTAAAAAAGCTACCCACTGCCATAGCCGAACCTCTAAGCATAATCTTTGAAAATTCTTTCAGGACCAGCTCCTTGCCAAAACTATGGTCACAAGCCACGGTCATCCCCATCTTCAAAAAGGGAGACCCCAGCCTAGTTGAAAATTACAGACCAATCTCTTTATGCTGCGACACCTGTAAAGTCATGGAATCAATTATTAACCAATCCATCATCCTCCACTTAGAAACAAACAACCTACTCTCTAATAAACAATTTGATTTTAGGAAAAAAAAACTATCATGTAATTTGCAACTCATATACTGCATATACCAGACTACACAACTCAATCAGGGCAAAGCAATAGACTCAATCTACACAGACTTCTGTAAAGCCTTTGATTCAGTGGTACACAACAATCTACTCCTAAAGCTAAAATCTTACGGTATCTCTAGACACCTGCATTACTGGATACAAGCATTACTGTCAAACAGACAACAAATGGTCAAAATTGGGAGAGTCCTATCAAATTCTGTACCTGTCAACAGTGATGTCCCCCAAGGCAGTGTTCTAGAACCAACTCTTTTCATACTCTACATAAATGACCTCTGTGATCATATCAAGAGCAATTGTGTTCTCTTCGCTGATGATGTAAAGCTATTCAACACCACAGACAATACTGCCACCCTTCAAAAAGAGCTTGACTATGTATCAGAATGGTCAAACAAATGGCAACTTCAAATCTCAACAAATAAATGCTCTGTCCTACATATTGGCAAAAAAAATCAGAAAATAAAATTCAGGCTGAATAGTCAAGACCTTGTTGATGATCCAAACTCTATCAAGGATCTTGGACTACTTATCTCAAATGACCTAAGTGCTAGAGCCCACTGTACCTACATAGCCAAAAAGTCATTTAGAGTTGTTAACCTAATCTTACGTAGCTTTTTCTCTGGTAATATTGCACTAATAACTAGAGCATACAAAACATTTGCTAGACCAATATTCAAATACAGCTCATCAGTCTGGAACCCACATTACGTATCTTATATTAACACAGTTGAGAAAGTCCAGAAATATTTCACAAGAAGAATTCTCCACTCCTCTACTTGTTGCAGAATACCTTATGGCACCAGGCTCGAAATTCTAGACCTAGAAAACCTAGAACTACACTGCCTTCTGTCTGATCTAAATATAGTGTATAAAATCATACATTGCAATGTCCTACCTATCAATGAATACTTCAGCTTCAGCCATAACAACACTAGAGCAAACAATAGATACAAACTCAAGGTTAATTGCACCAAACTTGATTGCAGGAAATACGACTTCAGCAACAGGGTGATCATTGTCTGGAATACTCTACCTGACTCTGTGGTTTTTTTCCCAAACCCCAAAAACTGTCTACTATTGACCTCACTACCACCACTCCCTTTTTTTTTCTTTTATTACATTCTTGGCAGGACTAGACTTCCTGTCTCAGGAACGTCTCTGGAGTTTTTTTCCCCTCCTTTGCCGGTACTTTGCTTGTGTGGAGTAACCATTCAAAGTTACAATGGCACTGAAAAAAGTGACTTATGACCATTTTTCACACTTAGGACCGTTGCAGCATTCCCACAGTCATGAGAAGCCAGGCAAAGAGATGCCTGCCTCAATGTGAGTGATATTGAGTTGGCCACACCCAGCCAATAACATGACCACCACACCACACCCACCACCTAAGCCATGCCCACAGAACCGGTTGTTAAAAATTTAAATCCCACACCTGGGGTTTCCTGCCTGAGCAGGGCATTGGACTAGAAGACCTCCAAGGTCTCTTCCAACTCTGTTATTCTTTTATTCATAACCAAACTCTCCATGCTTTGTTGCCTCTCTGCTTTTTGGAATGCAATACCTTCCTCTTGGGAACCTAGACCACATTCTGCCACAATATGATAATCTAAAAAAAGAGGGAAAGAAATGAATTTATATTTCTGACATAGAAATCCTTTCCACTAATTTTGGATTTGCTATTCTGACTGTGCAGGTGGTGGAAAAGGTATTTTGCATGTGCTCAGAGATCCTTGAGGTAAGCAAGAATATATATTTAAGTGCCTATAGTTTAAATTAAGCTCTGATATGGGAAGATATCTCGGTGCTTGCCCTATGACACTTATAGAGAAATGAGAGTTTTGGAGTTCTGGAAAGAACAAAGCAAGTAATACAAGTTAATACGAACCAAATAAGAGTTAGCAAACCATATGCTTAATTATAAAGCACCGTTCTTAATGGCTCTTCTATTACATTTGCAGAACTGCCCCACTGGATTTAGGTCAGAGTGCTTAGCAATTAAAATAAAGCATGCTGCAATATTTGAAACGGAAATAATGAATTTAGAAAGCATGCTCAAGCACACCAAATACTAAAATGACATCGATTTTGCTGTCTTTTGGAGAGTATTTAATGACTCATGAATATGCAAATTTCCTAAGCCCCAACACCCTGCCAGGTTCTCAAGTAAACAAAATGAATGGCCAGATATTTCTGCTTTTCATGAGAAGAGGTGGGGGAAATAGCATACCTAAGGCCATCAGGCAGCTAGGAATCAATTATACCATTAAACCAAGAAAATAGATATCAGATTAATAGTCTAGCTAAAGGGGTTATTTTATATGTTTATTTTCATTTGGATTGCAATCTATAATCTGTATAAAATGTGTATTAGTTTGAATAGCACTGCAAGATGACTAGGGTAGCTCCCAACTCATGAATGTCACATATCCATCATTAGATAATACCTAAAACTTAATTTCCAGGAAATATCTTCAGATTCCACTGGAAAATTCAGCACTTTATGTGATAAATTAGTTTTATTCATATTACTAGATCTTTAGTGGTGTATATGTATATGTATAGATATAGGCAGGGTGAGTTGATGATGGATGAATAGATGGATAGATAGATAATGATGATAAATAGATGATAGATAGATGATAGATAGATGATAGATAGATATGATGTGATGTGATATGATATTGATACTTCCCTACAGATTTAGTAGCTGTTCCTAGCATTGCACATTTAGTTGTTGTTCCTGCAATTTGTTGGAACTATCTCCCAGCTTAGGAGTTACAGCTCTAACAACCCTTATAATAATTAAGATCACTTTGGGATTTACTTTCTACATTGTCTCAATTCCTCCTTCAGACTGTAATATTTCTCCAGTTTCTCATACACCTTCTTCCAGATGTAACTGTCACTTGGCATTGCTACATCTATTACCCATCAGTGTCTTCTAGTCCTTGTCAGCTACCACCATGTCTGCTTGATTGGCTAGTATCTGCCAATCGATCTGAAACAGGTCCGTGGGCTGCTTAGATCTGTCCCGCAGTGTCTCTTCCAGTGTAAATGGAGCTTGGGAGGGATAGCAAAGGTTTGCAGGAGGCTATCCCAACTGAAAATGGAAATTGGGATCCTGTTTTCACTGGCAGAGTGCTTGGGCCGCCACAGGCACCCCTGACACAAGTGACATCAAGTTGGCCATGCAAACCTTGGCCATGCCCACCCCAGCCTCCCAAGGTTAAACACATGATGCAGCTCTCAATGAAATTGAGTTTGACACCCCAGGTATAGAACACAGAAGGAATTGTGAAACTCTTGAGATATTTTAGACCATATCTAATTCTGAAAATATTACAGTTACTAGTTCCTTCTGTTACCTTGCACCAAGTATAAGTTCCTGCAAGTTCTTTCTCTTTTATATTAATTTTAGCCAAAACCTAATGGGAAGAAAAGAAGTCATTCTTCCTCATGCATTCTTTTCTTTCATCCAGGCTTACTTTCACTCCAGTGTTAATCTCAAATTCTTAAAAAGTTCAAAGGGGCATTTTATCTTTTATCTTTAACAAATTCTTAATTAATTGACATTCATGTTTACATGCTGTTATTAATCTACTTGGTGCTGACAAAGATATAGATTAGAGCCATTTGCTGAAATTGTGCTACCCAAAGTTAAAGCAGTAAGAAGGAGATGATGGAGGAAAAATGGAGAGGGGGGGGGTTCCAAAAAAAAGCAAACTTAAAAGAAATTCCTAATATATAGTTAAAATAAGCAGTTACACATAAGTACTAAAAACACATGGAACTGCAATCAATGCTTAAATGAAAATGGATAGCAAAAGACAACTTCAAGCAAACTTGAGAGATGTAAAGTGCATTAGAAGATAGGGTTGCTTCAGGACATTGAGTGTAAATACTATCTGGGGCGAGAAACTTTAAAATCTCCATCCGGACTGTTAAATCCTGTGAGATTCAGATTCCACACAGCTGTTAGAGACTTATCTGCTTCATCAATGGGAATTAGAACATCTCATTGGCAGGGCTCTTAAGAATGAGCCTGGAGCAGTGGTTTTCTTTGATCAAGAGAAGGGAAAGACAGAGTCTGACGTTTGTGCTGCACCGGTAGAACACTGTGCGTTTAATTTCCTGTTTCTAATGCAACACAGGAGAATTTTAATTGGAGTATAGCTGGAACTTCCTCCGAAAGTGCAAAACTTTACTGTTTCATAATCAGTTTTAGTAAACTGAGTAGTCACCAAAATAATTTTTACAAATAATCGATTCCCAACTACCCACTAGGTAGAAAATCAGTTCCATGGGAAAATCAATTCCATGGGAAAATCAGTTCTATGGGAAAACTAGAACTGTACCTTACTGAGGTTGGCTATGAGAACACAATCTTAAAAGTTTGATTGTGCTTTGCTTCCCTTCCTTCTTAGTGAACGAAGGAGGAACTTACCCAAATGAATTCTAACTTCTATCTTGCTTCCTAGAACTTAAAGAAAGTTTCAGCCCTTTTTGTTTATGTAATCTTCTTGCATATTTTTGTCAAGATCTTTACTCTCAACATGTGCATTTTGATGCATGTAAAAGGGGATGTGGTTGTCATTGTGCCATCTTATTTTATTTATTTATTTATTTATTTGATTTGTCAATTGCTTACAAGATAATAGGTATAAGTATATACATAGTTATGAATACATGAAATGGGAACATATAAGAAAAATAAAAAAAACAATAGGACAGGGACGGTAGGCACTAGACGGTAGGGGGTGTGCTTATGCACACCCCCTACAGACCTCTTAGAAAAGAGGTGAGGTCAACAGTAGACAGTCTAAGGTTAAAGTTTTTGAGGTTTGGGAAAGAAACCACAGAGTCAGGTAGAGTATTCCAGACACTGACCACTCTGTTGCTGAAGTCGTATTCCTGCAATCAAGTTTGGTGTGATTAACCATGAGTTTATATCTATTGTTTGCTCTTGTATTGTTATGGTTGAAGCTGAAGTATTCATTGACAGGTAGGACATTACAATGTATGATTTTATATACCATACTTAGATCAGACCGAAGACAGCATAATTCAAGGTTTTCTTGGTCTAGAATTTCAAGTCTGGTGCCATAAGGTATTCTACACCGAGTAGAGGAGTGGAGAACTCTTCTTGTGAAATATTTCTGGACTTTCTCAACTATGTTAATATCAGATACGTAATGTGGATTCTTGACTAAACTATATTTTTTTTATCCCCAAAATAAATTTTGGAAAGCTAGCAACAAAAAACCCCATAAAAGCTAATTAGAGGCAAAAGAAAATATCAAATATTAAAATATAACAATATAATCAACAATATCATGGCCACACTAGAACTAATGGCATGTTGAAATATTATTGAATTTACTTATTTGGCAAAAAAGAAAAAAGAAAGAGCCAGGGTCAAAGGAATCTTCAGGGGGGAAATGTTCCACAGAGTGGGGTATCTACAAAAACAACAACATCTACCTCTTGCTCCATGCTTCATGTACAATGTAAGGAGAATGGGATATATGGCCAGCTTGTGGGTCATCTCTGAACATAATGCCATGCAGTGGACCATGAATTACTATCTTCAAAGTAACCTGGTCCAGATAGGCTTACAGTTTGCTCTGCCACTCACAACTCCATAGAAGTCTCCCAGTGACAATCCTAGGTTACATTTGCTAGAGTCCAGGAGGATATCCAAGGCACAAACTACAACTTGCTGGGTGGGGAATAGCTTCAAAATCTACACTGTTGGATTGTCCAGATGTTTATTGACAAATAATGACTATACCTTGACAGGATTTCATCTGAGATTTTTCACCCAACTCAGATCCTCATCCTTAAGTGACAGATGACTTTTGGCAGTTCCATATAGATGTTGTTGAAAGAAATATCCTTCTGGGTTCAGTTCCAAGTGGGGGAAAAGACACTGGAAACATGGAAGCTGCATGGAAGGTTTAATGGTGGACAGGACCACATGGCCTGGAGCTCCAGGGAAGGATGAGCACATGCTTCAAGGTGAGAAGAGATCAAGAAAAAAAGGACTGAGGTGCTGAGAGTGTCTGGATTTTATACCCTCTGTTGGGCTTTGAATTGGAGCTTGTATTCTAATTGGTTGTCAGACTTCCAGGCTTGGTCTAGCCTTGCTGGGGGATTATGCCCTTAAAAGGGCTTTTGGCAGCAATGGCGTATTTAAGATTCCAGAATGTGGCGGAAGCCAAAAATGAAGAATTGGAACATTTGATGGCAGAAATATTGGCTGAATGGCTAGGAAAGGAAAAAGATGATCTAATTAAAGAGTTTGATGAGGTATATAGGGTTAGCACAAGCTACGCCAGGCGTAACAACTGTCCAAGAGAAATTCATATCCGCTTCTCTAGGAGATGTCTGAGGGATTTAATTTTGAAAATGTCTAGGGAGGAAACAATATCATATAAGGGCAGAGAAATTAGGATTTTAAAACAAATTCCAAAGAGAGTGAGGATGATAAGACAAGATTATAAATTTTTAGCTAATGATTTAAATAAAGAAGGAATCCATTTTAAATGGTTAATCCCGGAAGGGATGTTAATTACATGGAAAGAGAGGAAAATCAAAATAGAATCGATAGAACAGGCCCAAGTTTTTCATCAACAGCTCACAGATAAGAATAGTCAACCCACCAAAGAAGAACCTAAAACAAGACCACAGGAGGTCCGATATTATCACAGAACCCAAAAGGAACGACTTTCTCCAATTTCAAGAAGTGATAATCCACAACATGGGAGAGAAGAGTAAATCCCACAACAACAACAACAAGAGAACCGAATCATTACTAGGCAAAAATCTAAGCAGAAGTAGATAAATGGTGGAGGGGAAGAAGTTGCTCTCCATCAATATAAACGGATTAAATTCATTATTAAAAAGAAAAAGGATATTCTCAAAACTTATTCAACATAATGCAGATATAATATGTCTTCAAGAGACACATATTTCGAAGAATGATGAAAGATATCTAATTTGTCCAAAATTAGGTAAACTTTTTACAGCACCGGCCGACCAACACAAGAAAAAAGGAATTGCAATTTATGTAAAACAAGATGTAAAGGCAGAACTAATCTGGTCGGATCCCGAAGGAAGAACTCTGGTTATACAAGTTTGGATAAACCACATCACATTTTTACTTGTAGCAATCTATGCCCCAAATGATGACCAGGGGAAATTTTTTAAACACCTTCATCAAAAAATAGTAGGCTTTGAAAAAAGAAACATTTGCTTGATTGGCGATTTTAACTCCATTGCAGACTACCAGAAAGACCATAGTAATATGGGGAAAAACAAGAAGGGGAAAAGGGAACTCTCTGCAGCATGTAAGGAAATGTTGAGAGAGTTAAATTTAAAAGATCTATGGAGGGAACGGAATCTTGAAGGAAAACAATTTACATATTATTCTAACCCACATAAGACTTGGACCAGAATAGATATGGCTTGGATGGATTTGGACTTGGCTAATGAAATAAAAGAAATCAAAATTCTACCGAATGAATGGGCTGATCATAACCCAATACAGCTAATTTGGAGGGATAGGAGACGAATAAAAAAAAGATGGACACTAAATAACCAAATTGTAAACGAAGAAGAGTATATTAATAAACTGAAAGAGGAGCTAAATTATTTTCTAAAAGATAATAATAATGAAACAACTTCAAAACAGAACATTTGGGATACTATGAAAGCAATTATAAGAGGCACAACAATTTCCTATAATGCTATGAGAAACAAGAGAATTTATGCCCAACAAAACGCGTTACAACAACAAATCCAAGACTTAGAAACACAATTACAAAAAACCCCTAAGACCCAAGGACTACAAAATCAGTTAATACTAGCCAAACATAAGCTGAATTTAATTGAACAAGATAAATTAGAAGTTAGCTTGAGAAGGTCCAAACAAAATTATTTTGAACACGCCAATAAACCAGGAAGATGGCTATCTTATAAACTTAAAAAAGAAAAAGAAAAGAGATTGATACACCAATTAATAGATGAGAAAGGCATCCCACAACATGAGATTGAGAAGAAAAAGGATATTATATTAAACTATTTCCAAAGATTATATAAAAAAGAAGAAATCAATGAGGATAAAATAAGAACTTATCTGGAGAATACGAATGATAAAACAATAGGGGAAGGAGACAAAGAATTACTAAATAAGGATATTACATGGTCTGAGTTAAAATCTGCATTGGAAAATCAATGTAATAATAAATCCCCTGGTCCAGATGGGATTCCAGTAGAATTATATAAAGCCACATTAGATTTAGTAGGGCCTCTGATGCTGGAAGTGTTTAATGAAGTACTTTCGGCTGCCAAAATGCCAGACTCATGGAGGGAGGCGTTGATTGCGTTAATTCCGAAGGAGGATGTGGATGCCAGATATATCAACAATTATAGACCAATCTCACTTTTAAATGCCGATTATAAATTATTTACCTCAATTATTGCGAATAGAGTAAAACAAGTTTTAAATTTATACATTCATGAAGACCAAAATGGTTTCCTTCCATTCCGCCAAATTAAAAACAATTTAAGAACCGTTATTGACGTCTTAGAATATTATGAAGCTCATCCAGAGAAACAATTTACACTCTTGTTTCTAGATGCGGAGAAAGCATTCGATAACTTACATTGGCACTTCTTAATACAAAAAATCTATAACATGAATCTGGGCACTAAATTCGAGAATATTATCACAACAATTTACAATACCCAACAAGCCAATATACTAATTAATGGTGAACAAACAGGCCCACTAAGCATTGAAAAGGGCGTTAGACAGGGTTGCCCTCTCTCACCCCTCTTATTTATATTTGCTTTAGAATCATTGTTAACGCGGATAAGACAAAATCCTGAAATTCAAGGGGTTAGGGTCAAAGCAGAGGAATATAAATTACAGGCGTTTGCAGACGATATGGTTTTCTTCCTAGAGGATCCCATGGAGAAAGGACATAATCTAATAAAAGAACTAGAACAATATGGTTCAGTAGCAGGACTAAAGATCAACAGAAATAAGACGAAATTACTGACTAAAAATCTAACAGAGAACCAGAGGAAAGAATTAGAAAAAACCATGGGGATACAGGCAACAAAAAAGGTCAAATATTTAGGCATATGGTTAACACCACATAGTAAATCACTCAAAGAGAATAATTATGATAAACTGTTACAGCAAATTAAGAAAGATCTAGAATCCTGGAATAAGTTGCAGCTTTCTTTACTGGGCAGGATTGCCACAATCAAAATGAACATTTTACCAAAACTCCTTTACTTATTCCAGACAATCCCAATAAAATTACCAAAATTTTTTTTTGATGATATAAATAAGGTAACTCTTAAATTTATTTGGCAAGGGAAAAAAGCTAGAATCAGTATTAAGGCCTTACAAGATGCAAAAAGTAGAGGTGGGCTAGCGCTTCCAAACTGGGAATTATATTATTGGGCAGCCAACTTACTATGGTTAAAAGACTGGGTCAATTTACGGAATAAAAGAACTCTAGCCTTGGAAGGGCACGACCTTCAGAGAGGATGGCACGCTTTTCTATGGGATGTGGGGAAAACTAAACAGGCGTACTTTCATAGACATCTTATTAGAGATTCACTATTAACTAATTGGAAAAAAATATGTAAAAAACATTATTTAAAAATTCCGATTTGGCTTTCAACAATGGAGGCAATGGTTCATCCCAACAATTTGGATATAACAAAAATGACTAAATATAAAGATTTATTAGATCCTTTAGGGAAACTAAGAACTCGACAGGACTTACAGGAACAGGGATTTAAAATTGATCAGTGGTTATATATACAAATCCATAGTAGATATAAACAAGATATCAAAGAGTTTGGAATTTATAGCAAATTACAACACTTAGATAAAATCTTATTAGGATCAAATAAAAAGAATATTTCTAAATTTTATAAATATTTATTGGAGGTAGAATTAGAGCAAGAGATAGTGAAAGGGAACATGATAATGTGGAGTAGGAATATTGGAAGAAGCATTACATTAACAGAATGGGAAAAGATCTGGAATAGAATCATTAAGATTACGAAATCTGTGGCGTACAAAGAAAATATGTATAAAATGTTATATAGATGGCACTTACCCCCTTCGAGGTTAGCGAAAATGAACCCAAACTCTAGTCCAAAATGTTGGAAATGTAAAAACATAGAGGGAACCTACTTTCATATGTGGTGGACCTGTAAAGAAGCCCAGAAATACTGGCAAAAAATTAGAAAATGGCTGGAGGAGATAACCAAAGATCAAATTGAATACAAACCAGAGTTCTTCCTACTAGGGATCTCTGATAAACATTTTCCTAAAAAGACGAAATACATAATAATTCATATTCTAACTGCGGCCAGATTAGCATTTGCCCAGTGCTGGAAATCATCCCGTTTACCTACAGATCAATTGGTCATTCAGAAAATATGTGACTGCGCAGAAATGGACAATTTAACCATAGCTCTTAAAAATAAAGAGTCTTCAGCATTTGATAATAATTGGAATGCATGGTATAATTGGTTATATCAGAGATAAACTGTTTAATGAGCATAAATAAGCATAAATATCCATAAATAGCGATAAGATGTGTATATTTAAAGTAAGGTAGGAGAATTGGATCTTGTAGACTGTCAAAAAGAATATTTGTCTGGTTTTAACGTATTTTCTTTTTTCTTCCGTCTCTTTGTTTTTTTGTTTTTTGTTTTTCTCTCTTTTATACTTCTTCTTCTCCTTTTTCGGTCGCAAGACCGAGCGTTTTTTTTTTTTTTTTCCTCTCTCTTTCTCTTCTTTCTTTCTTCTTTTTCTCTCTCTGTTTCTTATGTAATGTTGTTATGTTATTTTTTTAATTGTAAATTCAATAAAATTTATATGAAAAAAAAAAAAAAGGGCTTTTGGCAATTGCTATAGCTTTACCTGGAAATCTTTGTTATGTAGAATACTCTGGCCCAGGCCTTAATGGCCCACCCATTAACAAAGGTGGGGGTGAGATTCTGCTTCTGGGTGAGTTTCTGCTTCTGAGTTTCTACTCTTTTTAGAAGAAATATTCTGCCTTTTTAATATTTCCTAGGCTATTTCAATTTTCTAGGAGAGGGGTGGGTGCTATCTTCCTACAATGTTAAATAGGATAAGTGAGAAAAAAGAAGTATGTGGGATTTCATATTAGAATATTCACATATTTGGGCACTTCTTCCCAAGACAATCAACTGGACTTGCCTTTTCAAGAAGGAATTTAGTGTCCTAAATCTCAACCCTTACAGGTGGTTCCCCCGGATACTGGAATGGAGTACAAGTTAGAAGTCTAATAAAATGAAGCAGACATAGAGAAACTATCTTGCATTGGATACTGCATAAAAGCTTTTATAATAAACAGAATTTTCGAGACCCAATGTTCTGTTTGCATTTCAAATTAAAACCATATAGAGATGATAAATTTCATTCACTGTAAACTCAAAGACTTCAAAGATGTTGATCATTCTACTTGCAAAGATAGAATTTTCTAAGAAAATTTCTAAGAATATCTAAGAATATCATTCAACAATCAAGAGTCTTTATAAATACAGGTTTAAATACAGATTTAATCTGTTGTTATAAAACAGATTAAAAGAACCTTTAAATACCACTGTAGCTTTGTTTGCTTGCTTTATAAAGTGTTTATATAACATTATATAAAGATATTTCCAATGTTTAAAGATAACATTAACAGTTATGAGATTAGAAAAAATAAAATAGAAAGAAAGTGATAAGAAAAAATTAGCTAAGGAAAATACCCTGATAGGAATAGGATGCAGACTTATCACATTACACATCTCATATTATCACATTGCACAGGGGTGTCAAACTTGTGACATCACAGCAGTGTCATGTGACATATATTATGGCTTTTTTCCCCTTTGCTAAACTGGGCATGGGCGTGGCCAGTGCATTATGCATCCGGCCCAAGGGCCATGAGTTTGACTGCCCTGACACTGCACAACTGCAGATCTTATGTTGAACTCTAGCAAAATGGTACCATTCATACTATAATGTAAATAAATAGCTTGTCCAGAAGTATGAGTTCTGGTGTTAGCCTTATATGGAGTAGGACTCTCCTTCAAAAGTGTGAGGTCACTTAGATTTCTCTGTAAAAATAATAAAGATCATAGCCATGTGGGTCTTTGCCCAGTTCTGGCCCTATCTAGATGGGGAATGTCTAGTCATCAGAACAACCTTTGAAGAGGACTTGCAAACCACACTGGTACAGTAAACAGGTTGTCTGTAAGCAAGACTTACTATTGCAGTACAATTCTATCCTATATGTCCTACTACCACAGCACCATTGAGAGTGTCCTGACATATGGCATTCTTGCATGGTATGGGAGCAGCTCTGAAGTGGACAAAAAAGCTCTACAGAGAATAGATGGGGCAGGGCCAGTCAGAGGTGGTATTAGCTCGTTCTCCGAACTACTTAAAATTTCCACTACCGGTTCTCCAGAACTGGTCAGAACCTGCTGAATGCCACCTCTGTTAGGCAGTCAGCAACCAGCCTGCATTCAGGCCATTTGCAGCAGACTGTAGTCATGTGGCTACATTTTATGACAATTTTGCCATAACTCTACATTTACTTACTGTTTTTGACACAATTGGGCATAGTGAGCCATTGGTTCATTTAGCAACCATGGTGTTTGCTTAAAACCACCACAAGGCCATAAAATTGGGTTGATCATGTGGATGATCCATTTATGACTGTCATGATGTATGACCATCATGGGCAGGCTTTGTTACACTTTTAAATTAAGGACTACCTATATACTTTGGAAGATTAATTTATTTTCTGTTGTATTTGGGTTTTATGGTTCTGTATTGTGTGACTTGGTATTATATTTTATGTTATCTTCAACACAACTGGGTGATATATATGATGTAAAGTTAATGAAACAACCAAACAAGCAAAAATCCAAAGCATGCCAATGTATCAGCCACTCATTAAAGCCACTCATTAAAGACTTAACATAAAAAAGTTGCACTCGAAAGAACAACATTGCTCTCTCAAGGCACATCTGCATTCTTTAAATCCACAATAAAAACAGAAGTACCCACTTTGTTGCCAATAAATAATATCTGAAACAAGCAGGTTAATATGGGTTAATAGCATGGAACACATATTCAGATGCTATCCAAATTTTGCTCTCTCAAGGTTAAAAAGAGTATAGTGTTAAATTTATTGTTGGTTTTTTAATATGCAGGCTAAAAATGGTCACAGCAAAGGACCAGCTCTATAAAAAAAAACCAAGTAATTATTTTTGAGGCAATGGAAAACACAAGAATCCCTAAATTGGATAATATGAAAGAAAGGAAACACTTCTGTTTTGGACAAAAAGAAGGCAGGCAACTGGTCAAGCTATAGGGTTTCCTGCCTAAGCAGGGGGTTGACTAGAAGACCTCCAAGGTCCTTTCCAACTCTGTTGTTCTATTCTATTCTATTCTATTCTATTCTATTCTATTCTATTCTATT
>NW_020769330.1:3985910-4035246 GCF_900518735.1 Pseudonaja textilis
TCTATTCTATTCTATTCTATTCTATTCTATTCTATTCTATTCTATTCCATTCCATTCCATCCTATTTTATTAGCAACCAGGAAGATTCCATAAAACTTTATACATCTCTTTGTGATGCAATTAGGGTACAATGAGTACAATCTGAAAATATAGTTTAATAATGTCGTATAGTTTAATAATGTCATAAATAGCTTTGTTTCAATGGCACTTAGACAGACTTAAGCTATTAGGGAAAGGACTAGGATATTTAAGTTAATCTAAATATTAGTAGATATGTACCACACCTTTTAACATTTACTTTGTCTTATGATGCTTATTGAAGGGGATGTGGTTGCTCAGCGGCTAAGGTGCTGAGCTTGTCAATTAGAAAGGCCGACAGTTTGGCAGTTCGAATCCCTAGCCCCGTGTAATGGAGTGAGCTCTCATTACTTGGTCCCAGCTTCTGCCAACTTAGCACTTTGAAAGCATGTAAAAAATGCAAGTAGAAAAATAGAGACCACTTTGGTAGAAATGTAACAGTGTTCCATGTGCCTTTGGTGTTTAATCATGCTGGCCGCATGACCACGGAAACGTCTTTGGACAGCGCTGGCTCTTTGTAACGGAGATGAATACTGCCCCCTAGAGCCAGAAATGACTAGCACATATGTACGAGGGGAACCTTTACCTTTACCTTTTATGATGTTCATTATACTCTAAAACATTCCACACAATCCTGACCCCCCCTCCCCCACACGCAAATGCAGACTATGGTATAGTGTAGGTACACATTAAAAATGTTTAACCATCTTCCTATGTAAAGCATGTTACCACTATATAATGATAATGGATACTAACCCCTTTTTAAAATGCACATTATTTTCTGTCTATACATCTATCTTCCTTTGCTATTCTTTAGAGCCTTTTTACAGAGTGACACCACATTCTTGTAATATTTAATGGAAATGATTTATGAGGGCACAGTTAATGGACATTCTTAGCCCTACTTGAAACCAAATATAGATTCAAGTTAAAAAGGGAATTGCAAATACCTATCTCAGTTGGAATATATCTCATGTCAAAGTGGGCATCATAATACTGAAAGCTTTCTTCCTGTATATAATATGAAACAGTCATATTTCCCAGTGCTTCTTTGTCACAAATAATTACAGCTGTCACCATAAAATATCACCAGACAAGGTTGGTTCCTGCAATTGTTTAGTCAAATTGAGTTCAGGTTTTTCAATTTTGTCAAGAGGTCAATGAACAGGACTTGCTCAATGCTTGGAAGAAGAAAAAAGGGAAGAGAGAAAAAGTGTGAAGGTTATAAAACATAATGGAGACTTTAAATGGGTTTTTATTTAATTTATTTACATAAGGCAGTTTAATAGGGATGGGAATCCATAACAGCATTAAAAGTTAAACCTTTAAACATGATACTTAATGAATACCAAACAACTATTTATTGTTGCTGTTGGAAACCAATCCTTTTCTCACTATTCAAAATATATGGCCTATTAGGATTTTGAAGACAACAGTTCACTACCTCATTACTCTCCTTTTTTTTAAATAAAGTTTTTTATTTTTATTTTACATACATATCAATGTATGAACAATATAACATCTGGGTGTTTTACATATTAATACAATTAAAATAATACTTAATATATTTAACTTTAATAAACTTATATACTTCTAATATTCCTACCTAAATTTATTATTTCCAACATTCTCATTATTTAATTTTCAGTATTTCAGTATCTTATTTGCATACCAATAATTGTATTCAAATATCTTCCTTTTATATCCAGTAGCATGTTAACAATCATGTTAGCTATTTTTTTACAATCTTATTTCATTCTAACACTAATACATATCCTTATGTTCCATTATAGTCTTGTAGTCATTTATGTATTCAATATTTCATTGTATTAGTTCTTTTATGGTAATTTTCATGTTATTCAAATATACTTAATATCACCCTCATTCAAATTCTAGTTTCCTTTTTTTTCTTACATCATCTTATTATTAAGGAAGTGTATTCCATCATTTCTCCTCTCTCCAGTTCCTTCCCAATTCTAACTTTCAGTTATGACACTACAATTCCCAATAATATTTCCTAATAGTTTTTTTTTTAATATAACATTTCATTTATCATATATATATCCTTCCTTTTACCACAAATAAAACAAACATATATTTAATACATTTAACAAGTCCTTGTAGCACTACTAGTAATAGTCCTATTCATAGTAAATTTCAAACTTTCATTATTTAATTAATCAATATTTCAATACATTATTTTTTTTACTAATCACCACTTTATAACTCAAATTCCATTTCATATACTCCATTATTACCCTTCTCTCTATTTTCCAACCCTATTCTGGATTTAATTATATCTTTGTTATATTGGAGAAAGAAGAAAAAGGAAAAGTAAATTTAAAAAGAATAAAGTTTTTCTTTAACCATTGCCTCTTATTTGCTTTAAAGTGCTAGACATATTCTTTTTACCTCTCCTCCTCTCTCAAATCTTTATCCCTGTCTGCTTCCACATTGTAACCTGTCATTTTGAACTTTTCTCCCGTCTCCATCCTGTTCCATTGTCTAATTTTGAAAATGTCTGTTTTTATTTTTATTTCTCTCTCAGGGAAATCATTTTGCCATTTTATTTCCTCTTTCCATTCCCTAAAAATTTACTTTCTGCTTATTACATCCATTATTATTATATTTATTTTCTCTTCTTTCTCATTGTCACAGTCTATTTGTTGATTTTTCTCTGTTTTCTTCTGATCCTCTAATTAATTCCTCTTCTTCTTGTTGCGTGTCTCGCTCACTCCTTTCCAGCTTTTCCTCTATGCTCTGCATTTTGTTAAAAACTCTTTCCCACCTGTACTTAATATCCTTAAGTATCGACGCCATTTCTTCCCAGTTCCCATTCTATTCTTGTTGTAAGACATCTCGTTTAATTTCTTGTAATGTTTTTTATATCCAATAATTTAAATATCCAAGGACAAGTCAAATATTCATGCCAAAATCACTTCTTACAAAGTTTAAAGTTCTTATATCTTGTTTTCAGTCCTTTATTTAAAACTTTCAAAGTCACTTCAGTGATATTTCCTGCTTCCTGGGAATATCTTGATCATTGGTGGTGCAGTTAAATCCTGTTATTTTATCCAGTTTTCAATTTTAAAGTATCAATCCAAAATAGTAAAGTATCCAGTTTGTTAAAAGTATATAGTTCTAATATTTTAATATGCTTCCACAAAACAATATTTGTCCTCTTTAAGATTCCAATTTTCTATGTTTTCTGTATTCCAAAAATTGCCTTCTCCCTCTCCTTTTTTCCCTTTTTGGTTTTGGAGTTTTTCTCTTAACCCTTATACCACCACTTTTAATATGACAATGAGATCCTTTCTCCCTGGCAAAACTTTTTGAGGTTAGATTTTGAATAGTTCTTCTCACCCAGTTTCATATATCATCCACTTTGTCTTCTCCACAATGTCTTCTGCACAATGCTTCAGTGTTCATGGCTGTCATGACTCTGTGGTGGCCATTTTGGCCTTTTCTCATCATTGTGGCATAGAGGGAAAAGCTCCAGGTTTCCACAGATGAATTGCATTCTCCTCTGGGACCTCACAGAGCACCCCTCCCTCACTTCACAGCCCCTCCAAGGTGGTTTATGGCTCCTTTTGGATCCCACAAACAGCTGGAGACCAGTGCAGGAACAGAACTCTCTGTTCTCTGCTACTGGGTCCATTGTGATGTCAACCAGAAGTCCTAATCCTCATTACTCTCCTTCTGTTGCTCCTAATTTCTTTTGCTTATTACTTTTCTTACTGTTTATGTGATTTGCACCCTAATGCTTGCTCTATAAAGGAACACCATAATAGATACTACTACGATGACGATGATGACGATGATGATGATGTTTGGGGCTGTTTATATACCTTCATAAAAAATAAGAGCCCTTTGAATGAAGCAATATAACTCTATTATAATATCCAGCTCATGTAATTTGGACCCCCATACATATGGGCCAGAAAGTCTATTCCACTGTAAATCTCCAGCTACTACTAATAAAAGTATGCTCCTTGTGAACTGACATTAAAATCTTCTATGAATGGGATCAGTCTTCTTTTAAGTTCATCTGAATTCATGTTATCATCTCACATCACCAAATACCATAGGTATTGCTATATCAAAGAAATAGCAAAAAAAAAACAACACCCAAATTTCTATACATTTTATATAATTGACATTCAAGCTTTTATTAAATGCCACATAATGTGAAGACATTAGCCAATGGAATCAAAGTACTTGAAAAGTTATATTCATGACTTGAAAAAAATCAGATTGAGGTTAAGGGTTTTGAAAACAAAATTGATTACTAATTGAAAGTGAGTTCACCTTCCAGCAGAGCTGGCTAAGATGAATCTCTGGGGAATCTGCTTGTGTGACTCTCCAATTAAATTAAAGAAAATGCGGAAACTATTGATGAGCTGAAAATGAGGTAGTTTACTTTCCATTTTGCTGTCTTACAAAATACTGAATGTCTTCATCTCCCACCAGGAAATCCAAAGCAACCCTAATTTTGGTTACATAACCTCAGATAATTTCTCCGTGGAACTTTTTATTATGGTATGATAACTTCATTAACATTGTCATTGCTTCTCCAGTTCAACAGAATTGACAATTCCTGAAGTGCATGTGTGTGATGACGCAAGTGATTATACTGTAATCTAATGAATTTTGACTATGCTATTACTCTTAAATAATTGATTTGTATAGTGTGAGGAAATCTAGGTCCCAGAGCAACTCCATGCTGCATCAGAAATACTGCTAATAAACTGAATATGAGTCAGAAATATTTGCCTACAGAAGCCAAGATTATTTTATAGTTCACTAAAGAAACAGGACCATTAAGTGCCAAGTTTAATTAGATAGAAGTTTTACATATATATTTACATTTGGTATTCTATTTTGAAATTAGATTAGCTAGAAATAGTATGACCAAATATAAGGCTGCTGTATATTTCAGCTGATGCTTCTGCAGAGGAAATGAATCATTTCATCAACAGTTTGATCCAATGTTCAGAAGAAATATCAGAAAATATATCAGAGGTTATTGTTACATAGCTGACTTTTCTCTTGGACACTGCCAAGCATTCATAAACTGAAGCAAAGGATCATAAGCAGTTCAGAAGCTTGTCAATACTTTCTGCATCCTCTTTAAATTAATTGGGCTGGTTGTACCAGTAGATTCCCAGCAGATTCATTTTCATCTGCTACACTTGAAGTTGAACCCATTTTCAATCAGTAATTAATGTTGTTTTTCAAAGTTTTGATAAACAAGGCCAATTAGCATCCAGTTACTTAGCTGATTCTGAGTCATTCTGCCTGCTTTATTATGTTTGGACATATGCAGCATTTTTAAAAATATTCCTTTTATTTCAAGTTAATATTATTTGCTAAAAGCAAGAATAATGGATAATCTGTGCATGGTTTTTGAACTTAATTTCTAAGATACCTTATAGTTTCTCTGGATTCTTTCTCTTTTCTAGCCCTCCTTCTTTTTCAGTGGTGCTCTGCTTACTTTTTGAGGCAATCAATAGTGTCCTAATAGCAATAGCACTTAGACTTGTTAACAGTGCTTTACAGTAAGAGATTCACAGAGTTAGCATATTGCCCCCAACAATCTGGGTCTTTAAATCTAAATAGTTGTAGAGTTATAATGTAATGCCCATATGCAAATTATTTCCTCCTGATGCATACGTATGTGTGTATTGTTGTCTTGTGTGGTACAAGAGGCCACAACACTTTTTTTTTTGGAGTGGGGGGGATTCCAGAGCACTGCAAGAGACAGAACTGTTTTGCAAATTGAGACAAGCCACTTAAGAAGCAAACAGAATGGTTTAAATTGCTTAAACCTAAGACTACCCTTTATTTTCCCAGTTTAGAATGATACCCTCTTGCTTCTGAAACTTCTCTCAAGTATCCCAATTTCCAAAACTGAGGAGGCCTGTCCTCATTGAGGGTGGGAATATGTGTATGTGTTCTTTGGAAGTCAATTTTTTCTAAAGCCTTCAATCATACAAAAGTTCATCCTTGCTATAAATGCTTCAAGTTTGTACATACAAGAAAAGAACGGGTTGCTTCTTTGAATTCTTAAGTCTTTCACTAAGTGTAAGTAAATATGCAAGAAATTTCTTGACCAACTTTCTCCAGAAAGTGCAATGTTCGCAGGAAGCAACAAGACTGTAATCTCTATCTGGGTAGAATCTTCAAAACTGCCCTGAAATAATAACTAATTGAATATTTGGGGAAGCTTTTCCCCCTTCTGTAAACACATAAAGATATGCATCTCTTTGTTCTTAAATAACACATTCCACTTTGATATCTTTTTCCCATGAACATTTTCCTGAGGTGTGTTTGAGCGATGATATGCATAATTGCACTGGGAGTTATTATATATTCATAGATCTTCAGAGCAGATTATCAATTGATGGATAATCTAAGACCCTGAAGGCTATGATGAAAGCTACCAAATGATCTTATCGAAAGAATGATAACAGCACTCAGATACAGAGGGGAAAGTTCATGGGACTTTGAAGATCACAACAAACCAAGAGAAAGTTGAAAACGTGACAGCATGTTTTCTTTCACATTAGGTACACTTGTGGGCATGGTTAGTTATTTTGTGTGGTTTTTGAAGGCTTGGAAACCACTTTAGAATATTAAATCTTTTTTCAAAGTTTAGTGTTCTTTCATGGATGACAGAAATCAAAAACTGATGTTAGCATAGATTTGTGTATATTCATATATTTTTCTTTAAAAAAAACTGAACAATAGCCCAACTTCAGTGTAAACTTTAAAAAGTAATAACAATCTGCAAGGAGGAATGCTGGTGTTTAGAATTTTAGTAGTTCCTAATTGCCACCACCAATTTCCACTGTTTTATCACAGCTAAATTCTGTGGCCTGATAAAGCAGGGATTAAAATAATGTCATTGTAGATTGAAGCAAAAGTGAGAGTTTCTCAACAGATTAAGAATGGAATTAAGATAGCAATAATGATTTTAGTTGGTGCTTGCCTTTTCCTAGGATGGGGTTCTGTGAATGGGAGCTGAAATGGCAATGGGAAATGGACAAGTAATTTCTTCCAAGAAAAGGGAGGGAGAGTTGAGATTGAGAGAAAGTTTTTGCAGATAGATAGATAGATAGATAGATAGATAGATAGATAGATAGATAAATAGATAGATAGATGTAAGTAGGTAGGTAGGGAGGAAGGGAGGGAGGGAGGGAGGGAGGGAGAGACTCAGAAATGTCACCTCCCCAAATCCTGCAATTTTTAAAGTGGATTTCAGGAACAGCTAGGAGCTATCTCTGCTGTCATATGTAATTGGTCTGAAAATTGAAATTCTGCTATGCTGATGTCATTGTTGTTGTTGTTGTTATACTATTCTAGCAAGTATTATGTCTCTGGTTAACTATTCTTGTTAGTGTTTGATCATGCATTTTCCACCTTCTTGATCTGAAAGCAAAGACAAAAGAAGCAGTTAAGCTTTAAACAATCCAAAACAACAGTGCTTAGAAAGAAACAGCCAGTGCAAACTGGAAAATTACATACTGCCTGGCTTCAATCAACAATGTGCCTAGGTTTTAAAATGTTTCCAGATTTTGCCTTACACAGACTACTGTCATCCAACTTATTCATAGTTATTTCTATTTAATATATCTTGTGGGGAAATAAAAGAGGTGAGCAGAATTGTCATATGTGGCACCTGTTCTTGTGCTGTGCCAATTTCATGCTGAGAATTCAGAATTTGAATGCTTCAAATATCCAAAACAGGTGTGAGATTGAAAGCGTTGACTTAGCACTTTCTCATCAACATGCTTGTTGTGCGGTAAGAAATCTTGTTATATGGCAACATGCAAACATTCAATCTCCTGCCCGCAGTTTGCAATATTACAGCCCATCAAGAGTTACAAGTGGAGTTTCTTTTGCTCCTCTGCTTTAGCTGCCATTCTTTCCTCACTCATCATTTGCAAATCACCCTTTTTAATGCAGCTGGCACTAGAAGGGAGTTCTATTAATCAAAGCCTAAAATTTCATTCAGTAATAATGGGGAAAGAGGTCGGTTTTATAAGCACAGTTGTGTGAGGTGCTCCGAAAGTAATAATATTAAATTAGCTATTTGATACATTCATTCATTATATAGCCATAATACATTGTAATCATGACAAAAAGAAGAACCATCATCAACCACATGAGAAAGATGTCTAATGAGACTGAGTCACCTTTCTCTTTTCTCAGCTAGGAGGGAAAATAATGGTCTTGATTAACAGTGTTTCTAAAGTACTGAGAACCAGTTTTAATTAATTAGCAAGCTAATTAATATTAATCTGGGGGAAGGAAAATCATTTTTGTGAACTTACCATTGTTTCACTTTCAAGCAAATTGTTTTATTGGCATGAATGTCTATCTTGGATAGAGCTTTAGCTAACCTTTGAATGATTTTTCAACTTACTTTCTATAGATGATGGTACAAAGCAGAAGAATGGGCTTTTACTTTACTCCTAATTGTTATAAATTCAGGCTATGGACTATTCAGAGCATCTAGTTAGAGAAATCTGTTAAATCTGTGTTAAGGTGGCCACTGTTTCCTTGCTAAAATGCTTTAAATAGTAAAAGAGTAATAGAAAAATGACAAGACTTTCTTCATCAAAGCACTAGGGATCACTCCCACCTTCTTCCCCAGTCCATCCAATATCTCTAGGTGTTGGAGAATTAAGTGTTCTGGTAATCCTTCGTGGACTTTTTTCTGATGCCTACACTGAAAACTTTATGTTTTATAGCTTTGTTTATAGATAAGGGATGGAACAATGTTCATCCTTATAAGGAGTAAAGAGTTATTAAATTTATTTACACTTTTTGTGATGCCACTTCTTTATTATTTACAACTTTGAATTCTTTCTTTCCATTCTCTTCTCCTTCTTTAAGTTTAGTTTGCATTAACTTTTACTAGAGGCACAGTGGCTCAGTGATTTAATTATGATGGTCTTTGCTCTGGTGGTTCGAGTCCTAGCACTGCATGACAGGGTGAGCTCCTGTGACTCACCTTAGCTTCTGTCCACTAATAGTACAAAAGCATGTTCTATGCAAGTAGATTGATAGGTATCACTTTGGCAGAGAGACAAGTTGGTCCTCTGCACAGGCAGTCATATCCCTGACAGGAATGGAAGATGTAAATAATGATAATGAATTAATCTGTTATTTGTTCTCAGTTGTATTGCTAAATTAGATGTATAGACATTAAACTATTTTATAAAAATCCAGATATTAAAATTCACGGTTGGACCAAGTCCATCAGGCTGGAATTTATGTGTTGGTCAACAAACTGTGCTATTTCTCCAGTATTTCAGGAAAAAAAAATGTCTTCATGCATCACCGCTTTGTCTCACCATGGAGTCTTGGTGACACGGTGGTTAAAATGCAGTATTGCAGGCTAATTCTGCTGACACAGCAGTTCGATTCTCACTGCTCAAGGTTGACTCAGTTTTCCATCCTCCAAGGCCAGTAAAATGAGGGTCCAGATTATTAGGAGCAATATAAACTACTTTGGAAACTTCTTAGAGACAGCTGTGAAACACAGTGAAGTGGTATATAGGTCTAAATGCTATTGCTATGAGTCTTTTAATTAGTTTTTGATTCCTGGTGATTGACATAACTAGTCCTTGCAGCTTTCTTGGCAAGATTTTTAGAAGGTTACTTGATTCCTAGGGCTAAAGGCAGTGAGCCATCCAACATCACTCAACTGTTTTCATGAACTCACTGTCTCCCAGTTTCTAGCCTAGTGACTTAGCCACTACACAAACTGGCTCTTTATAAGAAAATGTTATCCGTGATTTGGAGGATAGTGAATTTATTCAAAGGAAGGGCCAGAAGAACTTTCTACTACTGGAAGCCCGATATAAACAAAATGAACCACTTTTCCTACCCAGAGATAGTGGTGCTTTAGATCTGGGCACATCACACATTTACCCAAATACCCACATTTGTGGAGGACTAATTCACCATTACTTATTCTATGGGAGCTCCTAATGATCCTATCACTTAGGGCCCCAAATTCTAGTTACAATCAGGAAGATGTATAACTCTGCTATCTTCAAGCTTGCCTCATAAATGTGACCCATGCCTACAATAACTCTGCTTCTGCCCTTATGAGTAATATATTTATGTTTGCTGAATTAATAATAAAAATAATAGTATATAACTTGCTACCACTTAGCAATTTTGGACCATAAACTCCTATGTTCCTTTGATACTGTTCCTGCTGTCCAAAATCCAAGACCCCTGGAGGCCATCAGACTGATACTCTTGATGGAATGAAACACATTGCAGCCTGGTTTAAATTTCAGATATGATTGCATTAAATAGGCAGAATACATAGTTCTCTTAATTTGTGTATTGTGATACTGAGGGTACAGGATTTTCATGGGTACAGGTATCCTGGATCTTGTGCTGTAATCTCCTGGGTCATTTGTTTTGTAGTGATCTTTTTTCCATTAGCCTCTCCTGTTTTAATGGCTTGGGTAATGGGTTGTGTGATGGGCTTGAGAGTTCTTTTGTTGTGCTATCCTGGGTCCTGCATTGTAATCTCCTGGGTTGTTTGTGTTTTGATCTCTTTTCCATTAGCCTCCTGTGTAGTAACGGTAATGGGTTGTGTGATGATCTTGTGAGACTTATTGCTGTGGTATCCTTGGTCTTCTGCTGTGATATCCTGGGTCATTTGAAGGAACCAAATTAATATCCAACACTGAACACTCCAGCAAGAGAATAATCAGGGAAGCCATTGAGATAGAGAAACACCCCCATAACATGAATAGACAGGATGATACCTCCCACCTACCAGACATCTGGAAGCTAGCCCTCACCAACAAATGAGTCCCAGCCATGAAAACCAACACCAGACCCAAAACAACATGGGACACCACCATCAATCCCCCTCATCAGACCCAGGCTCAAGCTCATCCTATAAATGAAGGACAACCACTATCCAGAAAAAAGACCACAGCTGCTTCACTAGCTGTCGCACCCCCCATCCCAAAACCAAACAAGCTGACATACGCCAAGAACACAGACCCAGACCCCAAACTCAAAGCCAGACTAAAACCCAGAATGCTACATTACAGCCACCTGCTCAGGATATCACATCAGAAAACTCAGGAAATTACACCACAAGAACTCAAGAAGTTGCAACACAGCAAATGACCCAGGATATCACAGCACAAGACCAAGGATAACACAGCAATAAGTCTCACAAGGTCATCACACAACCCATTACCCAAGCCATTAAAACACAAGAGGCTAATGGAAAAAAGATCACTACAAAACAAATGACCCAGGAGATTACAGCACAAGATCCAGGATATCTCCACAACAAAACTCACAAGGCCATCACACAGCCCATTATACCAACATCAACTCCATCAACCAATCAAGAGGCAGCAGTGCAGCCAACCAGACCAGCATACCAGCCCCCACCACTAGTATTTATAGAGAGACAGCAGCTCCAATCACACACTGCTTGCACTGGCACGAAGCCGAAAGCACCAGCCTGAGGATGCGAGTGGGACCTCGCCGAAACGTCACCAAGATACTCTTAATCTTACACGGGAAAAGACCCGAACACACCTAGACCGACCGACCGACTGACCGACCTACCGACCTACCTACATACATACATACATACATACATATATATATATATATATGGATCTTTGGTTGTTCGGGTTTTCTCCCGCGTAAGATTCGAAGTATCTAGGCAACGTTTCGATGAAGTCTCATTCATCATCTTCAGGCTTCTGTCTTCGGCTCTGTGCTTCTCAGAGTGATGTGAGATTGCAGCTGCTTCTTCCTTTTAACTGCTAGTGGGGGTGGGACTTGATTGGGTGGGGGCTTGGCTGTGTTCTGATTGGGTGGGGGTGTGTTCTCATTGGTAGGGGGTTTGGCTGTGTTCTGATTGGTTGGGGGGTTGGCCGTGTTCTGATTGGTTGGAGGTGTATTCTGTTCAGGTGGGGGCTTGGTTGTGCTCAGGTTAGTCTTAGTTGCTGGGGGATTTGAGTTGGTGAGCTGTGATCCTGCTGTTTGGCTTCGAGTTCGTGGTCGTGCTGCATCTTCATAGTGGGTGTCGGTTTGCTTCATGTATGGCTCGGAGGGGTTTGAAGTGGGTAGTGATGCAGCTGCAGTGCAGCTTCTGGTCCATGGTCGTGTCTCATCTTCTGAGTGGGCGTGAGTCTGTTTTCTACATGGAAGTGTGGTGGTGGCATCTTGTGTGGCTCTCATGGGTGTGGGTCTGGTGTCATTCTTCATGTTAGGTACTCGTCTGTTCATGAGGGCGGGTTTCCAAATGGCTGGAAGGCGGGAGGTGTCATCTCGTTTGTTCATGCTGTGTGGGCGTTTTTCTATCTCTATGGCTTCTCTGATTATTCTGCTGTTGAAGTGTTCGGTTTTGGCGATAGTTCTGGCATTTTTAAAATCAATTTCATGTCCTGTGGCTTTGAGGTGTTGGACCAGGGAAGAGGTCATTTCTTCTTTTTTGATTGAGTTCTTATGTTCTTCAATGCGTGCACTTATTCTTCTGTTAGTTTGTCCAATGTATGTGGTAGGGCAGGCAGTGCAGGGGATTTCGTATACTCCTTGGTTTTCTAATTCGATTTTGTCTTTGGGGTTTCTTAGGATGGTGGATATTTTTCTGTTTGTGCAGAATGCTGTTTTAATGTTGTGTTTTTGGAGGATCTTGCTGATTTTGTCTGTAGTGCCTTTTATATATGGGAGGAGGGCTTTGCCGTTTTCTTGTTCTCTGTCTTGGATTTTGGTTGGGGTTTCTTTTTGGATTAGGTGGGTAATCTTCTTTCTTTGGAATCCATTGGATTCCCACCTAATCCCACCTAATCCAAAAGGAAACCCCAATGGCATTCAGCTTTGTTCGGGTATTTTCTCACATCATTGTAGTTGTGCTTTTAAAGTTGTAGCAACGTTTCGGCAGAAACTCATCTTCCATCATCAGGCTTCTCTATTGTGTTCTGTATTGTGTGTATATATATATATTACTGTAAACGTTCAGTAAGCTTGGAATGCATGGTGAAGAGTAAGGAATGCTTTGAAACTTTTGTCTCTCCAACCTTTCCCATCTCCCCTTTCAGGAACTTTCAACAGGGAGAAGGGAAAATAAAATCAGCATTTAATATGCACGTAGAAAACCTTCTCCTCAAAAATTCACACACAAGAAGAAATTATTCTGCTAGAAAGATGAAAGTTAGGAACTTAACATGTTGTCTTTTCTTTACAGAGCAATTTAATTTAAGTAACTGTGATATCTCTAATGCCCCATATTTCCAGTTTGTAATCAGCATTTTTTGAGATGATGACAGTTTCTGCTGGAATATATCATTATAATGTAAATATGAATCTATGTTTCCCTGTTCGTGATAAACTTTATCCAATTAAGCATCTCTTTTTGGAGAGATAATGGCTAATGAAGACCAGTGACATTATGTCTCCAGTGATTATTTTTTACTAATTAATTTTCTCAGTAAAACTCTACCTGATATTAAACTGCCTGGTAACAGTATATCTTTCTCAATGGCCTGATAGCTTACTTTTTCCTTGTAGATTTGCTTTGTATTACTTCAACATAATAGCAATAGCACTTAGTCTTATATTCTGCTTCACAGTGCTTTACAGCCCTCTCTAAAAGGTTTACAGAATCAGCATATTGCCCCCAACAATCTGGATCTTCATTCTTTTGTCCTGTTGTCTGGCTCCCGATGTTCAATTGTGTATGCCGCTCAACTCGGAGCTTGACACATCAGAGGGACTAGCCTGGGGTGTCCGGTGTATCGCTGCTGATCTCGTAGACAACACTCTTACCAGCTTCCTGGACAGATGCGCAGATCATCAGTCAAACACAGACATCATGGGGAATGAATGGGACATGCAAGAGGGGAGGGTGGTTGGGTGGCTGGGATAAAAGAGCACTTGGTGAATATGCACACTGGGGAAATGGGACAATACAAAATGGGACAGAAAGGGGAGGGTAGGTGGGAGATGAGACACACAGGGAAACTGTGTAGGGCAAAGCATTGGGAAGCAGGCATGAAGTGGAGGTGCGGGGGATGTTAGATTCCTCAGCGGATGTTAGGCAAGCAGGGACAGCTGGGAGGGGCCAGAACAGTGACAGTATATTAAGCCCTGTGAAGCAGCTCCTCTCAGTGCTAACTTTGATCTGGTTATCCGTTCTTGACACTCAGGACTGGAATGCTTGAATAAATGAGAGTTACTACAAAGCATGTGAGTGAAGTGTCTTTTTCAAGTAACGCTCCAGTACCCAGACGAGGCTGAGACCTCTCTTTAAAAGTTAAGTATAGGTGTTAGGAAAAAGATTTACTCATAGTCCTGCAAAAGATGACTTCTCCTGTTATTAATACTCTATTGATCAATGTGCAATTACTTATCATTTTTCACTTTGCTACCCATTCATTTAGATGTACACAAAGCAGGATTATCAGTATCAACCAGAATTAAAGAGGAATGTCACTGTCTTGTGAAGATCTGTATAACTGAGCAGATGGATGTAGTTGGATGATGGCTTCTATTATGCTATTCCCAAATTGACAAGGAATTAGAATTGAAAACATTTGGAAGCCCACAATTTGAGCATAAATGAAGGGTTCTAATTAAAGTCCACACTAGATGTTATGTTAAAATGACAGATACTATCCAAATGGCTATGATAATATATAAGTATCTCACAGCATCAAAGGAAAAGCCATGGGATAAGAGATCAAGCAGGCCATCTAATTCAGCATTATATAATCAATCTAGGGAGGTATGTTGTCTCCCTGGAACAAAAATCAAAGACATGGTTGAGTGTCTTACTAGAATAATCAAGCCCAAAGGTTACTATCCCATTCTTCTCTTTCACTTGAGGACAAATGACACAACAATGAACCTGACAACACTATCAAGAGACTACAAGCAGCTCTGCAAGAAAGTTAAGGAATTAGAAAAACATAACACTAAAGATCTGTATGTATCATTCTGGACTTTCTTAGAAGAACTCAATGAAAGATGAACTGTGGTCTTCATGATCTTGTAAATCACTGTTTCCAAACCCCGTGAAAAAATATATATTACTATTGTCTTTAAAAAAGGACAGCAAACTTAATTCAGGCTTCTCCCCTTAGTTTGACATTTGCCACTAAGGAAGATTAATGAATCCTTTTTACCAACCAACATTTGCAAAGAAACCACTGGCACAAAAGACATTCAGTATAGTTTCTGATTCTCTTTTGCTAAGAACAACCAGTTCTCCCATTCATAAAGAAGTGGACTGCTGCAGGCTACAAAATTACTTTTCAGTCCTGGTCTACTTACAACATCCTAATTTGAATCTGTTATTAAAAATGTTCATCAAACATCTTTATGTCTCTTTAGCAAAATATACTGCCTCATTTATTTTAGCTAGTAAATGTCACATATCTGCACAGAATTCCATTCAGTTCAGTGTGGTGTACTATTCTGTACTGAAAGGCAGAGTTTGTCCAATAATTTTTCACAGATCTCTTAATTAATGTTAATTATCCCTGAAATGTTTATAAGAAGATACAAACCAACTTGTTAAAAATGGGGAGTGGGGAGTAAAATACAGTCATAGCACCATTGCTATTGATGAATATAATGAAGGTAGCATCGTGTGTTCCCATTCTTTATTTTATGACAAGCCAATTGTTTATTTCTTTCCCATTTTTTACTCTGATTTGGAATCTACTAATTATTCCATGCAATATTGCTACTGGTTACTCAACACAGGAGTACTGAGTACTTTTTTAACATATTTCTACTACTTTTAAACTTCCTGGAAGACACTTCAAGTGAAACATTTAGCAAATGGGTCAGCAAAGGAGCCAAAAAGCTAAGATGGAAATCAAGCAGATTTGTGGGACATCTAGTTTTGCAGGTTGCTTTGGCCAAATTATAATTCTGGAAGTACCAGGAAGAGATCCAGTACAGTACCTTATCTCATCAGCCTCAACCACAAGAGCCATAGAAAGATATACAGTGATTAGAGTGCCGTACTACAGGCTACTTCTACTGACTATTAGCTGCTTGCAATTTGGCAGATAGAATCTCCCCAATTTCAAGCTTGACTCAGCCTTCCATGCTTCTCAGGTCGATAAAATGACAACCCAGATTGTTGGGGGCAACAGGCTGACTCTATAAAACACTCAGAGAGGGCTGTGAAGTACTGTTAAGCGGTATGTAAGTCTAAGTGTTATTGTTATTATCTCGCCCAATCTACCTTGTTTGAAGACAGCTTTTGAGGAAACCTGTGCCCACAGGGTGAGATGGAAATAGTAGACCATGTTTTGATATTAGGCTTATAGTCAAGGATTCTCATTGAAAATTGCTTGTCCCTTTTTTAACCAGTAATCCCGACAGATCTAAGCTCCCAATGTTCATTGTTTTTCCTCTCTTGTTTTCAGAAAAAGACATCAGTTGTTTTGAAATTCTAGGCTAGTCCACCCCTACAAAAGATGCTACTACCATTGTTATATCAACATAAGTAAAGATGTTCCCTCTGCATTAGAAATCAAAACTGATGGGTTTAGTCTGAAAACAATAATTAAAAATAGTCTTGATTAGATTTAAATATTCTTAGTTAATAAATAGTACTTAGCACTTACTAAGATGTGGAGATAGTAACAGTAATGTTGCCTTGTAAAGAAACCATTGGCACAAAAGGATGTTCAGTTTTGCTTTTGATTCTTTTCTTGCTAAGCAGAATCGGTTCTCTCATTCACAGAGGAGGAGGCTGCTGCAGGTAATAAAATCAGTTTTCAATAAAGTTAAACATAAAGTCTAGTCATGTTTACTCTAGGACAGGGCTGTCAAATGGAAAATATAAGGACCTGGCCCATGTCGCTCCAGCCCAGTCTACCCATATTACTTCATTCCAGTCTACCCGCGGTGCTATGGCCTGGTCTACCCAATGTGAAGAGGAAACATCAGGCCAGTGTGGCTTCAGCCTGGTCTACCCAGTGTGAAGAGTAAACATGCCAGCAGTTTGGGGAGTGGCATCAAGCTGGTCATGCCCACCCAGTTGGCCAGGCCCCATGAGTGCTGTCAAGCTGGCCAAACCCACCCAGTTGGCCACCTCCACCCAGTCATCCATGCCCACCTGGCCTCCCAAGGTCAACCACAGCCTGATTTTAAATTGAGTTTGATACCCCTACTCTAGGGTGTTGTGGTCATCTCCATTACTTGGCCAAGATAGCCAGTGTTGTCTGAAGATATTTTCTAAGGTCATGTGAGCAGCTTGCCTATGCAGCAAAGGTGAATGGGACAATTTCAGTACAACATCCTTATTTGAAATTGTTAGTAAATACGAAGCTATAGCTTCCCTAAAGTCAAATATCTTAAATTCTGACTTTACATTTCTGTTTCTGTTCATGAAGATATTGAGATTGTCCCCCTCCCCTGTCTGATCCATTATTTCTGGTGATGGGAATAAGCTACTATGCAGAAAAAAAAAACCCATATAACAACAGGTTAAAGCAGGAGCTGAAAGACAAATGTTATTCTCTCCTCATGCTTTCTTTTCATTTCTAAATGGAAAAGAAATGTGGATGAGTGCATCATGGCATCTGTTTATACCCTAAGACAGTATAACTTAAAAGATGATAACATCACAATTAAATTACCTCAGCCATTTCACACTACTCTAAATGGCATCAGAAGATGTAAACTTCTTTTTTGCACCGTCTTTGAAGTTAAACATTTCATTGTTTTCTTTTAATGGGGTAGCAGTTTAACATCCTACTTCTTTGATATAGAAAAAAAAAGCAATAAGAAGAATACAGATCGAGTTATTTCAGCTTTGTCTCCATTAGAGCATGGTATAATATGGGCCAGCATTTCTATATGTGGAAGGTCATGGACATGTCTAGATTACATTTTCTCTCTTCAGTTTTCATTTTCATCCACTTCTTGTTTTTGCTACTATTTCCTTGACTTGATAGTAATTTTGGATCACAATCTTCACTTCAGATATTGGTGATATTGGTGTATCTTGCCCAATGTGTTATAAGGTCTTGTCCATGTAGTAAATTTCCTATAAGAAATATAATGATTGCTCTGCCTTCTGTTCATCTGGCATGTCATTAAGGGACGGTGAATTTTCTTGACTCAGTACAACATATTGTTCTCCTGTGATGCTGAAACAATGCGATCTGATTTAAAAAAAAAAAACAGGACATCACTGTGGATTTGCCAGGTAGATATCAGAAGGCACAACTAGTAAAGTTTTGTCTTCTGAAATGTAATATTTTATTTATTGAAACAGAACAAAAATGACCATCATGAACAAGGAGAAAAAACTATAGTGGATTTATTATTATTTAATGTATGACATTCAAGTTCAGGAAGGTTATGCATACAGTAGCAGTCCTGGCAGCCAACAATCACTAATTCATTTTTTGCACTGGTGCACCACAATAGGGTGAATTAGCTTCAGACCAGCGGGCCTGCAGAATTCTCAGAGGAAGTCACTTTGTCTGGGACTTTCTTCTACCATTCCTCTGCTGATCATGTCCAGACAGATCTAGCATTGGTTCCAGATTCCTCTGCAGAACACAGCTGTCAGTTTCCCACCACCAAAATGGCAATACCAATATATCTACTCACAAACAATCTTTTTGAACTGCTAGGTGGGCAGAAGCTAGATAAGAGACAGGAGCTCACTCTGTGCCACAGAGCTGGACTCAAACCACCAGAGTGCTGACAATTGCTCAATACATCCAGCATCATTAAGCCTCTCTGCCACTGCATCCCCAGTATAGTGAAATCTGATGTCTACTTGAGTGTGTTTTTATTAACCCTTGGAGAATATTGTTTTATATACCTTAGCCATGGCAATTTCTTCTTATGCTACCTTCTAAATAATAAATCAGTCCCTCCCCCAGTTGTACAAATTATATTAGGAAATGATTTGCACTGAATAAAACCCCTGACACTTGACAACATTGAATAATTTTGACTGTTTCATTGTGAGCTGATTGCACAGTGCTTTACCAGTAGTAATGGCAGGACTACATAATAGAATGGTAAATTTCCCAGTGCAATTATTTTTAAAACCTTAGAAATTATTAGAAAAATAATTGGGTTGTAGGAAGACAATATAAACAACAGCATGCAGAGAACAGAAATAAAAGTTATCATTGGCTCTGCAAATTGTATATGCAGTGCAAAATCTCCAAATAATGGATTGCAATAGAAATCACCCTTTTCTCTGTTTCTATAAGCTTATATAAACCAAACTTCCTGTAACATCAGTTTTGCATATTAATAATATAACAGGAAACAAAGAAACAGAGATTTCTTAAAGTTCAATAAAGTGTTAAGCCATTCCCCCATTTAAAATTATTTAAATGGCACTGTAAGAATTTCATTGTTCCCATTCAATCCTTTATCAGCATTCTTGGAAGAAATGCACATTTCTGGTCTCATTAGGGGCTACTCTTCCTCCCCCATCTTTGCATAAGCATTCTTTTAAAAATATACTGAAAAATTTACTGATTTGTTTAATCTCAGCATGTAGTTCTCCAATCTAAAGAACCTTCCAATCAGAAGAAAGGAAATGATAACATCCATTGAAGCTGCATAAAATCTGATACTACAACCCTTAAGGATGTAGAACTTCATACCATTTGATTTTTATTTTTAGTGAGAGTAGAGTCTATGGAGATTCTCAGTCCTCCAGGTCATGGTTGTCCCAAAGGTGTTTTTTTCAAAAGGCAACTAGAATTGATTTTTCAAGGAAAAACAAAGTCCAGCTGCCTTTGAAAAAGTACCTTTGGGACAGTAGAGTTCACATTTTCTTTATGTACCACATCACAGTTTGATAACCTTTGTTTGTTACCTTTGGTTTGTATCAGCATGAACTGTATCTGATTTCTTTACATGCTTAAGTTGTATGAAAAGATGATTGACACATATTCCTGGAAAAATGAGAATTGGGTGAAGTAATAAAGTAAATGTTTCAATGCTTGTCAAACTTGGGAAGGATATGATCTTGCTGAGTAGATTGTCTTGGCCAGTAAAGAAACTGGAGATGACTATTTTATAGATGCACTGCCTAGACACAAGCATTTTTGCAAAGTCACATGTCTAAGTTTTCCTTTTCTTTCTAATGAGCAGGCAATATTTTAAAACACATGTATATGTATCAGTCATGAATCTTGGCAAACTGTATTTCTCTTTCTCTATACATTTATTCATCAGTTTCTACAATAAGAAGGAGGCAAATATTTGAGCGGTAGGTATAGTGAGTTGAGTTTATAATCCTCAACTTTGTACAATCGTACAATTGTGACTTGCATGTTTAATGGATGATCAAACATTCCTGTAGGTAAGACAATATAAAAGTGACTATACATATTTCTAAAGCTTTTAGGCCAAATCAGGCATGCTCAAAAGCAGACTTTGATTAAGTTCTGAAACTTAATTGTATTTAGGTCATGGATTTAAATCCTAAATATAGGTGCTTGCTGTATATTTGTAAAGATCCTTTGGGGCTCCAGAGTCAAGATTAGAACCAAATTAAATATCTGAAGATATTTAGTTATCTTTTTTTAGTTGTAGTAATCCTAGACAATTGAAACGTCTGACATCTATTAAAATGGGATATTCTTAAATTGTTATTCCAATCTGGGATAGAGCATAGCAATTAAACTGCAGCAATCTGGGAATTAGGTGACAAAATTATTCTTACTTATGTATGTGTAGGTATCTCACATCCTCTAAATCCTGATGTTGATTTACTACTTATTATTTCTAACACATATAAATTAATTCAACATAACAAAGCAGTTTGATTGCTTTTGTTAGCTGTTACACAGTGCTAGGGATTTGAACTGCTGAACTGCCAACTTTTCTGATCGACAAGCTCACCATCTTAGCCACTGAGCCACCGTGTCCTTCATTTTATTGGATTAAACAATATTCTAACAGCATAAGAAACTATTGGGGGTAAGAAAAATAATACAAGAAAAAAGCATTTTGAAACAGTCTTAAATTAGTGAAAATTTTCTAGAAACAGTATTTCTTCTAATGACTATGTGCAACATTCTGAGTAAAATGTAGAATGTGAATGTTTAAAGTGTTTGCATCTTTCATGATACTTTACTATATGTTTTTATACATCCTCAACCCACCTACTTTTTTAACTTTGTACTATCTACTATTGACATCACTCCATTCCTGAGAGGTCTGTTAGGGACATGCATAACTGCACATATTCCTTTATGCCTACTGTCCCTGTCCTATTTTCCCTATTTATTCGTACCTATTGTCTCTATTCATATTAATATTTATTCTTATACCTGTTATCTTGAAAGTGATTGACAAATCAGACATATAAAATAAAATAAATATTATATATTTGCTTATCCCAGATTTATTTGAATTTTTAAGCCTACTTTCTATTAACTCAATTATTTTGTTGGTTTATGCAATTTATATTGCAATTTATGCACCTTCCATTTAGGGGTTCAAAATTCTTGTAATACCAACTGAAAATTGTTCTTCAAAAAAGCCCTTGAATAAAGATAAGAACCTTTGAGTTGATATCATGATCAACTATTAGATATAACTTAGTTCAGAATATATTCTATGATTTCACCAATATTTTTGCCTATGTTTATATAAATGGATATCAAAGTCTTGTTGGTATCTGTGTACTTGACAAATATAAAAGCATCTCAAAAAGGGAAAAATAATTTAAATAGAATAGCAAAACAAATAAATAAAGCTAATCCAACACACCAAAATTATCCTTGAGTATTTCTCAATAGTCAATGACCAGGATCCCTCTTCTATCTTATCATCAGAGAGTGCTAGTTATATATTGAAATATAACCTGACTCTGAATAGCCTATGTCTCTTTTAATGACAGCAGGAGATTGCTTCAATATCCTAATATCCTTGGCTAATAGTTTCCTTCACTCTCTGATGAAGCATAATTATCTCATTAATTACTCTCTAGAGTTGACTATGTATTGCTTATAGGGTTCAGGGTTTATTTAGTGCTGTTTGTAAGAACTTATAAAATATGGACACACTAATTATGGAAGAGTCAACCTTCACATTGCTACCTTCTGTGGATGCTTTATTAATATACTTTGGCTTATGATTTCATCCAGGCTCTTGTTACTTTTTTAGTTAGGCATTTTCTTGTTGATTGATTTATCACATGAGAGGACAAATTAATGAAGTCAAAAGCAACACATCCCTTGATCAAAATTCTGAATTAAAATTAGTATTATGATAAAAGTTATGGAGTAAAAGAGAAAACAACCTGTCAGAGAGATTAGATGAAATATTCTCAAATGCTTTTTTTTTTTTAAAAAAAATATTTAAATAAGTGTTGATTAATTTTATCACAAAGATTCACTTCACTGTACATATTCCTACATGAAACAAAATGTAAGATATACAGAACATTTCTAATAGTATGTATGATTTTGCGCCTCTAAATTCAGTTTTCTGGTTACCAAAATTTCAGTTGAACTTTCATTATATATTAAGGACTTGTCAAGGTCTTAGATGTTTTGAGCAGCTTCTTAGGAATTTCACCTTCATTACAGGTTCCATCCAAAAGGATTCTTCATTAAATGAATTTCTTCACTCCTAGAAACATCTCAAACATCATTTTAATATAGATGGAGATGCAGGGAAGAGGAAAGTATTGAGATAAATAGCAAACAAAGCAAAGAATGCATAATACAATGCTTTCGTGTATTGACAGGTGCATTGAGAGTATTTTAGGTGCTTTTGTGTTTTTTACAGATGGGTTGAGAATGCATTTTATACCCTTGTCAATACTGGAAATGGGTGTCCCAAAGGTGCTTTTTCAAAAGGCAGCTGGACTTTTCTTTGTGTTTTCCTTGGATGTTTTGCTTCTTATCCAAGAAGCTTCTCCACTTCTGACTGAAGGGTGAAGAATGGAAGGATTTATATTCCTGTCAATCATCTGGTTGTTAGCACTTCCTCTGAGAATTGTTGAGGCCACTTGGAGGTTTATCTGTGCCCCCAAAGCCAACTGAATCACAGGGTATTGAATGAAATAAGATTGGTTTGGCATGATCTGTTTTTAACAAACCCGTGCTGACTGCTAGTTATTACTTTACTTGTTTCTAGATGTTGGCAGATCTGTTTTTTTATTATCTTTTCCAGTATCTTCCCGGGTATTGATGTTAGGCTGATTGGTCTATAGTTTCCTGGGTCTGTTTTTTTTTCCTTTTTTGAAGATGGTGAAAGATATGGTGCAGTGGTTCTGAGACGCCCTCTGCGAGCTCCTTTAAAACTCTGGGATGTAATCCATCAGGTGATTTGTGAACATCAAGATCAGACAGGTGTTCTCTTACTATTTTTTTGCTTATTTTAACTTTTATTTCTGGTCTGTCTTTCACAGTTATGTTTTTGGTGGGGTGAGCTTTTTGTGTGAAGATGGATGCAAAGAATGAGTTAAGCAGTTCTGCTTTCTCTCTGTTGCCTGTTACTTCCTTGCCATCTTCTCTCTTTAGTGGACCGATTGTTTCCTTGATTTTTTTCTTGTTATTTATATGTTAGAAGAAACTTTTTTTATTATCTTTGACTTTTGTTGAAAGTCTTTGTTTGTTCTAGTCTTTGCTATTCTGACTTCATCTTCGCAGATTCTGGCTATATGCTGATATTCTGCCTTAGTTGTATGTCCCTCTTTCCATTTTTTGTACTTGTCCTTTTTTTTTTTTTAATTTGCTAGAGAGATCTTTGTGTAGCCATGCTGGTTTCTTCTTGGATTTCCTGTTTTTCTTTCTCAGTGGTATTGTGCTGGTCTGGGCTTCTATGATCATACTTTTCAAAGTTTTCCAATGTTCTTGAGTTGTTTTCCCCTTTAGGATTTTCATCCATGGAATCTTTCCCAAGTTATCTCTGAGTTTATTAAAATCAGCTCTTTTAAAATCCAAGACTCTGGTGTGGTTATGTTCTGTTGCTTGTGTTTGTGTTATGTTGAATTCTACTATGACATGGTCACTCTCACCCAAGGTTCCTGCAGTTTCAACTCCCTCTATCACTTCTTCTCTGTTTGTAAGAATTAAGTCCATTATGGCTGTCCCTCTAGTTTCACCCTCTATCTTTTGGACAACAAAGTTGTCAGCTAGGTTGGTTAGGAACTTATTTGATTTCTCACTTGGTGCTGAATTAGTTTTCCAATTGATATCAGGATAATTGAAGTCTCCCATTACTATTGTTTAGTTGTGTATTTCCTGCATATGTTTGTTAGTTGGCTGGCAAAAAAAGACATCTATTTTTTCTGCTTGATTGGGTGGCCTATAATATACACCTATGGCCATGTTATTCTTTTTTTCTTTTATATTGACCCATATGCATTATAGGAGGTTTCCATCTTTGGTTTAATGTATTTCTATAGCAATATAGTGGTCCTTTACATACAGTGCAACTCCATCTCCTCTTTTATGGGGTCTGGTTTTTTTTTTTAATAGTTTGTATCCTTCTACCAGTATGTTCCAGTCATGGGTTTCATCCCACCAAGTTTCTGTTATTTCAACTATATAATATTTACCTTCATGTATTCGTAGTTCGAGTTCACCCTGCTTGTTCCCCAGACTTTGTGCATTTTCATAGAGGCACTTGAGATCTTTATGTCTGACACTGTGTTTACTGTCTCCATAACCTGTGTTATGCCTGCACATCCCTACTTTCTTGCCACCTGTTTGATTAGTGTACATGGTATGCCACTCACTATTAAATGCTTGGTTTTGGTTGGCATCAAGGTTGATAATCTTACCTGCACAAATATCTATTTTCCATGCACTGGTATCCTTATTAGTTTTAGGTTTCTGGGGACAGAGATGTTCTGAATCGATTAATTCTCTGTCCCCATTATATTTTGCTACTGTCAACCTCATTCTTGGCAGTAGATAACAGATGATATTTTCAACAACATCAAATTCTACATTCCATGTAATGAGAAATTAATTGGTTTGAAATCTGCCTTGCAAGCATGACAAAAATACTGAAACAGAAAATAGAACTTCAAGAAAAATTATATTTTAACATTATGTTGTGATTCCAAAATCTTAATTTTGTCTGTTTCATATTAGTTACACAAAATGCAAACATGAATTTAGAATTTGATGTAAACCATATGCTTATATCTGGACACACTGTATGATTTCACATATCTTGCTAGCTGTCATGCCCCTGTTGGAATCTGATTCCGAGGGGGAGGCCGAGCAGCTGACAGGGATTGGGAGTGTGGCTCTGTTGGCTGTGGGAAAAACTGGGAAAGGGCAAAGTCTAGCTGGGCAGAGCAGGGGAGAGGTAGAGCAAGGCAGAAAGAATTCAGAGAAAAACCCAAGCCCACCCCCTCTTCATCCTAGGACATGCAGGGAGGAACGGAGAAGGGAGCAACATGAGTTAAGTGGCTTACAGGGAAGGAAAGGGCTCTGATTCCCTTCATTACCTGCAGCTGGGAACACAGTGTTTATAAAGGGGAGTTGCACACACCCAACTGTTGAGAGGAAATCGTGAATTATCTGGTGTTGTCAAGGCTTATCTAGGTTCCTGGTGTCTTCCCAATTGTGTGTGTTTTGCTGGCCTTTCAGGTCTGCAATTCCTTCTCCTTGTCCTGTCAAGTTAATCACTGCAGCATGGTTTGTATAGATTTTTATTTACAATTTGTATGTACTTTGTTTTCAGACTGAATTTCCTCCACTTAAAGACTGTTCTTGGGAGAGTTTTTTCTCCAGATGAAGATAACTGGACATTGGGAGCAAAATTGAAGGTACTAAAGGGACTCTTCTTACTTATGTGACTGTGTTGCCTTTGTGCCACGCCCCAGGTCATCATACTTTTAAAATCAGATTTATCAATAAAGTCATGATTGGTACTGTACAATTTATAAAGCATGACATACAGCCACAATAGGTGACTTAACATTTGCCGAGTTAAAATCAAGCCAATTACCTTATGATTTACTATAGTAAGTGAACCCAATTTTATTTAGCATGGAGATTCCATTTAATTCCTAACTGCAGAGAACATAACATTAGCAGGAAGAAAAAAATTGTCATGATGACATGGATAGAGCTGACTTATGCATCATGACAATTTTTTTCTCCTTGCTAGTCTTATGTTCCCTCCAATAAAATAATGCTGACAAGCAGAGAACAGTTTACTTTGCTTATTATGTCCTACACATAAGACAGGAAATGAAATGCAAATGGAAAAATCAATAGCATTCTGAAAATGGCAAATGAAACATCATGCTATGAAGAGAGATGTGGAGCATCAGCTATGGAAAGGACACCACTATTTATATAGATGAACTTCTGGAGAGAGAAGAGCCTATCATTCCTTTACATCCTTAGATATTTATAATGAACGCAAAAAAGAAAAACATGGATTCTGCCACATCTAGTGTGTGGCTCCCAAATAATCTAGTCATATAAGTTAAGGCAATGTTCTGATCTGTTACAAAAATAGTTTTTGTAAAATATTTTATTTATTACACACAACTTTTCAAACCTTCTAAAGCTATCTAAAGAGATGCGGTGGCACAGAGGTTAGAATGCAGTACTTCAGGCTACTTCTGCTGACTGCTGGCTGACTGCAATTTGACAGTTCGACTCTCACCAGGCTCAAGGTTGAATCAGACTTCCATCCTTCTGAGGTTGGTAAAATGAGGATCGGGTTATTGGGGGCAATATGCTTAGAAAGCATAGTGAAGCAGTATATAAGTCTAAATGCTGTTGCTATGGTCTGCAATTTTATTTAGTATAAAAAGCTTTTAATGTAATTTGGACAACCAAATTTTTAACACTGAATTCCCATGTGTCACTTTTACAAATATTTCCAAGATAGGTCTTTCAGAATTACACTCTGTAGTATACTGCTTAATGCAGTCTGTCATAGTAGGTATTTCCCTACAACACTGAAATATCAGTCTAGTTTGATTTTTTTTAACCAAATTTGCTTCCATGACAAGGATTTGTATTTTTATTTATTTTATTTATTTTGATTTGTCAATTGCTTACAAGATGATAGGTATAAGTATAAACATAGTTATGAATACATGGATACATATAAGAAAAATAAAAGATACAATATTCTTATTTCCAATAAGCCATATTAAAAAAAGCCATCAAGAAAAAGATTGCATAAAAACAATGGTAGAAACAAGAATATGACTTACACACTATACACAATTCTAATGTACAGATAAATAGTAACATCCATGCTTTGCTAGCTAAATCTAAAATTACAGAAAAGGAGGATCCAACACTGTTCAGAGGAGGGAGGGCAGAATGACATTGTGTCATTCTGTCAAAAGGCTGTATATGCATTGTGACATTGTCCATTTCCCTCAAAAACAGCAGGTATTGAGGTGAGATGGTGTGACACTGCCTTTGTTATGTTGTCAATAAGGAGATTATAAGGGCACCCATGGTGCCTCCATATTGCAACTAACCAAACACTTTTTGTTTAGAATTAAAAAAATATATTTTCCCAAACTCATGTCATAAGTCCATGAAAGAAGTAGGACTTTTATATCCAAAATATTCCAATACTTAACATGAGCTTGTTCAAGGCTAGTTTTATATTTAAGGATAATTGGGTCAGCAATCTAGAGGGTAAACATATTGAATAAACTATTTAATTCTTCTTTGATAAAAGGGCAATTTAGAACTTTAAAAGATTATCTACCATCTTTCATTTTTTAAAAATGAATTGAAGCAATTCTTGGCAGAACCATATTTCAAAATGGGATTTTAGGTAATAATTTTGAGATAAATAGGGCATTGAATATGGATTTATCATGCACTTTTTTTTGAAGATTTTTATATTAAATAAATGCAGATTAATGCAGAATCAAAGTGAGATAGCAAATTAGCAAGCAATTGTCTTACTTAGTAGCCCTAATCATCATTTCCCTGTTCTCCAGCCAAGCTTTCAGAATATTTATTTGATAACAGAAACTCTCAGTAAAGCAGAACTTTATTTCAAATAGGTGATGACACAGCAAATCCCAACAAGTCCAATCCTGTGTTTGCCTATGCCTAATGGATAGAATCTTACCTAAATAAAGATATAACTTTTTAACCTACCAGATACATTCAATGATATTCTAGGGCAGCGGTCGCGAACTGGTGTGCTGCAAGAAAATTTTGGTGGGCCGCAGAGAAATCTCACCCCCAGAGCACCCCCCCCCAAAGCAATTAATCCAGGCTATGCAGAAACACAAGGCTGTGCCATCCACATGGCCCACAGGAACCCTCCCCGCCCACTCACACCTTCCCTGACAAACTTGCCTGCTAAATTGCTAATTTTCCTTTTTCCGACCATCAGCTGTTCTGCTTTGCTGGGAGATTTAGATTAGCTAGGAAGCAGGAAATGGTTGGATTTCTTGCTTTCTATCTAGTCTTTAGATCTTCAGCTCTGCTTTTAAGCACAGCCAAACCTCCCTTAGGACTGAAGGTTCTATTATTCAGGGCAGCAAATTTTATGTGACAGACTCAGGTAACTGATTGCAGATAGATCGATCTCTTAATGAATCTGTGATTCTATGAGCAACTAAATCTGCCTGCTTGCTTTGCCTGATTTTGGGTAAAAGTTGCTCTTTTTTAATAAAAAAAAATCAATATTTATATAAATATTTATAATATTTACATACAAGCCATGCCCAGCCAGTCACATGACCACCAAGCCACACCCACAAATTAGGCCATACCCACAGAACCGGTTAGCGGTCCCTAGGATTTAAAATTATGAGTTTGGTGGTCCCTGAGGTCCAAAAGTTTGGCGACCCCTGTTCTAGGGTGTAGCTACCTTGGTGAGCCGTGGTGACACAATGGTTAGAATGCAGTATTGCAGGCTAACTCTGCTCACTGGTTCCTTGGATACTGTCCTACTGCAGCTTGATTCATCCTTTCATCCTTCTGATGTTGGTAAAATGAGGATCCAAATTGTTGGAGGCAATATCCTGACTCTATAAACCACTTAGAGAGGCTATAGAACATTATGAAGTGATACATAAGTCTAAGTGCTGTTGTTATTTCTACTTTGAACCTCTTCCTTCCTCCCCTTTGGAGCATGGAACTGTGCAATCTCTTACTCTGAACTTCTCTCTGATAAGCTTCCTTCTCCTGCCTCCTCCTTAAAAAAGCTCCATGTTACAAAATACTCCAAAACCTTCCCAGGGGCTCATCATGATTTTGTCTAAACTAATCATGATACTTTACTATATGTTTTTATACATCCTCAACCGCCTACTTTTTTAACTTTACACTATCTACTATTGACATCACTCCATTCCTAAGAGGTCTGTTAGGGACATGCATAACTGCACATATTCCTTTATGCCTACTGTTCCTGTCCTATTTTCCCTATTTATTCATACCTATTGCCTCTATTCATATTAATATTTATTCTTATACCTATTATCTTGTAAGTGATTGACAAATCAGATATATAAAATAAAATAAATATTATATATCTGCTTATCCCAGGTTTATTTGAATTTTTAAGCCTACTTTCTATTAACTCAATTATTTTGTTGGTTTATGCAATTTATATTGCAATTTATGCACCTTCCATTTAGGGGTTCAAAATTCTTGTAATACCAACTGAAAATTGTTCTTCAAAAAAGCCCTTGAATAAAGATAAGAACCTTTGAGTTGATATCATGATCAACTATTAGATATAACTTAGTTCAGAATATATTCTATGATTTCACCAATTTTTTTGCCTATGTTTATATAAATGGATATCAAAGTCTTGTTGGTATCTGTGTACTTGACAAATATAAAAGCATCTCAAAAAGGGAAAAATAACTTAAATAGAATAGCAGAACAAATAAATAAAGCTAATCCAACACACCAAAATTATCCTTGAGTATTTCTCAATAGTCAATGACCAGGATCCCTCTTCTATCTTATCATCAGAGAGTGCTAGTTATATACTGAAATATAACCTGACTCTGAATAGATAAAATACTCCAAAACCTTCCCAGGGGCTCATCATGATTTTGTCTAAACTAATCTTGAATTTTCCTTGATAAATCTTGGTTTGTCTCCACTGATGGCTTGTTCTGTTCTGGAGAAAACAGTTGCTTAAAATAAGTGAGATAAGAGAAACCACAGTAGAAACAATCAACATGAAAAGGGATTGCACTTGGGAAAGATCCTTTGTCCCTGATTATGGAAGAGGGGACAAAGGTCATTGACCATATAAGTGGATGTAATGCTCACCATGAGGCACCAGAAAGAATTATCTGGAGTTAGGTTGTTGTCTTTTTGATGGTTACTGAGACAAAGATTTAGAGGGAGAAAGGATGTCCACCTGATTTGATATTTCATGTAACAAACAATGATTTAAATTGTACCACTTGGTCATTCTATACTATAAACATTGACTTCTGGGCGAGACACTTGTGATTTTGTAATAAAGAATGGTTTATATGTGGTAGAAACTTTTTAGTTTGAAAAACTGCTTCAGGTCCAGTGGTGAACCATTATGAATTATAGTAACTGTAAGGAAACACTTGCAATTTCAATATCGTAGAGAGAGGAAAAATACATTTAGACCATTACACATATAAACAGTTTTAACAGGCTGGCTTTTTTTTAAAAGGGAATTTAATAACCATAAGCAAAACTTTATGCAATAGGGGAATCAAAATCAGCAAGACAGTTTGACAGAGCATCTCAAAATGAGTGATAAGTCACTTTTGAACATGGATGCAATGTTGATGCATATGTAAAACTGGTGAGGTTTGTGTTCAAATCTTCCAACTACCCTTTTGCTATTTTTTACCTTCTCCACAATGAAATTAATTATGTCTCTTTGCATATGTTTCAATGGGACTTTAAATTATTATTATATTAGATTTGCATTTAACATTGTCACAAGAGTATGATGGTAACAACTTCCCAACAAGAGTATAATATCACAAAAATCTAGAGGTTAAATAACAAAACTGTTAAAGAACAATCATAGTTAAAATAACTTCTATAAGCTCTCTTGAACAGCACAGTTTTTAAAAGTATTTAGAAAGTCCTCAGTAGGGGACCAAACTAATATCAGGGTGGGTGGGTGGGATGAGAATTGTAACATAACAAAGATCTACCCACTAAAAAGCAACACTGGATGGCATGTTGTGGGTTTCTTACCTCAAGGAAATAGATAATTACTTACATTTTCTTTCAGGTTGATTGTATTGAGTAGGTTGAATCTGACTGAAGAAAACAATCCTTAAAATGTATTGATACGAAGGCATAAAGGCTTTTATATGTCTAATTCAACAGCAGTTTGAATTGTACTTGTCACTGGTAGGAAGGCATTGGGGCTCTGGTGTTCAAATGTTTACATTGACTTATGTCAACCAACAGTGAATAACTGCATTTTGGATAAGTTATAGTATTGTATCTCAGTTATTTTCAAAGAAAATCTCATGTATAACATATTCCAGACATCTAAATTGAAGTAAGTCACTGTTTAGGAGGTAACTTGTGCACTAGGTGGAGCAGGACCAAAGGCTTACCTTGGCCATGATATGCACCTGGCCATCCAACTCTAGTCGTAAGCTTAGGAGGATCGGAATATTTCTCTTAAGAGAAATGTACCACTTTAAGAGATAGCCGACAGAAAAGCTTGACACAGTGGTACAAATAGCAACTATTTTATTAGCAAATGCTTCTTATTCCTAGTATTTAAATAGGAATAATGAGCACATCTGAAAATCTCTCCTGACATCTTTAACTTTCTATAATAATACTTTTTTAATTGAAGATTTGGCCTTGAGAATAATTTCTTTGAAAGAGAGTCCTTTTGTTGATTTGGCAGTATACAAATATTTCAAACAAAAGGAAACAAAAGATCAATATATAATACTTAATGCAGATTTTTAACTTCTCTGTTTAAGTCTGGTAGAAGTCAATATAGCCCAGTTATATCTAAGGAGTTTTAATCTCCTTAATATCTTTTAGCATTTTCACACACTTTAATTGACACACACTGAATTTGCAAAGTAAAAGAAAAGCATATAGAAGTTCTGAATTGAAGATGATCACTTCTGTTAATGTTGCCATTTCATCGAAATTCCAGTCAAAATGATAATCTGTCAATCTATGAAAGGCTGAAGATCTTCTTGCAATGCTTACAATAATTTTCTGACACTGTTCATTATTGGTTTAAACAAAGCAAAATAAGGAGGTAAGGATAACAGGAGCATCACAACCTTGCAAAAATATGGATTCATCTTTAAATGGAATTAACATGGCTGCTGAGGTGGGGACAATAAAATTGTTACCATTTAAATTTTCAGTAATGATGACTGTAGGGAAGAGTTTCAATTTTTAAAAGACACATCTGTTCTGATTATGCTGTACTTTAAGGAATAGGATTGTAACTTGGAAAGAGCCACACAACATCTGTGTCTAAGACAGGGACCTTTTGTTAGCTTTGCTTGGTAAAATAGTTGTGCAGTAATCTGGAGAAAAGAGAGCAGGACACATGTGCTTATTGCAATTTGCCTTTCATGAATTGACAAGAAGATATGGAAATGCTGTTGACTCAAAGTTGTCTAAAAAATGGCTCATATTTCCTGTGTTGAATCAGCTATCCTGACTTTCTACAAACCTACCATGCCAAGAAAAAAATCCAATGCCAAACCACAACCTAAAGAGAATTTAATCCCCAACAATGAACCACAAGACTCCTGCACATGCCTTAAATGCTACAAAACTCTAAAGGATAATGAAAACTCCATCAAATGTTCTCTGTGTAACAAATACGCTCATCATGACTGCTTGGGATTACCCAAGCAATTGATTCAATACCTAGAATCATCCAATGAGTTTCCATTTCTCTGCAACTCATGCAGACCCAAACTGGATCTGTTGGAAAGAGTCGATACCCTTGAAACACGATTAACATCCCTTGACACCAAAGTAGCATCCCTGGACGCCTTAAAAGAAAGATTATCCAACCTCGAAAAAAAAGACACAACGCAAAAACCTGAACATCCAATAGCTACAAACCACATCTCTACTCAACAACCACAACCCAATCCACAACCCAATCCACAAAAAAACATAACCCAGACAAATATTGATATCCCAATCCTCATCAGAGAGGCTGTTGAGCGTGAACGGAAACGTCCAAATGCCATCTTATTTGGTCTAGAGGGCATCAATGATAATGATGACATCACAACTGTCCGAAACATCATCAGTGATTATCAAGCATCAAGCATCTCCCCTGATGAAATACTTGACATTTCCCGCATTGGCCGAGAGCTCAAAAACAGTGACGGCTCTGTGACCCCACGCTTCTGCAGGGTCATTTGCAAAAATGAATCAAGCAAACACAAATTCATTTACACTATAAATTCACTCGCCAAAACCAACACTAACCATAAGAACCTCCGTTGTCGCCCTGACCTAACCATACAGCAACGTGCCCGCTCCCATGTACTCCACACTGAACTCAAAAAACGTCTCGACAATGGAAAGAAGGACCTGTACATTGACTACCATGCTGACTGTATCAAAAGTAAGTCACACATCCCGCAACTCAGCTTTAACCTTCAACCACAACCCTACCTCAACCAATCCACCATCACCCAAGACTAGGCACGCACGCCCCTAACTACCTCAATTCCAACTACTGCTGGCCTTAAATGCAAGCTACTCAATGCAAGAAGCCTTGTAAATAAAATACCTGAATTTTTCCTCCTACTAAATATGGCTAAATTCGACATTATATTTGTCTGTGAAACATGGCTCAATGCATCTCTCCCCGACTCCATTACCACAGTAAGAGACTATCATGTTTACCGATCAGATCGTGAAATTCGTAGAGGAGGTGGTATTGCTATCTTCTACAAAAAGTCCTTACATCTAAAAAATATCCAAGTTACCCAGGAGCTTGCTCTTCCTGAGACCATTATCTGTGAACTATCCTTAAATATCACAATTCAATTCTTACTATGTTACAGAGCACCCGATTATGACATCGAACATGTAAACAAGCTAAATACACTACTAACATGGGCAGCATCCTGCCCATACCCTTTTATCTTTCTTGGTGATTTCAATCTGCCTCATATTGACTGGACCCTAAATGAATGTACAACTGAAACCATACATGCAACCTTTTACAATGCTGTTACAAATCTGGGACTGGAACAACTAGTATCCAACAACACTAGACTAAACAACTGCCTCGATCTCATCTTCTGCAATAGTTTGAATTTAATTTACGGAATACAAACTAAAGAACCCTTTTCCAGCAGTGACCACAATATGATTGACTTTTGTCTCAACATACGTTCACACAAAAACCACCACAATTATGTGATCCCCAATTATAATTTCAAAAAAGGCAACTATGATCTTATAAACAACGATCTCTCATCCCTTGATTGGCAATCTCTATTCACTGGATGCAATACTGTTGAAGACCATTACAACATATTTTTACTTGAAGACAAAAGAGTCATCAAACTATATGTACCAACAACTACTCCCAAAACAAAACAAAAAAACAGATTGTCCATAACAATAAGGAAACTTCAATCCAAAAAGAGATCACTCTGGCGGAAAAACAAATCTGGTCACGTTGCCAATTTCAAAAGCCGATACAAAAATTTATGCCACCAAATAAAGACCGAATGCACCAATTATCACATTAAACAAGAGGAAAACCTTCTAAGCACCAATTCCACCAATGCTTTTTACAATTTTGTAAACAACAAACTAAAAGATTCAAGGTCCATCCCACCCCTGATAGGACCTAATGGTAAAGACTGCAACGACGACACCATTAAAGCCAACATCTTTAACACATTTTTTGGCTCAGTATTTGTAAACAGCAATGGATCATGCCCAGCATTTCCTAGCCGAACCACAGATAACTACAGTGATCTAATACATATCGATTTTACAGAAGACAATGTTGAAAAAGCACTATGCAATCTAAAACCATCCCTATCTATTGGACCGGATGGAATATGTGCCTATTTCTTAAAAAAGTTATCCACTGCCATAGCCAAACCTCTAAGCATAATCTTTGAAAAATCTTTCAGGACCAGTTCCTTGCCTAACCTATGGTCACAAGCCACAGTCATCCCCATCTTCAAAAAGGGAGACCCTTGCCTAGTTGAAAATTACAGACCAATCTCCTTATGCTGCGTCACCTGTAAAGTCATGGAATCAATTATTAACCAATCCATCATCCTCCACTTAGAGACAAACAACCTACTCTCCAATAAACAATTTGGTTTCAGAAAAAAACTATCCTGTAATATGCAACTCTTACACTGCAAAAACATATGGACTACACAACTTGATCAGGGCAAAACAATAGATGCAATCTACATAGACTTCTGTAAAGCCTTTGATTCAGTGGTACATGACAAACTACTACTAAAAATAAAATCCTATGGTATCTCTGGACAACTGCATAACTGGATAGAAGCATTCCTGTCAAACAGACAACAAATGGTCAAAATTGGGAGTGTCCTATCAAATTCTGTACCTGTCAATAGTGGTGTCCCCCAAGGCAGTGTTCTAGGACCAACTCTCTTCATACTCTACATAAATGACCTCTGTGATCATATTAAGAGCAACTGCGTTCTTTTCGCTGATGATGTAAAGCTGTTCAATACCACAGACAATACTGCTACCCTTCAAAAAGATCTTGACTGTGTATCAGAATGGTCAAACAAATGGCAACTTCAAATCTCAACAAATAAATGCTATGTCTTACATATTGGCAAAAAAAATCCGAAAATAAAATACAAGCTGAATAGTCAAGATCTTGTTGATGATCCAAGCTCTGTAAAGGACCTTGGAATACTCACCTCTAATGATCTAAGTGCTAGTGCCCACTGCAACTACATAGCCAAAAAGGCATTAAGAGTTAGTTGTTAACCTAATCTTACCTAGCTTTTTCTCTGGTAATATCACACTACTAACTAGAGCATACAAAACATTTGCTAGACCAATACTCGAATACAGCTCATCAGTCTGGAACCCACATTACGTATCTGATATTAGCACAATTGAGAAAGTCCAGAAATATTTCACAAGAAGAGTTCTCCACTCCTCTACTCGTTGTAGAATACCTTATGCCACCAGACTTGAAATTCTAGAACTAGAAAACCTTGAATTACGCCGTCTTCGGTCTGATTTAAGCATGGTATATAAAATCATACATTGCAATGTCCTACCTGTCAATGAATACTTCAGCTTCAACCATAACAACACAAGAGCACACAACAGATACAAACTCAAGGTTAACCGCACCAAACTTGATTGCAGGAAATACGACTTCAGCAACAGAGTGGTCAATGTCTGGAATACTCTACCCGACTCTGTAGTTTCTTCCCCAAACCCCAAAAACTTTAACCTTAGACTGTCTACTATTGACCTCACCCCTTTCCTAAGAGGTCTGTAGGGGGCGTGCATAAGCGCACCAACGTGCCTACCGTCCCTGTCCTATTGTTTCTTTTATTTTTCTTTCATTTTTCTTATATGTACTCATTTCATGTATCCATAATTATGTATACACTTTTACTTATTATCTCGTAAACAATTGACAAATAAATAAAATAAATAAATAAAATAAATAACTCAATTTGATATAAAAAAGCCAAGGCTAACTACCTTAACCTATTACTGTATCAGATACCCGAGGGCTGTCAAACTCTCAGCCCGCAGACTGGATGCATCCTGTGCTGGCCAAGCCCACACCCAGTTTAACAAAGGGGAAAAAATCCTGATATGTCACATGATGCCACACAAGTTAAGTATCTTCCGTTCCTTTCCTTTCCTTCTCTTCCCTTCCCTTCCCTTTCCTTCCCTTCAGTGAAGCCACATACAGACAGGAGGTTGTACAACTTGCCTCGTGGTATAACCAGAACAATCTGTAACTGAACACACTCAAAACCACAGAAATGGTGGTAGACTTTAGAAGAAACCCACTCATACTACCACCTCTTACAGTACTAGACAACACAGTATCAACAGTAGAGACCTTCGAATTTCTAGGTTCTACTATATCACATGATTCAAAATGGATACTTAACATCAAAAACATCATCAAAAAAGCACAACAAAGAATATCCTTTCTGCGCCAACTCAGAAAGCTCAACCTGCCCAAGGAGCTGCTATTCAGTTCTACAGAGGAATTTTTGAGTCTGTCATCTGCACCTCTATAACTGTCTGGTTTGGTTCTGCAACCCAACAAGACAGATACAGACTTCAGAGGATAATTATGACTGCAGAAAAAAAAAATACTACCAACCTGTCAGTCGAGGATCTGTATACTGCACAAGTCAAAAAGAGGGCTGTGAAAATATTTACAGACCCCTCACATCCTAGACATAAACTGTTTCAACCCCTTCCCTCAAAATGATGCTATAGAGTACTGTACATCAGAACAACTAGACACAAGAACAGTTTTTCTCCAAATGCCATCACTCTGCTAAGCAACTAATTCCCACAACACTGTCCAACCAGGGGTGGGATTCAATTTTTTTAACAACCAGTTCTGTGGGAGTGGCTTAATTGGTGGGCATGGTTTGGTGGTCATGTGACTGGGTGGGCTGGTGAACTCAATATCATTCACATCGAGGCACCATCTCCTCGCCTGGCCTCTCATGACTGTGGGGATGCTGCAACAGTCGTACGTGTGAAAAATAGTCATAAGTCACTTTTTTCAGTGCCATTGTAACTTTGAATGGTCACTCCACACAAGCAAAGTACCAGTCTAAGAAGTCTAGTCCTACCAAGAATGTAATAAGGGTTAATGGAGAGGCAGTTTCTGTAAGCAACAACATCAGAATGTTTCCTTCCTGCCTTCCTTACAGGATTAGGCCAGTAATTTCTTCTAACAACTGGTTCTCCGAACTGCTTAGAATGCTAACAACCGGTTCTAGTGAATAGGTGCGAACTGGTAGAATCCCACCCCTATGTCCAACTACTTACAAAGTCTGCACTACTATTACTATTAACCTTCTCATCACTTCTTATCGCCCATCCCCTCCCACTTGTGACTGTATGACTGTAACTTTGTTGTTTGTATCCTTATGATTTATATGGACTGTTTCCTAGTATGATTTGATTGCTTATTGTACCGTATGACTATTATTAAGTGTTGTACCTTATGATTCTTGACTCTGTATGAATGTATCTTTTCTTTTATGTATACAGAGAATATTTCCACTAAGACAAATTCCTTGTGTGTCCAATCACACTTGGCCAATAAAAGAATTCTATTCTATTCTATTCTATTCTATTCTATTCTATTCTATTCTATTCTACTCTTTCCTTCTCCTCCTACTATAGGTGTTTGGATTGTTTTTTACCCAATCATATTCCAGAATCAACTATTGAGTCAATACGAAATGGAATAAACTGTTTTTGGTCTAGCTTCAAGGACAGTAAAGATTCATGACCTTACTGGGGGTTGGGGTGTAGCACGGACCAAAATAGATTGGCTCATGCATCAACTACAACAGACATACTTTGCTATAATCATGCTCTTCTTTTTTTTTTTCTTTTAATGAATGAATATTCCATTCCAGAACTGCTGTCATTTTGATATCAGATTAATTCAATTCCAGTGAGATTCAATTCAGATGTCCAGATATCAGAACATTACTTGTCATGGCTCTACTTATTATCTATATGTTGAAGCTTTTCTATGATGGAGGATAAAGGGTTTAATTCCAAATATTCCCAACCAGTTATGACTTTGGAGTAGGTGGGAATAAAATGATTGAACTGCTTTCATTGGATACTCAAGTAATCACATTCAAATCTGGGCTCTGAAATCCATCTCTCTCTCTCTCTCTCTCTCTCTCTCTCTCTCTCTCTCTCTCTCTCTCTCTCTCTCTCTCTCTCATACATAGCAGTTCATTGTCTTTGAAAGTCTAAAAAATATGGATAGACCATTTTCCCTCCTTCTTGATGTTATTACCTTGTAGAAATTAGAAGTAAATGGAAGAACAAACTTAGGAAATGTCTCTATCGATTCTTTTAAAAATCTCATTTGGATTAATCAAAGAATGAAACTAATTTAAACTTTCCTTTTTAATACTGCTGGGTTCCCCCCCCCCCCCACATTTCAGAAGTAGCAGATGGAGATGACTGAACAGAATTTGCACATATGTTTATTATATTTATGCCAATCATACACATTCTTGAAAAGCTGAGATGTTCCTCATTTATGGGCTTGCTTGTTTTTTAGGTGCTCTCTAGGCAAGTTCTCTTTTGTGACTTTCCAAAGACTGTGTTATGATTTTCATTGGGGGAAAAACAATTAAATACTTCCTTATATATAGTATTGCTATCAATTGTGGAAAAATAAATATGTATATAATATTAATCATGTATACAAGGTCATATTGTCAATATATATGTGTATCAAGAGTGTATAGGACAGACAGATCAACAAATCAAGGGAACTGTAAAATAAGACAAACTTCAAGTGAACCATGAACAATTCCTAATGTTCCAATCAGTAAGGCTCATCACCTAGAACACCTGGGATTTCAAGTAGTATATAATTAATAATACCAACATTAACACTACTACTACTAATATTTTTACACCAAATATCACAGTTGTCAAAATTTGAAACATACAATTTATCGATATTGCTGTACCAGGAGACCCCAGAGTCGAAGGAAAAAGAACTGGAAAAAATGACAAAATATTGCAACCTGGCCATTGAAATTATGTGGTTATAGATGAAATATGTAACAGTGACACCCATTGTCATCAGGGAACTTGGTACCATGTCCAAGAATTTTGCAAAATACATCAAGAAGTTGCAGCTTCTTGCTATAACGCCAGCGGAACTGCAAAAGACTGTACTACTTGGAAAAACATAGATTTTAAGAAGATACTTGGTTGATACCTAGGATGTTGGCAGCAATCCATATCAACCATTAGTACCAGTCAATGATATTTGTGATACCTTTAAAATGTTCAGTTGACTGAGTTTCATGAATGATGATGCACAGTGCTTGGATCTGCACATATACTATGCCAATACATTGTGAGATCCTCTGGAAGAATATAAATCCTTCTATTTCCCACCATTCAGTCACAACTGAAGAAGCTTCTTGGATAAGAAGTGAAACATTTTCAAGGAAAAAACCAAGAAAGCCCAGTTGCCTTTTGAAAAGCATCTGTAAGACAATCATCATCTGGATTATAAAACATTTGCTAGACCTATACTTGAATACAGCACATCAGTCTGGAACCCATATCATGCATCTGATATTAACACAATTGAAAAAGTCCAGAAATATTTCACAAGAAGAGTTCTCCACTCCTCTATTCATTGCAGTATGCCACCAGACTTGAAACTCTAGACCTAGAAAACCGAGAACTATGCCGCCTCTGGTCCGATATAAATATAGTATATAAAATCATACATTGCAATGTCCTACCTGCAAATGAATAATTCAGCTTCAATCATAACAATACAAGAGCACACAATAGATACAAACTCAAGGTTAACCACACCAAACTTGACTGCAGAAAATATGACTTCAGCAACAGAGTGGTCAATGTTTGGATTACTCTACCTGACTCTGTGGTTTCTTCCTGAAACCCCAAAAACTTTAACCTTAGACTGTCTACTTTTGACCTCACCCCCTTCCTAAGAGGCCTGTAGGGGGCATGCATAAGCGCACCAACGTGCCTACTGTCCCTATCTTATTGTTTTTTCTTTTTCTTTTAAGTATCTATCTCATGTATTCAAAACTATATTTATTCTTATACCTGTATCTTGTAAGTGACTGACAAATCAAATCAAATGTAAAAAATGTGATTCTTTCTGATTCTAAAATGGATGATTGAGAATCTCCATAGATAAATTTGAGTGATACTTTAGTTTGCATTCTGAACTATATCATCAAAGTAACTAGTTCTCAGAAAAAAACCCATGGTAGATGAAAATTCATCTTTTTTACTGATTGGGTAAAGAAAGATATATTAGTTAGTAGTACAAAATGCAAAGCATGAAAGAAACAAAACATATGAACATATATTGTGTATTAATTAGAAACAGCAATAGAAAAACAGTGTCACCCAAAATAATTACTATTTTCTTATGCTTTGTAATGGTATTTCTGATATGTAACAACCACATCAGCTCCTTCTAATAAAAATTACAGGTATCTGCATCTTTATTTATAAAATTGATAGTTTTATAAAAATGATAGCGAGAATAATACGAAAGTAGTCAGACAAGAAATTTATTAGTATTAACTTCTTAACCATAATAATCATAAAAACCATCAACTAAAGGCATCAGTGAGAATATAATTGGCAAAGAAATGGAGACCGGTCATGTGTAACATAATTATAAAAAATAGAGTTAGAACTAATGCTAAGATACAGTATTGCATGCTGAAAAGTTTTTTATATTTTACAAAATAATTTCCCAATAGATTTCAGTGTAGCTTATTTCCTTTACTTGCAAATAAAAGTAATTACAAATAATGTTATCTACTAGAAAGGGGATTTTTTGCAAAATTAGTTTAAGAAGAACAATAATTTTCAAGAGACTGTTATATATACATAGAATATATGAATATCTCTCTATATAGAAAATATATACTAACAGGAAGACTCAAGGAATTTTGGTTTTGTCTACCCTTAAGCAATTGGAATAGTAACCATCTCAAATAAATATCTGGAAACTCGTATAGAGATGGAGGAGGGGGGGATTTCAGGGGCACCTCTATGTACATTATCTGCAAGCAATATAGATACAGCTTAAAGATAAAAGTAAAGGTTCCCCTCGCACATACGTGCTAGTTGTTTCTAGTTCTAGGGGGCAGTGCTCATCTACATTACCAAGCCAAAGAGCCAGCATTGCCTGAAGACATCTCCGTGGTCATGTAACTGGCATGACTAAATACCGAAGGTGCATGGAATGCTGTTACCTTCCTACCAAAGTGGTCCCTATTTTTTTACTTGAATTTTGACATGTTTTTGAACTGCTAGGTTGGCAGAAACTGGGACAAGTATCGGGAGCTCACTCCATTATGCAATGCTAGGGATTCAAACAGCTGAACTGCTGACCTTTCTGATCGACAAGCTCAGCGTCTTAGCCACTGAGCCACTGCATCCCTCATCAGAAACGGCTTACCACTCCTTTTAATAATTTTTACTCTCTTTTCAGTCTACTTAATAGTTCTGAAATTTTCTAGTGGTTTGCCATTCAAGTACATTCAAGTACAAATTACAATTAGTTTTTGGCATTGGTACATAGTGGCTAGGTTTTAAAAGTAAAAGTGAAGAATGCTATTCTATCCAGTAGTGTCCAATTCTATTTGCCAAGGGAGCCAGCATTGTCCAAAGACAGTTCCATGACCATGTGACCTACATAACTATATGCCTATGTGCATGGAATGGTGTTACCTTCCTACCCATTTATCTAACCACATTTGCATGCTTTCAAACTACTAGGTTAGCAGGAGCTAAAATTTTGCACACAGGTTATAGTTTCCTCTGATGATGAAAGCTCTATTTCTAGGTAGTTCAGCTAGAAAAGATATTTTAAGATGATAATCCCCCACACACCCAGATTGAATGCATTCTCCAATGAAAAATTCAATTTAACAAAATCTCACCTTGCTGGCTTTTCTATGTTAGGTGGGTGATAGACTAGAACACAACATCAATTTGAAATGAAACTATGTGAGAGTGAGAGTACTGTATTATATATTGCAACTAAGAGTCAATGTTAATGGAAACAAATTTTGCTCTTGTTCAAAAACCACTCAACTTCATCTTCTCATTTCTCACTTCATTAGCAGCAAACTGTATGATGAGATTCCCTTTAAAAAAGGAAGATTTTCGAAAACATTGGAAGAAAAACTGGATACAATTTCACTAATTGCAGAGTTAACCCTGACCTATTCTTGGAAGTGAGAAGGCAACACACTTCCTATAATTTGCCACAATGACAAACTCTCAGTTTCTATAGGGAATAGGAGGGATACTTAAAGCAATAATCAAATTAAACCTATGCTGAAAGTCTTGATTTAGTCATATTGTAGATTTTATTCCTCAAATCCTTCATGCTTTCACACTTTTACTAAGGAAGAACTGGTGGAAACCACAATGTACTTTCATATTTCTCCAGGGATTATCAGGGAGTTAAGCCAGTTTGTGATTTGCTGTCTTTATGCAGGTCATTTTAGATCAGGATATCCTGATCTTGGCAATTTTAAGGTGCATGGATGGCTGGGGAATTCTGGGAGTTGAAGTTGCCAAGATTGGAAAACTCTATTTTTGATGGACTCATTGTTCAAAAAGATGCAGTCTTTCTAAAGAAGCTGACTTTCACTTATGCCTGATATTTTATAGAATTGAAGACAACCTTAGAATAAAGGGGAAAAAACATTTGCTTAATTCAGATTTAAATCTTGAGAAGAATCTCTTTTACAGCTTTCCAGTTCTGCATTTGAACAAGGGAATTGTATGTATGACTGATTGCCTCACTATCCGACACATGGAAAATAAGAAAAAGAAATACATGTTTCTCATGTGAGTCCTTTTCACATAATCATACCATGAAAGAGAAGAATGAAAAATTGAAATATATATTCTTGATTATGTTTAAACTGGTTCATTGCAAAGTCAGCCTCATGTTCAGGCTGGATTTGGCATTTTTATCCACCTGTCAAGTCCTTCCCAAGGACCTGAGATGAGCAGATGGATGTTAGATGGTGCTAAAGATATTGATGCAAGATGTAAGCTGTTATGAGTAAATCTGCCTTTTGCAATTGACTAATGGTAATTTTGTCAGTGACGATAGTATTCAAGTGGTGCTCCATTTGTTTTGGGATTGCATCCAAAATGCCTATTACTATTGGTACTATTTGTGCTTTCTTTTGCCACAGTTGTTCTATTTCTATTTGCAAGTCTTTGAATTTTATTATCTTCTCTAGTCCTTTCTCTTTTTGTATTAATTATTTTTGTATTATTTACTTTTAACACTCAATTAAAAACAAACAAGGAAGTGTTTCAGTGAAGGCTGGTGAGGAATTAGAAATTATTTGCTCCTTTATCATTTAAGATGTCCTATTTCATTCATAGGGTTTTTTGCTTTGTTTTGTTAGTTAATTTGTTTGTTTTTGAGGTGATGGACTTTATCAAAAGCAGGTCAATCTAATGTCATTCCTAAGAGTTAAGGTTTTAAATAAAAGACAGTTCTGCTACACTGTTAGTATTACAGACACCAATTGTTTGGGGAATACTTAATTAAATCATAATTACAAAAAAAATATCCTTGTCGGCTCAACGGCGCTATAGGGAAAGCAAAAGACATGTAGAGGAGAATCTCATTATCAGAGATCTGTTTCCAGCAAATTAAAATTGACTTCTTCCAAACAGGCTAGATGAATTAGAAAGCCAGAGTCTTTATGAATTTACAAAGTAGTTTTAGAATACCACTTAAGAAAATGAAAGAAAAGGAAGAAAAAATGCTGGAGATACAAAAAAAGTTAATTAAAGCATGATGTAGATGATTGATTAGGAAATAAAACTTCAAGTCAGACAAGTAATCATAAAATAATCATTTAAAAGAAAATATTTTACATACACACAAATGTGAACACCCACACATATGTCTTATTTCCCTTTTTCTTATCACCTCTTTTGGGGAAAAATAATGTTCTCCTCCCCAAAATACAGTTTAGATACATTAAAGCTTTGACCAAATGTTGTGACAGCTCAGATTAAGAGTTTGACACTATAATGCAACTGTCATCATTCAACTATGAAGAAACTTTGAATTTGAATGTTGTGGCTCCAACTTTCTGTAGGTAAACTAAATATGTAAATATGAGACAAAATGTATTTTCTGGTCTTACATGAATTTCATGCATGGATGCCATTAAAAATATTTATATAAACTCAAAATGTGTGCAACCTTTCACAGCTTACGCACAATGTAAAACATCAAATAAGAAGATGGAAAATGGACCCAAGGAGTATGTACTGTATGTAGCATTTCTCCACACACAATTATATATAGCGGACAGGGAAAAGTCAGGAAAGCTAAATAAATATTTGGTCTGGAAAAGATCACACAAAAGCCATAGTATTCCATCCTGAAGAGAGTCAGTTTAATGTAATTGTTAAGGCTCCATGGCAGAAACTGGGAGACTGTGAGTTCTAGTCCTGTATAAACCCCAAGGTCAATTAGATGAACTTGGGCCAGTTACTCTCTCTTAGCTCTACAAAGCAGACAAAAGCAAACCACTTTTGAAATATTGCCAAGGATACTGGAGGGACTGATTCAGGCAGTCTTCAAGAGTCAACACTTACTTGAGGGTACATCTCTACAAAGAAAACTTCTGTTACTGCAACAACAACAAAAAAACCCTGCAAAATTAAGGTTTTTATTTTGCAAACAAACAATGTCTATTCCATTTAGCTGTTGAGACAATTGCCAGACAATTGAAGGCATGCATGTGTGGAAAGAGAGAGAGGGGGGGGAGGGAGGGAGGGAGGGAGGGAGAGAGAGAGAGCACTTGAGTAAATTCTGTCTCTGTCTGTCTGTCTCCCTCTCTCTGTCTCTCTCTCTCTTTCTCTCTCTCTCTCTCTCTCTGTCTCTCAATATGCATGTGTCTTTATGTACACTTTTCAAACATATATGAGAACTATAAATTAAATACTTTTATCATCAATTCCACAGGGGTTAATTTGGCATTTGTTTCCTGCTGGACTTCCCAGGAGCGTAAATATTAACATCAAACAAAATCTAATCTCTTGACACTTAAAATAACTGCAAAAAATTAAATTCCTGTTAAATGAAAATAAATTCCCTCATGAAATCAGCATGTGAGAAAAAAGGTAAGCTGCTGTATTATTTAATTAAAACAGAAAGCAGTTGTTACATTTTTTAGAAAATGCCTACATTAGGTAAATTACAAAATTCAATCTTGATTTTAAAAATAAAAATAATATTAAAAATGGATATATTGTAAAAAAAAAAAAGCAAATAGCTGGATGAGCAGGTGCAAACAAATGATTATTTACTAGGTATGTATTTTTTTGCAAATATTGTTGTATTCTATAATGACTCTAGGACAGTGTTGGTGAACCTTTTCGGCACCAAGTGCCAAAACAGGAGCACACACACACATGCACACTGGCCACCTGGTCTTCCAGTTTCTGAAGTGCATGCGGGCACAAAGAGCAGCTGCCTGGTGCACATGCGCATGCTGGGAAGATGATCTTCTGATTTTTGGCACACACATGTGCACTGGTCAGCTGGTCTTTGCACATGCATGTGCGTCAGAAAATGGAGACCAGGTGGCCATTGTGTATGCATATGCTGGAAACTGGAAGATCATCTTTCCAGTGCGTGCACATGAAGACCAGCTTACCGGTGCACTGTAACTCAAAAGAGCAATGGGTGATGGTTCACATGCCTGGAGAGATGTCTCTGTGTGCCACTTCTGACACATGTGGCATAGGTTCACCATCACGGCTACAGGATATTGCCATACAATGAATATTCAATACCCTAAAATATATTGGCAAGATTTTCAGAAGGGTTTGTCATTCCCTTCCTAGGGCTGAGAGAAAGTGACTGGGTGACCCAGATGACTTTGTGTTCAAGGTGTAACTAGAACTCATAGTATCCTGGTTTCTAACCTGGTTCCTTAAACCATTGCACCAGACTGGATTTCATTGCCTGGATTATATGTCGCAATTACAGTTATTTTTATCTCCATGATGTTTCCTCTTATAATAATATATTGGTTGGGGAAGAAAAGGAATGAAAAATACTCTGTTGTACCATTCCTAATGGTGTCTATTCAGACTTTTTCTAAAAGTATATATACTTTTATTATCACTATTAAAAAAAATTGTTCTGATTGTTTTTGGTGTTCCTTCCCTCTCATTTCAAGTATACATCTGAAAGTCTGCACTTTCTGACTGACCTTTTGATTTCCACTAATATTAATAGAGAAAGCTAAATAGGAATTTAGAAAGGATTTGCAGATGATATCAAAATAATACCTTAGAAGACAAAGTAAAATTCAAAGAGATCTTGACAGGGTATAGAAGCTGACCTAAATTAACCCTAAATTAATTTCAATAAAGGTAAATGTAAAACCCTGCATTTATATATAAATAGAATCCTATGCACAAATTTGGAATAAGTGACATTTGTCTTGATAGCCATTTGATAGCCATTTGTCTTGAATTTAGTAAATTACATGTTAAAAATATTCACCACTGTGATATGATAGCTAACAAAGCTAATCAAAAGTAAAGCAACATCATAATCATAGCGCCTACAATTTGACAGAAACATCAGTTCTCTTCTGGAATTCCTTTCTAGTTCTCAACTTTTACATTTAACTTTTTATATTTAAATACTTATACTTTTATATTAATTTTAAGAAGGATACTCATTAACAGGAATATATCCTAAACACTGCAATAAATTTAGTGAGGGACCTAGAGTCCAAAAAACAACCAGACACCCTCTTTCTTTCTTTCCTTCCTTCCTTCCTTCCTTCCTTCCTTCCTTCCTTCCTTCCTTCCTTCCTTCCTTCCTCCCTCCCTTCTTTCCTTCCTCTTTTCTTTTCTTCCCCCCCCCCCCTTTTCTTTCTTGGTTATATTAGTTTTACAGAAGTCATTACAGTCAGACAGAAACTTCTAACTATCTGAACTTCAGTGACATGTCAAGGGTTAAAACAAACCTGAATGTAGAAATTCCAACATTAGTTGGAAAAACAGTGGTTTTTTATTTTTAAACAGAAACTAGAAAGCAGGAGACCGCAAGTACTAACTAGTTCTATCTTAGGTATGAAAGCCAGCTGAGTGACCACGGGCCTGTCAATCACTCTCAGCTGAACTCACCTTACAGTGTTGTTGTGGTGACAATAGGAGTAAGATGTCTTAGATATTTTCACCAATCTGAATTATTTGTAACCATCTTTAATATTTTTACAAATATTAATAAACTTTCAAAAGAGTTTGGCTAGCCATAGCTGGCCATAGGAAATTGAGTTATAAAATGATATTTATGATAATAATGTATGTAACAAAATCTTACATGGATGCTGGGCAATGAAGAGTTATTGAAATTAGGAAAAATGGAAAGGCTTGCATGTGCAGTTTCTTTAAATGAATTGGGGAAGATCTAGAAATCTGAACTATGAAGAGACTTTTCCTCTTCCACATTGAAGTCTTTCTACTGTTGCTTGTTCCTAGGTTTTTTCCCCCCAGCACTCAGAAATAAATTACTTCTGCACTGCTTTTATTCATTAGGCTGCAGTCTCCATACACTCCATGCTGAGCAAAACAAGATTTTCCTTGTAAATAAGAACTAGGATCATTGCTTTTATCATTGACTCTGTTTCCATGGATATTTTGCTGAATTGTGACTATGTTTGAATAACCTAATAACCAAGAATTTAGGTGTGGCAAATTACAAGTAACATACCTACTTTAATGAAATTATTTCGACCAACCCTAGAAAATGTTGATAGCACCTATATGACTTGGCCAAGTTTCCAGTATTTCCAGATAGCCTTCATACCCAGCAAAATTATCAACATAAAAGATAATCCTCATGCAATAATATGTCAAAACATGGTTCCAGCAGGAACATTATAGAGTGTAACAAAGCAAAAGAATACAGCTGCTATCAATCTTAGTTATGATAAATCTAAAAGCATCACCTGTGGGTGAGATGAGCAGCCATGTAAATTTGTTTAATAAATAATATAAATAAGAAGAAAGGAGAGAGCTAGAATCATAGCAAATCAATACTTGGGAACAAAACAAAATAAATCAGTGTACTATGATATTGTTTATGAATTCACTTGCAAATTTTAGTAAGTTGCAATAAATAAACAAATAGAAGAAATCTTCCTTGTCTATACCAGCTCAGTTCAACTTGCACAACTCAATAAAATTGTCATAACTGTTTTTAATGAATCTGGTAACTGCTGCCAAAAAAACCCTGCCAGTGCAAATTCTATCACTGTTCCTTTTGCCTCATTTTTGCATTAAATTTAAATTTAATGAATCATTTACTTCACATACACTTAAATAAAATATATTTATTTAAAGAATCATTTCAGAACACATTTTCTAATAAATTGTTCTACAAAATTCATATATATATATATATATATTCTTAAGTTTTCGCGGGTACTTACATGTATGGC
>NW_020769330.1:4040246-4109154 GCF_900518735.1 Pseudonaja textilis
ACACACACACACACACACACACACACACACACACACACACACACACAAACACACAATATGTATAAAATATGCATTTTGTAGAACAATATGGCCAGTTAGATTATCTGGCCAGTTAGATTATGGTTAGATATTTAAAGCTGTTTTGCAAAACCTGGAGATGGGCAACAAAGAAGAATTATATTCTGATCCATGTTGTAGTGGAATGGTTTGTTTTTTAAAAAAATAAAATATTATATTTTTCCATCATCATAAAAAGTGATAGTGATGTAGTGAAATTTTTAAGGATTTAACAATACAAGTGATTTTGGAAACAATTCAAAAAGTTTTTCCTACCGTTCTCGCATCTAATGTGCTAGATATATATGAATTTATGTAAAAGTGCAACATATGAATTTAGAGTTTCTATTTAATTACTACAAATTTAGCTGTGAGCAAATTTATTTCAACTTCACATGTCATGGCCCATTAAATATTGCATACAATTATTACAGAGAGGAGGTGGATTAAAGAGAAACTACCTGCTTTTACTCTTAACAATCAAACATTATTCTTTTTTTTAAAAAAAACCTGAAGGCTAATTATATGCTCTGTGCAAATCAACTATATATTTTTGTGTTTTTCTTAGAGTAATAAATGATCTATGTTTCCTTTTCCCAGATCACCTTCTTTAACAATATTTTAATGTATTTTCAAAGTATGATATCACACCATGAAGCAATTGTTTTTTATTACATTTTTAAGTGCTTACTGGAAAAGTGAGCTATTTACTAGTTTGGTAATTTATATCTCAGAATAAGCATTTCTAAATGCCTCTGCACTGGATAACAAAGTTGTTGTATTATTATTCTCATCATAACCCTAAATTTCAAATTTTTCTTCAGTCTAGCAAAGTTACATTTTCCTCATTGCTTATATTAGACCCATGGATCTTCCCTCCCCACACAACTTTCAGTTTCTCTCTCTCTCTCTCTCACTCTCTCTTTCTCTCCCTCCCTCCCTCCCCCCCCCCCTCTCTCCCTTTTCCTTCCCCCCTTCTCTATCATCCCTCCCTCCCTCCCTCCCTCCATTTGTCCACAGTCTGTCTAGTTCTCTTGAGACTTATAGTTCACAGTTACAATTTTTCCTGTGCCAATTATGTCTTTTCCAGTTTCTGTAAGAGAGCTAGTTTATCAAAGACTTGTGTTCTTGAATCTGTGTTCCTTATCTTTAAAAATGTAACCCTTCCTGTGGTTCTCCCAGATTACCTTTGGTTTTACACAGCCCTGAAGTTTTGCACACCTTTTAAATTAGACTTTGTGCACAAATACTACAAATGATAACCAACAATTTAATCTTGGATGTTGGGAATAACCAAACCAGGAGCCCAAAGTTGATCATGCCAAACTGTCAGGGATTCATAATAAGGCTTTGGAGATTAGGGAAGGAGAAGTCTATAAAATTCTTGAACAACCCTAAATTGTTCTCAAAAGCCCTGAAAATGCTACAACTTTATAATTAGAGATATTTTAGTTCTGTACAAAAACATCTGTTTTAAAGACGCTGATCAAAACGAAGAGTTTAAAGAAGACTTCAGTCAATATTCATCATATATTTGAAACAATTTCGGAAAGAAATAGCTTCTTCTAGATAAGCAGAAGTTCCCAACTGAGCATTGCATAAGAATTAAATTATTAAAATATTGTAGGTAATCTATATACATGGAATAGAAATAGTACGTCATGTGTGACTTTAACTGCACTAGGCATTAAATATTGACAGAGTAGTACAAGAGAAAAAGGATTGCAGAAAAATTGCCTAATAGAGATATTATTTTTAGATATATTATTGGTAGTATCTGAAATATTTTACTTTGTGAAGATTTCACCAGTGGCCCTTTTACATTCTAATGCAGATATATGTATTCAGTTCATAACTAGCTATTAAAGTGCCAATTATTCAGGGGGAATATAAAAATAGGAATTAAAAAAAAAATCAGAAGCCAAAGTGTAAGCAACTCATGCCAATTAAGGAGAAATCATTGCAGGCAATGAAGATGCTACCAACAAGCCTTCTGATTTTAGTGTTCTGAGTTTTATAGAAGACCACAACCAATCAGAAGATTCCTTCTTTCATCAGTGGTATCTGGCATGCAAGTTGTAAACCAAGTATTTCACTGCAGAATATTGAAAAAGAAGGAATAACACTTTCCTTCTATTTGAATTATGCATATTGAGTTAGTTTATAATAGTTTAAAAGCTGGTAAAGATGATCAACCACCAATAACTGTTAGATCTGGGAGGATGGTTCAAGAACGGAGGCAAGACTCAGATAGCAACAACAGCTCTTTATTAGTGACTTCAGATCTGAGCAACTAATCCCAGCTGCAGCAGCCCCTTATATAGGGCTGGCTGCGGCTAGGCAGCCAATGAAGGCGATTTGAGTTTGCCGCTCTTGGCAGAGCCAATCGTGGCAGCCCGTTTACTGGCCAATCGCATCAGTCTATGGCGACCAATCACGATCAGCTATCAGCGGGCCAATCAGGTTTGCAGGCTTCGAGCCTGCTAGTCTGGAACACCCCTCCCCTCTCAGTTCCATTTAAGGGGTGGAGTAATATAGTCTCGCAGGTAGGCAGGTCTTCGCACCTGTCTACCTGACTTACGCAATTCCAATTGTCCCTGTTCAAATCCGGGTTTAGATGGACTGCTTGCTGGATCAAACAGGAACGGTGAACCGGTGCCATGGTCAGGGCTCTCCTCTGGTGCCCCTGGGGTGATAGAGTCCTCAGCTTCTTTGCTACTGCCATGGCTCCCCAGGCTCGCTGAACCTGCCTGGCTGCTGTTTCTTGGCGAAGCGTTCGTCTGTCCAGGCTCAGCTGCAGCTGGTGAGTGTTGCAAACTATGGTGCGGTGATCTCGGTGTTAGTTTAGAATGAACAGGTGTTGGTTCTAATTCTGAGTTCACTGCTTCCCCTCCCCCCCTGGTGTCAAAGTTAGGGTCAGGGTTGGAAGATGTAGTTAGTCTGGAGCGCAGCTGGTCAATATGGCGTTTCCATGCTCTGCCATCAGTGGTGACTAGACGGTAGGAGCAGGGACCCATAACTTGAGTTACTTGGTCAGGAATCCAGTGGGGATCCCCAGAAAATTTTTTTGCGAATACAAGGTCTCCTACCTTGAAGGCACGGTGCTTGCTGCTGGAACCCAGGGGCTTTTCCGGGGTGTAGGCAGGGTGCAAACGGTCTAGAGGCGATCTGAGTTTCCTGGCCATCAGGAGTTCAGCTGGGCTCTTGTTGGTCATGCTGTTTGGTGTGATGTGTTGCAGGAGCAGCATTCTAGTGACTTTGTCGTGAATGTTACCTTGTTCCATTTTCTGCAGGGTTTTCTTTGTAAACTGAACCATTCGTTCAGCCCTATCATTCGCTGCAGGATGAGCCGGCGATGTGAGTGCGTGTCGGCTGCCCCGTTCCGCTAAATACTGTTCAAAGGCTAAGGCAGTAAATTGGGGACCATTGTCAGAGACCAGGACATCTGGTAACCCGTGTGTGGCAAAGAGTCTGTTCAGTTTTTTGATGACTGCCTCAGTAGTGGTTGCTTTCATTTTATTGACCTCAAGCCAGTTAGAATACGCATCTACGGTTATTAAGAAAGTGTGGACTCTCGTAGGTCCCGCAAAGTCAATATGAATGCAAGACCAGGGACCCCTGGGTGTTTCCCATTTTGCTGGTGGAGCTTTTGGTGGGGCTGAGTGGTTTTCCTGGCATCTGTTACAAGAGGCGACCCAGGTTTTGATTTGTTTGTCCATACCTGGCCACCAGGCGTAACTTCTTGCCAGCGCTTTCATACGCACGATGCCCGGGTGTCCATCGTGTAGCATTTGCAAGACCCTTTTTTGTAACTTAGTTGGTACAACAACTCGGTCTCCCCACAAAACACACCCTTTTTGTGAAAAAAGTTCCGTTTGTCTGTTTTTAAACGGCTTAAACAGTTCCTTAGTGTTGTAATCTGGCCATCCCCTCTCCACCCAGCCAAGAATTCATGCCAAACAAGAGTCTCTTTTGGTTTCAAAGGCGATGTCTTGAGCCATTAGTGGAGGCGATGGCATTGTCTCTATTTGCAGTACCGGGAGTGTGGGAGCTGGGTCTTCCTGTGGCTCAGGTAGCGGTGAGCGGCTCAAGGCATCTGCGTGGGGAATAGATTTCCCCGGGTGATACTTTAATTGATAGTTGTAGGCAGCGAGAAATTCTGACCATCGTGTCATTCTGGGGGAGAGAATGTGTGGAGTAGGTCTGTCACCCACCAGGATCCCAAGTAGTGGCTTATGATCCGTTATAATAGAAAATGGTCTCCCATAAACATATTCATGAAATCGTTTTATTGCAGAGACAATAGCAAGGGCTTCCTTATCTAATTGGCTATAGTTTCTTTCTGTTTTTGATAGAGTTCATGAAAAAAATGCAATTGGTGCTTCTGAGCTGTTTGGTAGGACGTGGCTCAGGATGGCCCCTACCCCAAATGGTGAGGCATCACATGTGACAGTCAAAGGTAGTGTCTCATTATACTGAATTAGTACTGCCTTTGAGGTAAGGAGGTCTTTTACTTGCTGGAAGGCGTGTTCCTCCCGACGTCCCCAAGTCCAGGATGCCCTTTTATTGAGTAGTCTATGAAGGGGCTCAGCAACAGTCGCCTTCTGGGGTAGGAAGATGTTATAAAAGTTAATAAGTCCCAGGAAGGCTTGGAGGTCAGTTTTGTTTTTGGGTCTTGGGGCATTTTTGATAGCTGCCAATTTCTTTTCTGTGGGGTGGATTCCTTGCTTGTCAAGGAGGTAGCCAAGAAACTCCACCCTTTCTGTGCAAAGCTGGCACTTTTCCTTCTTAACCTTGAGGCCAGCATCTTTGAACCTCTGTAGGACTGTTCTAAGGCGTTTCTCTAATTGTTTTTTTGTGGGTGCTGCTATTAATACGTCATCAAAATAGGGCACGACCCCTTTTATACCTTGTAATAGTCTCTCCATCAGACTTTGAAAGATGCCTGGGGCTACGCTTACACCAAACTGGAGCCTGTTGCATTTGAATGCACCACGATGTGTGACTATAGTTTGGGCTTCTGCAGTCTCGGGATCAACTAGCAGCTGTTGATACGCTTGGGCCAGATCTAATTTTGCAAATATTTTGCCACCCCCAAGTGAATGCAGGAGATGTTGAACAACTGGTACTGGGTAGGCGCTCTGCTGTAGCGTGTGATTGAGGGTGGCCTTGTAGTCACTGCAGATTCTTATGGACCCGTCAGGCTTTATGGGGGGGGGGAATGGTGTCTCCCATCGGGCATGGTCAATAGGTTCTAACATGCCTTGTGCAATTAATTTGTCCAGTTGCTCGTCAATTTTGGATTTGAGAGCAAAGGGAACTCGGCGTGGCTTTAGGCGAATGGGTGCAATGTCGGGGCGAAGATTAAATGAAATAGGGAACCCCTTGTACTTGCCAAGGCTTTTGTTGAACACTTCTCAGAAGTCATGGACGAGAGCCGCCTCCTAGTCATCGTCTTCAGTATGATGGATGCCAGCCATTCCGATTCCTAATGGCGTGAACCACTGAAGGTCCAATAGACTTGGCCGGTCTCTGTCTACGATGGTGAGTGGTAGAATTGCATCATGTCCCTTGAAAGAGACCTGGACATGGCGGGTACCTGCGACTGGAATCCAGTTGCCTTGATAGTCTTTCAGTATGAGTTTCTGACTGTTGAGGTCTTGGCGTCGGATGTTGGGAATTAGCTGCTTGAGTGTTCTCCAGGACACCATAGATAGTGATGACCCAGAGTCAACTTCCATGATGCACGATTTGTTTTCAATGGTGACCTTTACTCGGATTTTTTTAGCATCAAGTGATGAAGCGTGGCCGATGGTGATGGTTTGATGAGCCTCTTCTCGTCTGGGTGTGTCGTTAAACCTTCGGGGTCTGCTGTACTGGTTCCACTGGTTGCTAGGGCGGTCCCTCTGTGTGGTGGAGTTGCCATCATACCTCTTTGGGCTGCTCCCTCTCCGTCTGGGGCTGGAATTTCTCTTCTTTCTGCATACCTTCGCGATGTGCCCTCGTTTCTCGCAAAAACGACACATGGCGTCTAAGAATCTGCATTCGGATCGGGGATGGTTTCCCCCGCATCCAGCGCATTGGTAGTTGGGTTTACGACCCCGCTGGTCCCATTGCTCACATTCCGACTGGAGCCTGTGGACTTCTTCTTCCTCGCTGTCTGAGGATGACTCGACATCTTCGTGATGGGTGGTCGATGTGTACTTGTCTGAAGGTTTCCCAGCATCGTTGGTGGGTTGGCGGTTGGTTCCGCTGGTTCGACGCATTCGTGCTGCTGATTTACAAGTGGCTTCAGCTGCGGTGGCGTCTGCTATGGCATCTGCAAGCGAGATGTCTCCCTTGGCCATGATCTTGCTCTGGACAGTTGGGTCTCTGAGGCCAAGGACGATGCGGTCTCTCATGGCTTCTTTGAGGTTGGCGAAGCCACATAAACCGCCCAGGTTCCTCAGGTCTCCCACAAAATCCCCAATGCTCTCACCTTCACGCTGGTCCCTCTGGTAGAACTTGTGTCTGCGAATGAGAGTTGGCACGGCTGGGGCGTAATGGTTGTGTAGGATGGGAGCAAGGGTGTCCCAATCCATGGTTTTAACCTCAGCTGGCTTCGCTTAGGCTTTAGCCATCTTAAAAACAGCTGGCCCACAATCGTTTCTTGCTAGGCGTGGCATCTTTGAGGTTGTTGGACTCCAGGAACATTTGAAATCTGTCCATATATGAGTCCCAGTCTTCACTAGCTGGATCGAATGGTGCGGGTGGTATAGCGCTGCTGGCCATGTCGCCGTCGTTGGGCTCTGTTAGCCACGTGCTCCTTCAGCTAGCTCAAATCAATAGACTTCGTTGCCTCCGCATCCCATCCTCGTTGCCAGTGTTAGATCTGGGAGGATGGTTCAAGAATGGAGGCAAGACTCATATAGCAACAACAGCTCTTTATTAGTGACTTCAGATCTGAGCAACTAATCCCAGCCGCAGCAGTCCCTTATACAGGGCTGGCTGCGGCTAGGCAGCCAATGAAGGCGATTTGAGTTTGCCGCTCTTGGCAGGGCCAATCGCGGCAGCCCGTTTACTGGCCAATCGCATCAGTCTATGGTGACCAATCACAATCGGCTATCAGCGGGCCAATCAGGTTTGCAGGCTTCGAGCCTGCTAGTCCGGAACAATAACCATGTTCAGTTTCCTTGGCAAATTCACAAGTGTTTCTTTCAGAATGTGTTTATTCTAGTTTCACAATCTTCCTTACAACCCTGACATTTCCTGATGATCTTACCTAGTTTTTTATTATTATTCACAGTGACATATGGTTTTACTTAACAAAGTGTTAAAAATAGAATGCTAAACAAATATACTGTATTTAATGTCCTTCCTCAAACATTCTTGCTCTGGGAGTTAAAGACAGAATACTACATATATATTCTCTCCAATTCTTATTCCATAATAAAAATTCTGTGAACTAGATTACACTGAAAGTTAACGACCATCTTGAAAACATTGCCTTGGAATCTATTACTGAATGTGAACTTGAATCATGATCTTTACAACCTGAGAACTGTATTTCATCAAATACTAATTAATAGTTTGCAGCCTTTTCTCTTAAGAGTATTGTTTTTATCCAATTTTTATTCTGCTTGACAAATAAAGGTGGCTCTTATTATCATCTTAAAAACAACTATGTAAACCAACATTACTGTGAACAGACATGCTGCCTGCACCTCTTCCTGAATACATCCAATACACAGAAATTTAGCAAAGGAATGATATACTTGTTTTTGTAAATGTCCAATGTTGGTGAAAAGTGCAAAGAATTCACTCATGTTCATACATTGTTCAACATCTAGCTTGACTGACAGAGAGAATAATCAGCCAAGAACTTCTGCTTGGAGCCTACATTCATTTAAATGTGGTTCATGAACCACATTCTTGAACAAGATTATTTGATAAAACACACACACAATCCTCAGAATTAATTTGTGTCATTTTGGTAATATTTCTCAGTCAGTATTTTTACATAAGAGACTCATGTTATTCTGTCTGAGAATACTAACACACCTTTCTGACACATGTATTAAAAAAGCAAACCAATCATTTAAATGAAAAGAATATTAAGTTAGATAAATCTTTATTGTGTAGAAAAAGACTACAGCGAAAGTACTGATAATAAAGCTCATTTCTCAATTTCCTCTATTGTGATGAAATACATTCTTTCGGAAAATATGTTCCAGGTTATTCTAAAAGAGCTATTCTTGAAGACTTTGCAATCTGTAATATATAATTATAAATAATATAATTGACTGCTTCATTCTTTTGATGTGATATGATTCCATCATGATGATAATAAAACTGAGATGTTAGGCAACATGTACTTTTAAAATTTTATTAGAGATATACATTTATAGTTCCTAGTTTCAGAGAAGAAATTCTTAACACTGGCAATTTCCAGTTTTACATATATTTTGCTGTTTTATTTATTATTTATCTTTACAATATCTGTCTTACCTTTCCACTCAGAAAAGACTCATAACAGTTAACAATAATTTTAAAAAACCATGTATATGTGTATATTAGGGAAATAAGGAGATATTTGGCTTCATTTATGAAATGTGTGAAAATAAAATAAACTCTTGACTTTTTGTAAAATACACAAGCTGTGACTAAACTTTAAAGGTTCAGTTCCAAGAAAAGTAGATTTTTTTCTTGGGCAACTAGTAGAAACTAAGGTAGTGCAAAGTAAATCAAATTAAGAATAAAAATAAAACAATAGAATCATGCCCAATTAATTTAAAAGCATTAAACAACTTTAAAAAAACATTATTAGCAATATTGGACAACTGAGAAGATTGAGATCAATTACTGATCACTCAACAATTTGAGAGGAATCCAGAAGCAAGACACTGAGAAAGGTCTTATAGATGATCTGCTAACAAATTTGACACTGGTGGATCTGCACCAGTGCATCTGTTGAAATTTCCAGTGAAGCAGTGGGTATTTTCAGAATTTATACCTGAAAAATGTCATATACATTTTTATCCACTTCTTGATAACTTTTAAAAGTTTTCTGGGTAGGCTTTGATTTTTTTGATTGGATTCGACAAAAGACAAAAATGAGCTATCTTTTAAATAGCATATTGCATCTCAAATTCTGATATTGTTTCATGGTTCTCAGATAGACAGAATATTATGAATTCAAATCCCTTAATGATCAGGTTTTTCTTTCCTAAGTAATAAAAAAAAGAAGAGAAATTGGTATTTAAAATATTCTCTCTTTTTTACAATCTTTCTATTCTCAATTGCCCTCAATAAAGGTTGATCTTCTATGTCTCAAATTTCTTCTCAATAACTTGATGCTAATCCTGATGTAAATTGAAATTAAGGAAAATCATATCTTATTCTTTGTTTTAATATTGTTTATTTTGTTCTAAAAGTGTCACCTTTGTTTAATGTAGATAAATGGAAAGGAAACATATAAGACTTTGTTATAGACACATACACACATTTTTCTAAAGCTATAAAATATGTCAGACTAACAACTTGAGGTGTATACAAATATGATCTAAAATAATAGAAACAGTTTAAATCAAAACACTGATCAAATATCTTGCTTTCAACTCTATCATAAAATTGTAAAAGCAATTCAGGCAACAGGATAACAACAACTGACAATTTATGGAATACATCCTGAAGTCAGAGACCCTCAATAAAAATGCAAAAGGGAAAAACAGCAATAAGAATACATAAAGGAGATTCTCCATCACCTTGCAATTAACTAGTGCCTATTTGTTAATTCAATTTACTTTACTCAATATGGTAAGAGATCATAAACATTATATGACTTTCCTAAAGACTATGACAATATCTTACTTCAAGATGTCATTAATCCAGGGAGTTATCTGGAGGTTGAATCATGCCAACTGGACTTTTTTTTCTTGTTGGTTTAAAATGTTCTACTGCTTATATAAATAGCTTCTTCAGTCTGAGCAAATTGGTCAGGAGGATCCTATAATATTTGGAAAACACTACATACCTGTGTTCTTCAAACCCACCAACACACTGAGACAGAAACTTGTCAACCCTATAGGTAAGACAACAAAACATAAGAAGAATAATGTAGTATGAAAGAGCCGCGGTGATACAGTGGTTAGAATGCAATACTGCAGGCTACTACTACTGATCACCGGCTGCCAGAAGTATGGAAGTTTGGGTCTCACTGGCTCAAGGTTGACTCATCCTTCCATACTTCCAAGGTTGGTAAAATGAGGACCCAGATTGTTGGGGACAATATGCTGACCCTGTAAACTACTTAGAGAGTGCACTGTGAAGCAGTACATAAGTCTAAGTGCTATTGCTATGTACAGTCCAGTGAGGTGAGGAAAGTTCAAAGCTGTACATTGGAGAAACCAAGCTGCCTTTACAAAAGTGGATGGCCCAGCTCAGGAGAAACAATACCGCAGGACTAGGACCAGCAGTTTCTTAAGCTTTACTTCAAAGAAAAGGGACACTTTTTTGAAGACTATAATGTTCACATTTTAAAGAGGGAAGATAGATGATTTGAGAGAGAAACGCAAGGTTGACTGAGCCTTCCATCCTTCCGAGATAGGTAAAATGAGGACCCAGATTGTTGGGGGCAATATGCTGGCTCTGTAAACCGCTTAGAGAAAGCTACAAAGCACTGTGAAGTGTTATATAAGTCTAAGTGCTATTGCTATTGCTACTTACCTGACATGCCTATCCCAATGATGTGAGAAATGAAATCTACCCGGAGGACATGTATGGGCTCCCCTTAACCAAATTACTAAAGAAGAAGCAGACTAAAGAAGCTGCTTGGATTAGCAGTGAAATGTTTCAAACCAACAAGAAAAGAAGTCCAGTTGCCATGATTCAACTTCCAGACATCTTCATTCAAGCTTCTCTTGATGAACAACTATTATCTTACAGAAATGAACCAAAGAGCTAACTTTGGTTAGTAAAAAAATGAAGAAAATTTTTCCCCTAAAGTATGAAGGACAATGATGAAAAAAGCGTAGAATAATCCTCTCATTCCTCACTCAGGACTGAATAAGCCTCTTGAAAGCAAAATGTTTTCAAGGAAAAACAAGCAAAATCCAGTTGCCTCTTGAAAAAGCACCTTTGTGACAAGGGTAGAACTAGTTAGAAGAAGATAGTGGTCTGGCTGTAAACAACATTAACCATCATGTGTTTTTTGTATTTGTATCTTTATATAATGTGTGAACCAACTCATTATTGATTAATATTGTGTATAAAACAGGCACCGATGACTCTTTCAATATACTGTGATTAAAAAATCTTGTTCGTATTTTGAGTGTATGAAGTGACAGATTTACTTGGAAATACTTGGACGGATTGTTCTAGTACTACAAGCCTGTTTGTCCTTCAGCAAATTGGATTGAATTCTTATAAATATTAATTCTGATTTTGTTTAGATGAGATCAAATTTATTTAGCAACTGAATCAGTCAGTGGGTGAGCAAAAATGCATTATATGACAGAACACAAGCAAATGTGAAAAGCAGATTGAAAAACATTAATAGCATAATGTACTAACACAATTATTTTTGTTCTAAAAATCAAATATTTAATATTGGAATTGCAACAACTACAATATACTGCTGAGGTCTTTTTAAAAAGATAAATAAATAAAATGTAGCTCACAGTTTAGAGCTTATATTGACCTGTGCATGAAACAATAATATGAATCTTATCTGAATCTCATAGAAATAATTATCCATCAACATATCATGAAAACTAGTATGATTATAAGAAAAACAAACTGATACTGGATCTAATTAATTGGGAACCAGTTGTAGGTTCTGAAAAGCTTAAAAGATTATGTAAGGAAACTATCTACTTCTTCCTTCCAAGAACTTCAATTTAAAGCATCTCAATAGGCGGCTTTCCCTTCTTTTCACTTCTTTTCAAACAAAGGAAAGTCATCTACCTTCCTTTGTTCATTATTGAATTGTTATTGTTAAGATTTCATTCTTAACATTTACTAGTAATGTATTGTCTGCTAAGAAAAACCATTTGTTCATGACTTGTGATCTTAGTCAAGAGATGACAAATAATGTTTTATTTTGGTGTAATAGTTGCTTCATATTTTCACTCAGTCTTCTCTTCTTAATATTTTCTGCTTTCTAAGTTCTTACAGGACTTCCATTTGTGTTGCACTTTTACTACAAAGACATTTTGGGGAAAATACCCTTTGTTTTTTCATTTATGTTTGGGTCAATATCTGATAATATATTAAAACTAGCAACATTGATTGCATTCTGTTGGGCTGCCATAAGGTCCATAAGTGTACATTGTTCAGGACACAAAGGGCAGGTATACATATGTGTTGTTGTCTACATGTCACCACAATTGCAAAGGGGAGAAACCATAGGATAGTCCCATTTGTTCAGAGAGCCTCTGGATATTATTTCACCTGTGTGCAGTTTATTCAACAATTTGCATACTTCCTGCCTTTCACTAGACCCAGGTATTTACAGAAGGGCTGAAGTTCAAGTTATTAGTATATCAACATCTTTTGGGATACATCTTCCAAAAGATCAAAAAGAGGCGAGGAAATCTAATTCACTCATTCACTCAGGAATGGTGAAAAACAGTAAATTGTTATCAACAGCAGTAGAACACAGTAGTGTTTTATGTATGATTTATACAGAAATAATCATTATTTGGTATTAAAAATGGACTAATTGAATGATCAAATGGATATTTTCATAACTGAGATATTTTCCTTGCTACAAGGCTCACATGTTCCATCATAACATGGCATGGAGCTAATCAGTACAAGTAAAATACTTCTGGATTGATAAAACTAGACAACCTGCAAATGAACTAGTTTCTTCTTTGAAATATGCAGGGATAAAATAAACCATGTGTGAACACATAAAATACAATCATAATTAATAGTACACTACAGTAGGATACATTTTGACTGAGGCAAGCCATTTCCTCTTTCAACATGAAATACAGTACCTAGGAATCAATTGTTTTACTTCTACAATCAAAAGTTATGAGCTCAGTGAACAAATTCTCACATGAAAGGGCCATTAGTAAAATGTCATTAAGCTTTAAAAATTGTTACGCGGAAAGAAATTTCCTCACAACACTACTGGTTCATAAAAACTAATGGTGGTAGAAGAGGAAAGGTCACTAAACATTAGCTTTTAACTTTACTTAACTGCGCTGAACTAGGTGGCAACATCTCGAAAAGCTAAATTCACTTGGTGGAGTAATTCAAGAACAGAACATATTTCTTAGGCACTGTCCTTTCCCTCACCAAAGGTTAAATTAGATAACAATTTCTTGTAATGTTCTACCACTAGATGTCCTATATTAAGCAACAAATTAAACCAGATGACCCCCTGCTCCTGATTCTGTAATTCTGTAAATGTTCCACATGTGGTGAGAAAATAAAAAGGGTCAATCATGAGTAACCATATAAAAAGAACCAGGAAACCAAGACAGAGCCCAACCAAGTTCCAGGACTATAGATACAAAAGAAGAGCCTGAGATTGTAGAAAGTTAAGGTGTGTGACAGAAATGTGTAGGAAATATTACCTAGGCTAAAGGGCTGAACCATTTCTTTTAAGTCCAAAAGAAAGAGATAACATTCAGAAGTGACTCAGGAAGAATCCTTTCTAATTCAATAAAGAGGAAGAGATGCAGTACAATCAGACTTGCAAAATTTAATATATCTAAAACAACCACAGAATGTTCAGACTAGTCAAACATCTAAAGATAATTCCTTCTCAGAAGTAGACTCTGGTAGAGGATGCATATTGCAGATTGTGTCAGCCGAGGAATTTTGGCTGGAGGGATCCAGGAGAAGAGCCTTCTCTGCTCTGGCTCCTGCCCACTAGAACATCCTACCTCCTGAGGTGACATTGGCTCCCACCCTCCTGACTTTTCATAAGAGCCTTAAGGAATTCCAGATGGCTTGAAGGTCCAATGAGGGATCCTCATTCTGGAGGCAATTGACTTATTAAAACTTAATTGCACTTCCTCCACTGCTGTGTGACCAGTTCCTTCCTTTGCCATCTTATGTTCATGATTTTATCTGCAGTGCTTTTTATAATTGATGATTTTAATATTTTTAAAAAAATGTTGTGGTCCTAGAGTTATTGGATAAGAGATGGGCAGCAAACAGCAATAACAATATCACTTTGACTTATATACAACTTTGCAATGCTTTACAGGCCTGTCTAAGTGGTTTGCAGGGTCAGCATATTGCCCCAACTATCTGGATCCCCATTTTGCCAACCTTGAAAGGATGGAAGGCTGAATCAATCTTGAGAATCAAACTGTCAAACTGCTGGCAGTCAGCAGTCAGCAGCACAATTAGCCTGCAATATTGCATTATAACCACAGCGCCACCATGGCTCTTTATGATGAGCCCCCATTGGATCCCCAGGCTAGTTATCATAGCCAAGTCTTTAGGTCCTTTCAGAAGACCAAAAGAGTGGGTGCAGATCACACCTCAGGAGGCACAATGGCAGAAAAGAAGCCAAGAGAGAAAAATATCTTCTCCTGGATCCCCCCACCCCACCCCATCTGGAATTCCTTGACTGATGAGGTCTGCAGCATCCCTTTCTACTAGCACCAATCCCAGTTCTTCTGAAAGTTATCAGTCTGGCTTACTATCATTCAAATTATCAGAGATAGTTGTCATAATATCAGTCACCATTATCAGATATTCTGAAGCTTCAGGATCCAAGCAGTTGGTTACATCTATAAGCCAACCTATTTACATAAGAATAATGTTGTTTTATACATAGAAATTTATGCAGAAAACACCAAGGATGAAATAAAACCATATGCAGGATTTTTAAGAAGCACTTCCAATGAATACATTTCAGTAATGGTTTATGTAAGCTCAGGTCATCCTCAATAATGGTGACAAGAAAATTACACAAAAAAATAACATGAACATCTGTTCTATGCCAGTAGAGTGTTGAATGCTACTCCAGGTTACAAGAACAAGATTGCTAGATTTGTCATCTTTTCTACTTCCCTGGATTTTTTTTTTAATTCCCTTTTAGTTGCTCATTATCAGATCATATGTATTCTTTGGTTTTATTCCATATTCTTTACACAGATGTTTGGTATCCGCAGGGAAAACTGACATCTGCCTTTCCTTTTAAGTAAACATATTTTTATATGAAACATACATAGAAATTAGAATGTTTAATAAATATGCCTTTGTAAATATTAAGACAATAGTGTGAAAATAGTTTTCTGCTTTAAAAACAAATGCCACAGATATGTTGAAATCAGTGCCATGTGCAGCTGCATTCTAGAAGTTTACAACTAATCTGTTGAAAAGATGTTTTGAGGAAATGTCTCAGTATACTGCATGTCCCTTCTAAATGGGGAGAAGTAGAGAACAATATGTTGGCTTGTAAGGTATTCTCCAGATCAGTTATCCTGATTTGTATGTAACAATGTGAGAATGCCTAGGGTAAAATTTGGACTGCTGTGCTTGTGGCATATGGAAAAATGTGCTCTAACACATTTAGAAAGAGCAGGAAACATTGCAATTGACATAATAATTGCAAAGTCTGGTAACTTAGTATACACTTTCTCTTTATTTTTTCACATTCTCTATATTTTCTCTGTAAGGGTGGTTAGAATGCAGTATTGCAGGCTAATTCTGTTGACTTCCAGGTGTTCAATTCTGACCGACTCAAGGTTGACTCAGCCTCCATCCTTCTGAGGTTGGTAAAATGAGGACCTAGATAGTTGTGGGTAATATAGTGAATCTATAAAGTGCTTAGAAAGGGCTATAAAGCACTATGAAGTTATATATAAGTCTAACCACTATTGCTGTTGCTAAAACATTGAAAAATCATGAGGCCATAGAAATAAGTAATCTATCTGTGTACTCAACTGTTGATAACCACAGAATGAAGAAGATAGTGATTTGGAATGTGAGAAATGTAAATGAGAAAGACTATGAACTAGAATAGAACTGAAGTGGACTGAACAGAACAGAATTGAAATGAAATGAAGAAAGTCAGTTTTCTTGTTGTGAAAAAGACAAAATGGAAGAATGAAATAGCTCTGACTGGTGAAATGGAGTTGATGACTTAAAGCAAGAAAGTAAAGTCTCAAAAAAGTCCAGTTGCCTCTTTAAAAAGTACCTTAGGGATTACTATGACCTGGATGACTGAGAATCTCCATAGACAAGAAAGTGATGGTACATTGTATTTATGAATGAGAGGGCTAACATTTATAGCAATAGCAGTAACATTTAGACTTTTGGTACTGCTTCACAGTGCTTTACAACTTTCTCTAAGCAGTTTACAGAGTTAGAATATTTCCCCCAACAACCTAAAGCCTCATTTTAACAACATCGGAAGGATGGAAAGCTGAATTAATCTTGAGCTGGTGAGACTCAAACTGCTGAATTGCTAGCAATCAGCAGTCAGCAGAATTAGCTTGCGTTCTAACTACTGTGCCACCATGGCTTTTATTTATGCCCAAATATATGAATTGTTACCATCTAGATTGTTCTGAATCTATAAGAAATTAGGAATTCATAGATTAGTGAGCTGTTCAGTTCAGTGGATGATGATGAGCCATAGAAAAAATTGGAGGTAAACTACAATATTCTGAATGAATGCAATGCAAGGGAAATTATCGTTCTGTTAGATGACATGAATATATAGGTAGTAATGAAATAAGAGAGTACCCGGCAAGTGACTGGATCATTAAGAAACGCAAGAAAAAACAAGAAAGCTGATTTGATGTGTAACTGCTTGGGAAAAAACAGTCCCTGTTTCTTATTCATGGTTTAAATCTAAGTCTATTAATGTTTACAAACGGAAATAGAATAAACAGGAAAATGATATGATTATTTGAAATTTAAAAATATAATGAAATTCATAAAGAATGCAAGATTGATAAGAATTTTTGATCACGGAATAGGCCATTATTTGATAGTAGGAAGGTTGTTTTTAGGAAAAAAATAGACATGAAATAATAGGAAAGAAATGAAAAAGAACAGGAATATAAATAGATTGATTCCACAAAGAGGAAGTTTAAGTCCTGTCTGGAAAAAGTATTAGAAGATAGATTTATCTCCAAATAGAAAATGACATAAGAAAAAAAATGACATAAGAACAGAGGATGTGGAAATTACTTGGAATAGAGTAAAAAGAATTATGACATCATATGCTACAGAAATGTACACATAAACTCTAGTCAGATGTATGAGAAAGGCTATTTGGTGGAATGACAAAATGAGACAAGATTCAGATGAGAATGGAGCCAAATAAAAGAATTCTGTAAAAACAAAAATGAGAGAAAAATATTGCAAAATGGCACATGTAGGATATGTCTGACTGAAAGGAATGAAAATTTGGAATATTTGCTAAAAGAAATGAAAACAACTGTAAATGAGCATCTTACTGCCCACTTTATTATTTGGAAGTGAAAGGTGAATACATCAGGAGCTTAATGAGTGTTTCTTAATGACAGCCGTTTTAAAATGTGTGGACTTCAATCATCAGAATTCCCCAGTCAGCAATCCATTTACTGTAGTGGGGAAACAGAAAAAGTGGTGCTCGCTAAGAAAAGATTTTTCAAAACAATAATCAGATCATTAGTATTTCATATATAGTAATTAACATGCTCTGATGATAAGAAGTTCTACTCCCCACTCCACCTGAAAAGAACTCTGTTCCAACTGCCAGTCGCCTCACATTCCGTTACCTCAGTTCAAACTGGCAAATGTTCCACTCTTTCACTCAGGAGAAGTCTGGGACTCCTTACAGTACTAAACATCGGTACCTCACCAAAATGTCTGTGCCTTCCACCTATCGAACTGCTTCCAGACTCAGGATGGTGGGAGCGATATTCCCTTATGTTTCAATCACTGACCACCACTGAACCAATGAATTGTGAACCAAATTTCTCCCGCATAGCTCGATCAGAAAGTTTTGTCATAAAGCACTGATATCCAGCTAGTTCTCAGACATCTATTGACAAGTGGGCAACATGACTCAGGAGCTCTGGTTCCCCCCACCCCCCTGTAGAATTACTGAAGGAACAACTACAGACAAAACAAAGGTACACTGTGTTGGAAAAAAAATCATGCCATTATACAATGCTATTATAAATCAGAAAAGCTGCATGTTGACTAAATTTCCATATGTGAATTGCAAAAAGCCACATTACTTGGATCCATACATATATTATGCTAATACATCACAACATTCTAAGTTCTTGAAAAGAACTCAATGAATATTAAGGCCAATACCTGTGAAGGAACTGGTAACTGTGGTTTCACATTGTTGTGCACTGCAGGGATTCCCACTGCACTAGTCCACGGTATGCCAGCAATTTAGTCATGCAAACACCCATCTGCGGGATGTAGGCAGCACATGAAGCCACATGCCCTCTCCAGTCTGCGGAAAAACTCTCCACAGAAGTAGTCCCAAAAGGTTGAGGGCTGGTGGTGTTCTGTATATATTTGCTATTAATTATCAAAATAAAATATTTCTATGACAAACATGCTGATGAAATACAGAACCTTAATTAATGAAGGCAGCAACACTGGAGAACGGTGGAATATATGCATATGCAATTATCTGCATATACTCTACTAAGAATGAAAAACATTGGCAAGCATGACTTCTTAGTGGACTTGTGCATGGTTTTGTATGTCTTGCTTTGTCCTCAATAAATAGCTGGTTCTTTTTTCATAAGTGCTATCTGGAGGAATAGAAATAATTCCTCTCTGTGCACCAAGTGCTTTTGTGGGCAGTTTATTATTTCTGACAGGTTAGTCAGCATACTGGAACTGATACATCCCTCAACTCTCCACAGGAGTCAGCAGAATATTATTTTTATGTTCTAAATCCTTTTGGGGTGGTCCTTTGCCATTCCTGCTGTGCTCCTTGCCTTGCATTTAGTCTCCTCTGGAATCATTGGCATAATAAGAGCACTCAGGAAGTCCAACAGCTCAGCAGGTGGGATATAACTCAGCAATCCGTAGAGTAGTTGGGAGCAAGCAAAGCAGAACAGTGATAAAAAGGGAGCCATAGCCCTTTCATGATTACTATATACTGCAGTTGTTTTACTGCATTACTATCTTGATGGATTACTCTGGGTCTCTTCTCCTTTGTACCTTCCTACCCTAACTCTCTTTTAATATAGAGCAATTGATTGCTGTTGTGTCTGCAGTAAGATAAAAACAATCATTTGCTTTTGTACATTAGCCAGTGGAAAAGTGATGACTCCTTGATATAAAGGGACATAGGATCATTAATCCTTTAATCTTTGGCTGATGCAGAGAGAGAGAGAATCTAGTTCCTTTAAGAAAAGCTAATTATCACCTTCCCCACATGCCCAGTTCCATGCTACGAAGAGGAATTTCTTGACAGGCACTGACAGACTATAAACAAGGGCATCCAAGGGGTAAAATTAAGATGGCAGCCACAACTGCATGATGGAAACTGCCTCCCCATTTATAAAAGAGACAGAACTTCAAAACTTCAAGAGTTGTCTTACCATATATACATGTAGATATGTCTACCCATGAATAAGCCAAGCCAAATTTTGTGGGTGTATTTTGACACACAGCATTCTTGGCGTATAGTTGAGTATATATCATAAATGAGTTTTACATATGCACAATTTTGCCACCTAAAATGAGTTAAATGTCCTAGATTTAAAGAAATAATCTTGGGCTTCAAAAGGGATTCCTGTAAGGAAATTAAGCTCAATTTTACTTTAAAATCCCCTTTTCTGGGTAAGCCATTTCCCAGGACTCTGTGTCAATCCTGAAGCTTGTCTGGCTTAAGCCATCGTGAAGCTTCAGTTCTGCCATGCTGGAGCTGAAGGATAGGGAGGGGGGATTAGAGATAGTTGGGGCTGTGAGTCAAAACAAAATACTTTCTCTTGGGAACCAAGGATGTTCTCACACCTGGTCGGAGGAAGGAGGACTGATGTCATCCAACCAGTGGAAACTGCCTTAATTGGGCCATGTGACTGATTGTTTGGAATTGGGGTGAAAGTTTTCACTTTTAATTTGGTGAAAACTGTGGGATCCTTCAGACTCAGTTTTCACCAGATACATGCCAATATGATATTTCCAATAAAGCCATTCTTTGAGGAATCTACCTGCCTCAGAATTTTGCTACCATGGATCTATTACTTGGAACCCTGACACTCTAGTCAACTCCATTCTGGCAGAATAATAGCTGCTTTAGACCAACATATTGGGAAGTAATTAGCTTTTGAACTCTTCACTTTTCTGAAGCAAGGGCCATAAATTCCTTGATGCTTCATACAATATTTGCCATTTAACAAATAAGAATGATGTTTTTGATGTTCTACATTTAGAAGCACCTTTTCAGATCTAAGATCTTTAAGGACCAGCAAACAAGCATCACTACATCCTGATGAAAAATTGTATGTTATCAGATAACTCTCTGATGTAATCCTTGGTCACATCTGCTTGATATATCTGATAGACTGATTGTCCATTATTAGCCTTTGTATTTTATTATGGTTTGTCAGCCAGATCATATCTGGCATTTTTGTTAACCTATCAAGTCTTTTCGAAGGACTTGGGATAGGCAGATGTGACTGTGTTAACAGTATTGTCTCAGGATGCAAGCTGTTCTGAGTAAAGCTGCCTTTTGCAACTGACTGATGGTGATTTTACCAATGACAATGGCATTCAAGTGGCACTTCAGATGTTTTGGGGTTGCAAATAAGGCACCTATTGGTACAATATTTGCTTTCTTTTGCTAGTCATTCTACCCCTGTTTGCAGATCCTTGCATTTATTATTTATTATTATTTTAGCAAACCATGTTGCTTAAATCAAATCAGAAAATCTTTACTACTATAGGTGGATTAAAGTTACACAAATTTGTAACTGGCAATCTTCTTATGGAATAAGGTATTCTGACGTCTGCCAAACAATGTTTGAGGAACCAGGGGATTTCAAAACAGAAAAAAACAATAGCTGGAGTGCTATGGGAAGCAGCTAAACTTATTCTCTTTCTCCTTCCCTTCTTTTCAGTAGAAACACCATTGACCATAGCTCCCATTACAGTATGTTGATCAATATTATTCTGCCATATGTCACTCAGTTCATCTCATTTTCCCTGTTCTGAAACTATTTTTAATTCTTCTTTGTCATTAAGACATGGAATAATAAAAATAAAAGTGTTGTGAATTTCATATCAATTACTGTATTTTAATTTTCTCTTTCATCATCAGCATTATTTCTGTATGATAAATAGATATTGGTATATAGCACAACATTGTCCCTGCAAGGGGTATGAGCTCACTGAGATTAAAAACACTGTATTGTAATCATATCCTCAGATTTTTGACATCTTAATTCCACCCACCCCCCTGCCCATCCTATGGTCTGAGTTATATCCCAATTAGTTAATCCCTGGTGGCATTTTTCAATTCTCTCCATTTCTGTCTAGCATTTGCAGCACCTTCCCACTTTGCATAATCTGTTAATTAAATTAATTAATGTTCTCTTTACTTCTATCCTCTAGATCATTAATGAAGATATTAAATAAGACTAAAACTAACACTTGTCCTTATTTTAATGTCAGTGACATTGCTCTCGTACCAGATATTCTCAGTGATCACTAGGGCAATTGAATGAAACTTTAGCCAATTTCTAGGCCTCTTGTATGGAAAATAAGTAAACGCAGAGGGAGTTTCATTGAATTTCATTTGGCTATATTGCCACACTGTGCAGGATGATTTGTAACTCCAATTTGGATATTGAGCTGATTATTATTGATCAGAATGTACAGGTTGTATAATGATTGTCTTGACCCTAGACAAGAGACCATGATTCTGTTATTTCTGTTCTTCACTCTTCCTGCTGCTTTAAATTGTATTAATCAAATTGGTTGTGAATTACTTACAATCACTGTGGGGATCAAGAACATTGGTCAAATAAACAATTAAAGGAGAAATTTGGAAACTAAATTTTAGTCCATTGGACATCAGTGTCCAACATGAACACTTTTTTAATAGTTTCACGCTAGTTGTGTATGTATGTCTCCTTTTTTTCTGACTTAGTCACTGAATCTTTTGTCATATTTTGAACAGTTCCTGGAAACTATAGTTGTTGGAAATAAATACTTGCAGTAAATAGGGGAAGGGGAACACACCTTTTAATGAAAACCATGGTTAGTGTCTTGGACAGCAAGGAGATCAAATGAGTCATTTCTAAAGGAAAATAACCCTAACTGTTCTTCAGAAGGACAGATACTGAAGCTGAAGACCAAATTCTTTGGCCACTAAATGAGAAGACAGGACTTCTTGGAAAAGACCCTGAAGTTGGGAAAGATTAAAAACAAAAGGACAAAAGGATAGCAGAAGATAAGATGGTTAGATGATGTCATCAAATGAATGATGAAAAATATTTATACCAGGTTTATTTCCATATATGAATCACTTAATGGCATGAACAATGCTGGTTCTGCCAACCAGCATTCTAATGTATAATGAAATCTATTTAACAATAGAAGAGAAATAGGACATTAGGAAATTATTTCCATCAATATAAAGTACAACTGGTTTTCCTTAAGATTACAAGGTTTTTTTTGACTTATTTAAAAGAATTAGTTACTTAATACGAAACCCTCAATAAGAGGGGAAACATTGACCTATTATGTATAATTTATTTCTCTCTGGATTTTTGCAATAAATAATACATTCAAAGTGTGTGTTGACCTATTGAAATCTTCATACAAGGTTTGATGCAAGACTTTTCTTTCACAGCTGTGAAAATCCAAGACAGAAACTGTCATGTCCTATTGGCGATATAATAATGCCACCCTCCAACCTGCCACACGAGCTCAATCACTGGTGTCACTTAATGTTAACAACCAGGAAGCCATGTTTTCCCCATAGACACAAGATCTGTAATGAACCGTAGCCTCCCAAAATAACCCAAAACCCAAAACATATATTAAAGTCCAATAAGGCCTTCAACTTAACTTCACTGTTTTATTAGGCACAGTTTAAAGTCACAAAAATAAATAATGAGGCAAACAGAAAACCAGAACAAACCGCACTGATGAGAGTTATGAAGCAAGCCAAGATAACTAATCATAAACTCCCCGAAAATAACCAAGAAAAGTCCATGGGAAGAAAGCCAGCAAAGATAAACCTTTTTCAAGGTGAACACTAAATTGATTCCTGCAAATTCTAACTGCGCAGTTGCAAACTTATATACATAGCTCCCACCTGCAAGCCATGAGGAGGATCATGGTAATCTCCTCTTGAGTAGACCTCGCTTTTCCCTGATCCTCTCCTCCCTGTGTGACCTAGGATGGGTAGTGGATGGGCCTGGATCCTCCTCTGTTGCTCAGCCAGCCTCTGCCCTTCCCCAGCCTTCTCCACCACCTCTGGAGCCACACTCCCACTCCCTGTTGGCTGTTCTTCTTCTTCCTCAGAGTCAGTCTCCACCAGGGGCATGACAAGATCTTTAAAAGAATGTTATTGTATCTATCAGCCCAGTATAAACTAGCTTTCAAATCAATTCTTTGAAAATTATACCCCAAAAGTTTCAATTCTTTTCCTTTATGTAGAAATGACATCATCATTAAAAGCTTTTGAGGACTTGTAGTTTTAATCACAAACTCCAGCTATGTTGAGCAGTTAGGGTTGCAGAAGTATTATACTTTGAAATAGAAACACTCTCAGGAATTGTACGAGAGAAAATCATTGTGTTTTAAAAAAAAACCCACACGCAATCACTCCATCTTTCCATTGTTCTGTACTGACAGATATTCCAGCAATATCTTCATAAATTTAATCTACCATGTAAGAATAGAACATATTTTAGATCGAAAATATATACGATGGCAAACCTGAAACAAGATACATTACAATGTGTAGGTAGAAGTGAGCCCTAGCTCATTCAACACATTGGAAGAGATGCTTGTGTGAATCTCCTCATGTTAAAACAGGATTAGTTTCAGTTCTACAGGTGATCATCAATTTATGACCTTTCATTCAGTGAACATTCAAAATTACAACAGTGCTGAATGATGGGACTTAAAATCCCTGCCCAAAGTTTTAATTTTTGTAATGCTCCTGTGGTCACATGATCAAATGTAGATGCTTGGCAGCACCCATTCTTTCACCCCCACCTTCACTATGTGAGTCTCTTCCCTCCCCACCACCACTCCCAAGAGGCCTGAGCCTTTTCCCTGACCGGATTCATTTACCTTTACCTTTACTTGACCAACTGATGCAAGGTGCAGCTAAAAAACTAACTAAGGCCATCTTCTTCAAGGCTAGCTGGGAACAGTAAGTTTTCTGGCTGACTTACCGCTCCTGGCCAGCCTTGAGAAAGATTGCAACACTACCCTTGTGGAACATTGCCTTCCTCGAGCTTTCTAGCTGAGTTTTGCATCAGTTAGGCACACCTGTCAGAAGATGCAGGGAAGTGAAAAGGTAAGCGAACCTAATGGTCCTAGCTAGAGGAGGCTCTCCCACCCTGTAAAGTACCCATGCATGCTTGCTTAAGATGGTGGTCATCAAGCATGGTGGTCATATCAGTCTCACTTAATGACCACAATGATCTATGACCAAAATTCTAGGTTCAGTTGTGGTTGTAAATTAAAGACTACCTGCAATTACACCAGTACAGTTTGGGAAGGACATACATGTTCAATAAGAGCAGTATGGTTCACATAAGTAGCACTATCTTGGAAATGTGATTGAAGTTGGACTTCTCTTGTAGCTATTGATATCACTTACCTTGCCATTTTTCATTTCACTTTCTGGTTTGCTTATTATTCAACTATAAAGATCAGAAAATAGATTTAACTTGGTGGTATCTGCTCTTTGTGGATTCTGATACATGTGCTCTTGTATAAACGAATCAGAATATCTTGAAAATTTGAATATTCTGTTCTTCTGAACAGAAAAATCTCCTCGGGGATTTAACCAGTTATATTATTTTAGTTATGATATTTAAGAATGCTGGACTCAAGACAACATTCTGAAGGGATGTTCAAGATGTTGGGTCTTGGACAGAGTGCTTTGCTATCTCTGGACTCAGATCTAACTATAAGAGGTGTGGTGGCAAAGTGGTGGCACATCAGTGGCACTACTGCTGACTGCTGGCTGCAATTTGGGTCTCACCGGCTCAAGGCTGACTTCCATCTTTCCAAGGTCGGTAAAATAAGAACCCAGATTTTGGGGGGCAATATGCTGACTCTTTAAACCGCTTAGGGAGGGCTATAAAGCACTGTGAAGCAGTGTATAAGTCTAAGAGCTATTGCTAACTATAAATCTTGTTTAAATCAGACCTGCATTACTTTTTCCAGGCTGATGAGTGCAATTGCTTTTGGGATAGCATTCTAGAGGCCACATTTCCCTAAAATTCTGTTCCAGACTTGACAAAACCTATTTTGTTTGTTTCACATTTACCTTTACTGTTACCACTAAAGAATTTTGTAGCTAATTTTGCAGCCGAAGATTTTTGAGGTTGTATGTCCTCCTTAATAAATCAATAAGAATGTAACATCCATTAGCCCATTCTTCTATTCACTGCCTTTTGATTTGGGGCACAATTGTCAACATGGGTTACATTAAAGGAACCATGAAATCAGTGAAATCATCTTTTCCTGATCGGAGCTGATTTAAATTTTTCAATAGTACAAGACTGAAGAATACTGAGCCTCTTCTAAATGTTGAGGAAGTCAATATATCTTTTGCTTTATTCCTGAATCTTCATTTTAGTTGGTAGAACTTAATAATGATTCTTTGCCTCATTTACCTTTTAATTACTTACTTGGCAATTATTTAATGAAAATGATGACTTTATTTTAAATCAAGTAATGATAGGGAAATGAAAACCTCCACAGTCCATAGACAACAATCACCAGCACATTTATTGTCTACCATCCATTTTGCATTAACTGTCTTTTAACCAATCTCACTTAAATACTGACTTTCCCCCTTCTGGCATCTGAGTTCTCTGCATGTGCTACCTTTCTTCAATTGTATTGGTTAATATACCATGATATCACACTAAAGCGGAAGTGCATGGCTGGCTCAGAAATTCTGGGAGGTGAAGTCCACAAGTCATAAAAGGGCCATTGTTCCCCACGCCTGCACTAGAGAGTTACCAGCAGATGTTATATTCAGAGAATAGCATTAAAAATATTTCACTGGTTTTTCATGTTACAAGCAAAGCAAACTTAAAGAGGAGAAATTAGGATCTGCAAAAAGACAGACAATTATTTTAGAGTTGTTTTTTAAATGATTGCATGCTTCCAAAATTAAGTGTATCTTAACTTCAAGGTTACTATTTAATTGATAGTGCATTAGTTTTGCATAGTTACTGCCATGGAGACAGCAGAAATCTATTTATCTCATTGTTATGCAAATTTTATCCAGATTCCTTCTCCATAAATAGCTATGCAATTGGATTACATTACATACCATAATTTTGCAATATGGGGATTTGGGGGGCCTGGAGGGGATGGTGGGGTGGGAAAAATTGCTTATATTAAGAAAATGTGAACATAAATACACTTATTAGAAGACATGTAGAAAGAAAAAAAAATGATTGCAAAAATATCACACCCTAACAAAAATGAATGAAAAATAATTATATTAAGAGAAATAGTCACATAGATGTGTTACCATTGTTCTGTAATTTTATAGCCATATTGCAAATGAATGCGGAATAAGTTATTTAAAAAGAAAGAAAATCAAAAACTGGTCCCAACATTCTTTACTAGCATACAGATTAATGAAAATCTGAATCAAATTATTTCTGTTTGATAGTTAAAATTATTTGCTGTGTGATTGAACACTTTAGTATTTGTATTAATACATTTGTGCATATGCAGGCATATTCACTATGCAATAGCTAATAGCTTAGATGCATTAAATAGCATATTCAAAACTGTTCTACAATCTCCAAAGATCATGATTTATATATCAGCAATAAATCTATTACCTTATTATTTATCATCAGCTAAGATAGTTAGAGCCATATAATGATTAAAGCACCAGAGCCTGTAACTTATGGTCCTTCCTAAGGTTCAAAGCTTTGGACCAACTATATTGCTTTTTCACTCTCTTTCTTGCTCTCTCTCCTATTCCTCTCTCTCTCTCTCCCCCCTCCCAAGAAAGAGACAGTAACAAACACACCCACACATTCACATCCTTAAGTCAACTTGGACATAATAATAGAGGGTGGGGTGGGGTAGGGTGGGATGGAGTGAAGTGGAGTGGAGTGCAGTGCAGTGGAGTAGAATGGAATGGAATGGAGTGGAGTGGAGTGGAGTGGGGTGGGGCGAGGTGGAATGGAATGGAATGGAATGGAACGGAACGGAATGGAACAGAACAGAACGGAACAGAACAGAACAGAACAGAACAGAACTGAACTGAATTGAATTATTTACTGACCAAGTGGGATTGGACATACAAGGAATTTGTCTTTGGTGCATATGCTCTTATTATACATAAAAAGAAAAGATACATTCATCAAGAATCATAGGGTACAACACTTAATGATAGTCATGGGGTACAAATAAGCAATAAAATCATACTAGGAAAAAATCAATATCAATCATAAAGATACAAATTACAGTCATACAATCATAAGTGGGAGGAGATGGATAATAGGAATGATGAGAAGATTAATAATAATAGTAATGCATACTTAGTAAATAGTTTGACAGTGTTGAGGGAATTATTTGCTTAGCAGAGTGATGGCGTTCAGGAAAAAAACTGTTCTTGTGTCTAGTTGTTCTAGTGTGCAGTTGCTCTATAACCATGTGTGTATGTTTTCCAGTATATGCATCAAGCATATTCTTCTTTGGGTCTGAATTGAGCCATATAAAGAGTGTATAGGAGACTGAAGACCAACTCTTCATCTCACCCACCTGCACAACATATTTCCATAGATCTCACTATAGAAAGACTGAACCCAAATCATATCCACTAATTAAGCTGTGGTTTTTTTTTCTTGTAAAATCTAACAGAGTTAATTTGGACACAAAACCATCATATTATATTCTTGTATTCATGGCTTATCAGTTAAAGATGCTGAGCTTGTCACCTGAAATCTGACAACCCAGGCTTAAAATCCCGTGTGAGTGGTTCCTGCCCCAACTCCCACTCACCTAGCAGTTCAAAGGCATGTAAATGAGAGTAGAGTAATAGGTACCACTTATTAGATGGGAACAGTGTTCTGTGTGCCTTTGACATATATCCATGCTGACCACATGACCCCATAAATATTTTTGGACAATGCTGGTTCCTTGGCCAAGGATTAAATATTTCTTGTCGGAGAGTCAAACATATTGGACAGGGAGACTTTAACCGTTATGCTGTTTTTATACAATATGAAGAACCTAATAGATTTTAATTGTTTTTTCATCTATTAAAACTCATGTTTCATCACAGAATTGGCTGGAGTACAGGATTTCACCTAAGACAATGACTTCATACGTCTTTACTGATTTAAGAATAAGTAAATGTAATAGCATTATAGGAAGAAAAGAAGTAAGGAAAGAGGTTAGGAAAAATGTGATTGGAATTGGAAAAGATCCATGAGTTCTCTTCTGCTCCCCAATTATGTCATTGCTATAGACTTAATTAAGCTCTCCAACAACAACAAAAATTAATGTGGCATTTAATGTTTGTTGTCATTGTTGGAGAAGATTCCCAGGTTTAAGTGCTTTCATAAAATGCAATGTTATGACATCTCAGATAAATAAGATTTCAGCCAGCCTGAAATAGTCTCCAAATGAAGATCAACAGTTTCATTTAAACCTATCACCTCTAATAAAATGTATAAAGAGAGCATTTTGCTCCCTCTTTATTTTATCTCTCTGTGCATCTATTTCTACCATCTTGCTCATTCTTCCCTTTTCTCCCTGAAACACATTTTAATAATTTTGCTTCATCAGAAAAAATGGATTTAGTCTAAATGGGTAGAATTAAAATCAGCCTGCTAAACTGCTTTTAAATCATACCAAGCTTATCTTTACTGACTTAAAAAATAAAATAAAAACCTAATTGATTTTCCTTTTGGGTAGGTCTCTGTTGAAGGTTTGATTGAATATCCAGAAGATGGCAGTATTTTATAGTGATTGAACAATGTATGAATGTATCATCATTAAATTGTTTATCTATCCATCTCATCTCACTAATTCAGATTGGTATTTTTCTTTTCAATGACTGCTTCCTTAGATGAAGGTGAGCCTGAAACATGTATAATTGTTGTGCTTTGCTTCATCATAAGGGTTCACCATTCAAACAATGGTGTTGAAATATTATACTCACTTAACATTTTATTTCCTATTCTGGAAATTGTCTAAGAAGCAGTGAATTGTCTAGGAATACCATACAGCAGCATACTCTCCCTGTCTCTGTCTCTGTCTCTTGTCAACTCTGAAGTGAACCTGGCCGAAGCCATTTTGGAAGCTTCAGGGTTGCCACACACTGGTGGGAGTGGGGGAAATAGTTAGATGGGGTTTTGTAGCCAAAACAATAACGTTTTCCTGTAGGAACCAATGACATTCTCACGGGTGCCTGGTTAGAGGAAGAGCAAGTAACCAAGTGACCAGTCAGCATCTGGATTGGACAGTGTGATTAGCAACTTGGGGGTGGGGAGGGGGAACTTTTACTTATCAGGTGAAAGCCGTGAGAAATTTCAGAGTCATCTTTCACCAATTGTGCCAATATGAAGTATCCAATAAACTATTCTTTGAAGAATCTGCCTGCCTCATAGTTTTGTTTTGTATGGGTGACTTACTTGGAACACTGATCTCTCTCTCTCTCTCTTTCTCTCTCTCTCTCTCTCTCTCTCTGTGTGTGTGTGTGTGTGTGTTTCTCACACACACACACATCTAAATGGTACTTCTTAAATGATTAATAAATGAACAGTGTTTAAAATTGAATATATCTGTGGTTGGTTAAGGATATTTTATTTATTCATCATACATACTGACTTGTTCGATGCATTCACTGAAATAAATAAAACTTCTAAACTTTTTAATATTATGATATAAGTGAAATGTTTTATTAGGAGATAATTTAGTAAATATACTCTATAGTGCAGGCCTTGGAAAATGAAACTCCTTTTTTCTATGAAAAATGTAAAATGACAACTTCATTGTAATTTATTCAATTTTTTTCAAATTCTGGTATTTCAACAATGCTTTTATTATTAAATTGCTTTTACTTATGTGGTTAGGAGTTTTGGAATTTTTAGATTTACATTTCATCCACATTGCTTCTTCTTAATCCAATGGCTCCAATATAAAGAATCATTTCTTCTGGCTATCCATTATATTTATCTGTAGTTTGTTGGCTTGTATACCATTAAGCATTAAGCCATTTACAATTCATATACTCACACATTGTCCTTAGCAAAAACCAAACAATATGATTTAAATTTGTTAACCCAGATTGCGTCTGATTAAAATATTATTGTTTAACATAAAAATTATTTATATGGAAATTAGGAAAACAATCTCACTGAAGATATCTTATTATCATACTTGATCAATCAACAAAACTCAAAACTGGACTTACACAACTCTGATCTACTTAACTTTTCATTGAGTTTTGGTGTCCAGCATCATCCTGTTGAAATGACTTACTAAACTGTTAGTTCTAAACTAATAATTGCTGGAAACTCATATAATCTTTCTATCCTGGGGTAATACAAGCTTAGGCTAGCATTCAAACTCTTGTTTCCATCTCTAATCTATGAGAAGATGGCAGTTTAGCAGAGCAAGAGAAATCTTCTCTTCTTCTCTCCCTTCCAAATCATGTTCTGCAACAAAATTAAATAGCCCCCAAATCCAGGACCATATGAGGTCCTCAAAGCTTTTAGAAGCTCCTGAAGAATGCCCCTAGAAAAGTTAACTAGTTTTGAACATATTATAATATTTACTATGACAGAAGGGAGATTTGATTGCTCTGGCTTATGTAATCATTTAAAAAAATAACTTAAATTGAAATAAAATCCAATTTAGTCTTTGATCTGGTTCTACCAATTGCATTTTTTGGAGTAGGGTATTCAGACCATTGTTCAATAGATATGGTCTTGGCATAGCAACTCCTTTTTGCAGATTTCCTTCTGAAATCTCAACAGTTCATGGTTCAAGAACCAGCAGAACTGAGGCCTTAGGTGAAGCTATACAAAGACCCTCTCAGCCATCATTGCCACTTGTTCTTTTAGCAGGAATTATGAATTCAAAAGACTCTAAATTCTGCTCCAGTTACATGGGAAAGTACATCTCACTAAAGATTAAACATGGAGGATTCCTAGAATCAGAAAGGTCAGGCAAATAACACCACTTGGTCTTGTGGATATTGAGCCTGAATCTGTTCTTCCCTATCTGGGGCTTCACAATTTCCAGGTTCAAGACTTCAACATAGGGTCGAGTTGTATAAATGGGTTTCATCAACATATTAATGATACCTGACCTCAAATGGACAGAGGACCTTACCTAGTGTTTCATGGAGATTTCATGGAGTCAAAAACAGGGCTGTGGAAATATCTACAGACCTCTCACATCCTAGACATAAATTGTTTCAATTTCTTCCCTCAAAACAATGCTATAGAGCAAAGATTGGCAACCTTAAACACTCAAAGAGCCACTTGAACACATTTCCCACAGAAAAAAAAAAACACCAGGAGCCACAAAACCCTTCCCGTGCCTGACTATTTCCTGATTGGCCACAAAACTAGCATATGTAGTTGAATTAAATGTTCTGTTTTCTTCCGAAATTGTGTGCCAGTGGGTGTCACACATTGGCAGTTGTGACATATTTTGAGTGACAGGGAGCCACAGCAGAGGGATGAAAGAGCCACATACGGCTCCAGAGCCACAGGTTGCTGACCCCTGCTATAGGGCACTGCACACTAGAACTAGTAGACACAAGGACAGTTTTTTTCTCCACACCATCACTCTGCTAAACAACTATTTCCCACAACACTGTCAAACTATTTAGTAAGGCTGTATTATTATTATCCTCATCTTTTCTACTACCTAGCTCCTTTTCTACTTATGACTATAAATTTGTTGCTTGTATCTTTACAATTTATAGTGTTTATTTAATATCCAGCATGATTTATGTTGATTGCTTATTAAGTATCCTATGACTATCACTAAGTGTTGCATCTTATGATTTATGATGAATGTAAATTTATGTTGACTGTGATCATAATTTATCACTCATCGCTTTATGTCCACTGAGAGTTTATTCATCAAAGACAAATTCCTTGTGTATCCAATCTCACTTGGCCAATAAAGAATTCTATTCTATTCTATTCTACACAAAAAGGGAGGGAGAGCTAAGGTTTGAGGTTTACAACAAATGAAAGTCCTGTGTGACTTCTCACTCTGGTCAACACTGACTGGGAATGTCCACACATAAAAAATGAGAACCTTACATTGAGCAAGAAGTTGCATATGCACTTTGCTTGGGGACACAAATAGCACATCAACTTTGAATGAAGCTTCTCAAATCCCTGCTGAGCATTTTGTCTTATGGTGTGTGTCTCCATGATTGCCATGCAATTAATGTAGGAGTTTTTGGGGGAGGGGTGCATTTAGGGTGTCTGTATTAGCTCTGGAGAGGCTGGGCAGGTTAAAGCCAGGCATAATTTTTATAAAGCAAAAAGTATTTATGTGTGTGTGGACGTGGGAGACAAATGAAGTCTAAAAGGTGGGAAATAATTTGTGATGCCTTTTTTTTTCCTTTAGGAGAAATAAACATTCCAAGCAATATTTTTAGAAAAAAAAAATAAAGGAAAAGAAAATAGGAGAACCTATTTGTAAAGCAAAAAGTGTGCCTGTGTTTCCTAATGCAGAATAATAGAACACCACGGTCAAAAGCTACCAATAAGACATCAAGGAGCAGCAGGATGGATGCAGCCTCCAATTCCAATTCTGTTACAGATCATCAGCAAACATGATCAATCCTTCTCCTTATTGAAATCAGGACTGAACTCTGACTGCATCTTGTCTAAGTACTTGGTTTCCTCCAGCTTGCTCCAAAATTTGTATAGGATTAGTTCAGGAAATGATTTCAGAATATGGACATGACAACCCCCTTTTACTTAGATCAAAGGCTTATCTAATTGACTAAGCAGATGGTAATTAAGCTATTAGGATTGTGCAGTACTTCAAATCTGATTTTGAAAATTGCTCTGGAGCATGTAAAAGGACAAATGCTGTAATTGTAAGTGTTCCATTGTAAGAATTAGCTTACAATGCAGGAATCAGCTGCAGCTTCTCCATCCTGGAAGCAGATACGGCTGCTTTACTGAATAAAATATTTCATATTTTCAAATAAAAACTGCTTGTAAAGAGGAGGCTAATAGTCTACTTGAATTATGTAAACTACTGTGAGATTTTAATAATCACATTCAGCAGGGAGTCCCAAAGCTGTTAAAACAGTACCTGGAATCCAAGCACACAGTTTGAAAGCTTGAAGTTGTCCAGTTCTGGTAAAGTAAAAAGAGTTGATCTTGCATATCTTATGCTACTGCCCTAAACAGGCTGTACTGAGCCTATAGTTTGTATTGCCATTCTTGAAAATGTATAGGAATGTGTTACTTTTTCTTCCCTGAATGAGAAGTTCTCTGCCAGTATTTTCTCTTGCAGTATACATATGAAAAGATAACAAGCAATTTAAGTATGATAGTTGTGCAACTTCCAAAAATCTCAGGGTGCATATGACATCAATAAAATGTAAATCTATGGTATGATGCAGAATATTTCTCAGTATACAGGGATTCATGATAGAACCACAAAAAATATCCCTTAAGATATTTAAAACTCTGAACTCAGAGAAGATCTCATGGCTTCTTAAATTATCATTGAAATTTATCATTGGAATTAACAGAATCTCTCCAAGGAAATGTAAGAAGCATCTTAGGAAAGTCTTAAACCAAATGTTTTTATTAAAGTGGAGTTTGGAAAACTAGAATATCTTAACAGAAGCAGAAGAAACTCTAAGTGTTTTACTACAGAAATGCATGACAAAGAGTTAGAAATCTGTTGGCTTGGTCACCCTCCAATCCTGTAGGATAATGAGGGTGTGATCAAAAACTGGGAACTCTAAACTTCTTTGCAGCATAAATAATGTAAATCAAATTGGATGATCATTATCAGCTCAGAAGACTCTGTCAGTTTCATACTGGTACAATAAAGCTTCACAATGATCACAGCGTCCCTAGGGTGAGTTCATGGTATTTGAAATTAAAGTACTATGTTAATTCAGACCAATTTATTTTTAATCCTCGCTCTTTTTGAAATTCAAATAATACCGATTAATAACATTTGGTTGACATTGGGATTTCCCCCCCTTTCAATAATGTCATTTCCCCCTCCTCCTTTTCTCAAATAACTAATTGGTTTATATACTTCTTGGCATTCTTAACTGATCAATGTTTCATAATCTGTTAATTTTCTTGAATGCAGTTCCGTTAAAAAACGTTCCTGCTCCTGCCCCTTTAAGGGAGTCTTATAGAAATCAAACTAGGTTAACAAATAATGTTAATTTCTATGAAAACAATCGCTTCATCCCACAAATAATATATTATTTTCAGAGTCTGCTCTTGGAAATATATATGTTTACACTGAGTTGTGAATGGCTAGACAACATCAAAGACAACTCAATGTTTTGTGAGAACATAGAATATTTATTTGTTCTGCAGTCTTTGAATAGTGTTCCAGTCTCTAGGGATCTGGGCAGTCAAAATAAACAAAAACACACAAAAAAGAAATCACACAAACAAGTCATAAGGTAAGTGCGATCTTTCTTACGAGGTAGAAAATTGTAAAGACTGTCCCTAGCTTTCACCTCAGATAACACAATGACAGTTTCTTCAATTGATATATCAATCTACACAATTCTAACACAGATTCTTCTTCAGTAAAAGCACTATGGTCACAGGCAATAATGTAGAAGTATAAAACACTAGAGGGAAGCCCAGCCCTGACACAACAGTAGAGATCTAAAAGGGTAAATAGTCAATATATTTAACTTCTTTCTTTCAATATTCTGAAAGAATATTCACTGGACTGGTGAAACTCTAAGGCACATTTCTAAAAATATTTAAAATGTTTTTGTTCCATTAAAGTTAGGAAATAATTCACCTGAGAAATTATGCTAAGAAGTCTAGAGACATGTGGGTTCTCTAAGCTACCCACCTTTTCAATACCCTGTTATTCTTACTAGTTATGCTTTTGGATTTGTTCAGAATTATCAGAAGTTTAAAGGGAAAATGATCAGATTTCCCTTCACTTAATTTTTGGTGAACTGATAGTGGTAAGTTTCACTTTTGCTTTCATTAAATGGAAGGGCTTTATGAATTCCTTAGAACAGTGTTTCTTAACTTGACCACTTTAAGAAGTGTAGACTTCAACTCCTAGCATGCTGGCTAGGGAATTCTGTGAGTTAAAGTTTATACAGTGGTTAAGACTAAGAAACACTGCCTTAGCACACCAATAATATATTTAGGACAGAAATGTGGGAAAGCCTCTGTTTTAAATAAATACCTATCTTTCTTATTTTTTAAAAATGAAGATATATACCAAAGTAGTGTCTACCATTTGTCTCAATATCAGAGTCTTACAAGCATTAAGAATGCCTGTTGGGTATAACAATGATACACCAACTAAGTTTGGGTGAATAAATATATAAACCAAGGTTTGGGTGTTTGTAACTTGTAGCTTTAAGCACCAAACTGCTTGTAATTAACTAATTAAGGGTGCGGTTACAAACGGCAATAAAAGGCAGTAAGAGAAACGTAATCTCTCTGCTTGATCTCTGCTTGATTTCTGCTTGCTACTGTTTGTTTGCTACTATTTGCTACAACTGTTTGAATACCTGAACGAAAGGACTACTTCATTGATGTGCTGATATCCTGTGAATACTCAGCGTTGTCTTCAAAAGGAAAGGTATCAGAGGAGAAGATATCTTTACAAGCAGATAAGGATATAGAACTGACTAGTACATGGACTAAGTTACTGAATGGATATATTTGTGAATGACATATGGACTGATTGACAATGTTTAAACTCGAATTGGATTAAACAACTATTTAAACTACAAACAGTGTTTGTCATCAGTGTGTGTAAACCCTAGGGCCCTTCCTCTCTCATTTGGCTGCCTGGCTTGACTGCTGCTGCACATTCTGTTTTATTGGGGGGTTTGTCCCCAAACACTAACAATGCCAGTCTTTGAATTGAATATTGGAAAGTCACATTCTTATGAACAAGTGAAATAGAAATTGTTTCTGTTTATTAAAACTAAATCTCACTAAGATGATTCCACTCATTTACAGATAGCCCTTAATTTATGACTATAATTGACCCTGGAATTCTGGTCATAATTCTGGACATTAAGTCATTCACCATGATTGCATCTGATTTGATGACCTTTTTGAAGCAGTCATTAAGTGAATCAACTTGGTCATTAGATGAACACAGCAGTTGTTAAGCAAATCTGTTGTACACAGTGGTGATTTTTTTTGTTGGAAATTAGAAATAAATACCATTTTCTGGCAAAAAAAAAGGTAAATTGTGGTTATGTGACCACAGGATTTGGCAAATGATCATAAATGTGGGTCAGTTGCTGAGTGGCCAAAATGTGATCATGTGACCACGTATGCATATGTGTGGGGCAACCATTGCATTTTGAATTGAGGTTATAAGTAGCCCTGGAAAAATCTGTCATAGCTTTGACCGGTTGTTAAGCAACCAGTTGTAAGTCAAGGATTAACTGTACTGAATATTTGCTATTCTATCCCATTAGAGATTATAACTTAATAATAACCCCTGGAATTCTTTGGAGACCCTTTAAAGATTTGGGATTACGTGGAAACTATGCAGCCCTGCTACATCACTAATTTTACTTCATGGTTATTCAGTCAAGTGAGAGAGATAGCACCTATCTAATAGATAGCACCTATCCATTTGACATGTTGTGGTCAAAAGAAGCTATGACTTAGATGACTGGGGAGTTGGACTAATTCATTAAGTAGGAGACTGTATTTGTTGATATTATTTTCAGTTTCAGGAAGAGTGCTCCATTCAGTATCTATAATGCCTGAAAAAGAAAGAAAGAAATAGAATAGAATAGAATAGAATAGAATAGAATAGAATAGAATAGAATAGAATAGAATAGAATAGAATTCTTTATTGGCCAAGGAAGATCAGACACACAAGGAAATTGTGTCCAGTATATAAACTCACAGTGTACATATAAACAGTAAGTAATAGATATAGGTCATAAATCATTAATCATAGGTTACAAACAACAACTGATAAATCATAAGAAACCAATAAGAGAAGATAGCAGGAAAGATGACAAGATGAGAAAAGATGATAAATGAGATAGTTCTGTGGGAATTAAGTGTTTAGCAGAGTGATGGCACAAGGAAAAATATCTTTATATCTGGTTGTTTTGGCATGCAATACCCTACGGCAGCATTCTAAGGGGAGAAATTGAAACAGATTATGTCCAAGTTGTGAGAGGTCTGTAGATATTTTTTTATCTCTCTTTTTGGTTCATACAGTATACAGATCCTCAAAGGAAGGCAGGCTGGTGTGATTGTTTTTTTTTTCTGTAGTTCTCACTATCCGTTGAAGTCTGCACCTGTTCTGTTTGGTTGCTGTGCCAAACTAGACAGTTATTTAGGTACAAATGAGTTTAAAGTGCTCAAACATTTATGTTTTTCTTGGTGATTTTCCAGAAATATCTCCAGGGTTATGTTAGAGAATAATAAAATAAAAAAAATAGGTAGAGGATTGGTCTCATTCAACACGACACATTCTTGTCTGTTGTGGTAAAAAATATTTTTGTCGTTCAATACTTTTCTTTCTTCAATAGGCATTTTTGTTGTAATCAATTATTTGTACAGCACTGCATGCTGACTGGGGAATTCTAGGAGTTGAAATCCATACATCTTAAATTTGCTAAAGTTGAGAAAAACTGGTCTAAAACAAGGATGCGACTGGCACACATATTTCCAGAACAAGTTTGAATAGAAGACCAATATGTTTTTCCCAATCACAGCACTGAAAAGGAACATTATCTAGTCTAGCTCCTTGCATTGTATATTGCAAACTTCATTCCAACCCAACCAGTAGATTTCTGTCCACCAAAATTTCAGCCTCATATTGTTTTATTAAGATCAGAAGATTTAGAAACCTGACATGTGTATATAAGTTGTTTCATGGCATATAAAGAAGTCATATATGCACAAAGGGTCTGACTACTGCACTTCATTGGAGATCACTGTTCCAGAGTTTAAATTATAGGCTTTTCCCTCCAGCCTTTCTGAGTTAACATTTAATCATTCGCTTTAAAATCAGGGGAAGTAACAATTCTGTCTGGCCTAAGAATCACTGGTTCTTGCCTCATATATTTCAGCCCTTATGTAAGGTATTTCCTATATCATTATGCCATCTGATATTCAGTTCCTCCTTAATTACTTTCAGCGTTCTCCAAAAATGATCTTCTTCCATTGCCAAATAGCTCTGAGCTTTTAGAAGTTTCTTCTACTGTTTATCTAAAATCTGTTTTTCTGCCTTTGTTCCAAGATTCTTTGAATAAGACTGGATTAAGCTCTGAAAGAAGTTGCACATGCTCTTTCAGTGTGTACATCTGTATATTTGAATAGGCCATTGATCTTTTACTGAGTACTGAGCTCTCCAAGGATTGGACACACTGTGGCATAGAAAATCTTTACAAAATACATTATTGCAGCACATACCTTCCCCAACAGGCTATTATTCTGGGTCAACTCCATCCTCCTAGGCTTTGCAAATTGATGTTGCCATGTGAATATGCCTTTAATACTTAGTCCTTTTACTCAAGTCAAACAAAAATCTCAAAAAGTAAGTCTTTAAAGTCACATACAACTTTTGCCTTTTTCTAAACATTCTGAGACTAGTTGGGATCAGGTAATTATTTATTTTTATTTTATTTGGTTTGTTAATTGCTTACAAGATAATAGGTATAAGTAAAAACATAATTATGAATATATAGATACATATAGGAAAAAAAAACCCCAATAGGACAGGGACGGTGGGCATGTTGGTACACTTATGCACGCCCCCTACAGACCTCTTAGGAAAGGGGTGAGGTCCATAGCAGACAGTCTAAGGTTAAAGTTTTTGGGGTTTGGGGAAGAAACCACAGAGTCAGGTAGAGTATTCCAGACATTGACCACTCTGTTGCTGAAGTCGTATTTCCTGCAATCAAGTTTGGTGCGATTAACCTTGAGTTTGTATCTATTGTTTGCTCTTGTATTGTTATGGTTGAAGCTGAAGTATTCATTGACAGGTAGGACATTACAATGTATGATTTTATATACTATACTTAGATTGGACAGAAGGCAGCATAGTTCTAGGTTTTCTGGGTTTAGAATTTCAAGTCTGGTGGCATAAGGTATTCTGCAACGAATAGAGGAATGGACAACTCTTCTTGTGAAATATTTCTGGACTTTCTCAACTGTGTTAATATCAGATACGTAATGTGGGTTCCAGACTGATGAGCTATATTCGAGTATTGGTCTAGCAAATATTTTGTATGCTCTAGTTAGTAGTGTAATATTACCAGAGAAAAAGCTACATAAGATTAGGCTAACAACTCTTAATGCCTTTTTGGCTATGTAGTTGCAGAGGGCTCTAGCACGTAGATCATTAGAGATGAGTACTCCAAGATCCTTGACAGAGCTTTGATCATCAACAAGGTCTTGACTATTCAGCCTGTATTTTATTTTCTGATTTTTTTTGCCAATATGTAGGACAGAGCTTTTATTTGTTGAGATTTGAAATTGCCATTTGTTTGACCATTCTGATACATAGTCAAGGTCTTTTTGAAGGGTAGCAGTATTTGTCTGTGGTGTTGAATAGCTTTACTTCATTAGTGAAGAGAATGCAGTTGCTCTTAATATGATCACAGAGGTCATTTATGTAGAGTATGAAGAGAGTTGGTCCTAGAACACTGCCTTGGGGGACACCACTGTTGACAGGTACAGAATTTGATAGGATGCTCCCAATTTTGACCATTTGTTGTCTGTTTGACAGCAATGCTTCTATCCAGTTATGCAGGTGTCCAGAGATACCATAAGATTTTAGTTTTAGGAGTGGTTTGTCATGTACCACTGAATCAAAGGCTTTACAGAAATCTATGTAGATTGCGTCTATTGTTTTGCCCTGATTGAGTTGTGTAGTCCATATGTTTTTTCAGTGTAAGAGTTGCAGATTGCAGGATAGTTTTTTTCTGAAACCAAATTGTTGATTAGAGAGTAGGTTATTTGTCTCTAAGTGGAGGATAATGGATTGGTTAATAATTGATTCCATGACTTTACAGGTGACGCAGCATAAGGATTGGTCTGTAATTTTCAACTAGGCTGGGGTCTCCCTTTTTGAAGATGGGGATGACAGTGACTTGTGACCATAGGTTAGGTAAGGAGCTGGTCCTGAAAGATTTTTCAAAGATTATGCTTAGAGGTTCGACTATGGCAGTGGATAGCTTTTTTAAGAAGTAAGCACATATTCCATCTGGTCCAATAGATAGAGATGGTTTTAGATTGCGTAGTGCTTTTTCAACATTGTCTACTGTAAAATCAATATGTATTAGATCATTGTACTTGTCTGTGGTTCAGCTAGGAAATACTGGGCATGATCCATTGCTGTTTACAAATACTGAGCCAAAGAATGTGTTAAAGAGGTTGGCTTTAATAGTGTTGTCATTGCAGTCTTTACCATTAGATCCTTTCAGGGGTGGGATGGACCTTGAGTCTTTTAGTTTGTTTTTTACAAAATTGTAGAAAGCATGGCTGGAATTGGTACGTAGAAGGTTTTCCTCTTATTTAATGTGGTAATTGGTGCATTCAAACTTTATCTGGTGGCATAAATTTTTGTATCGGCTTTTGAAGTTGACAACGTGATCAGATTGGTTTTTCCACCAAAGTGATCTCTTTTGGGATTGAATCTTCCTTATTGTTATGGGTAATCTGTTTTTTTCTGGTTTTTGGAGTTGTTATTGGTACATATAGTTTGATGACTCTTTTGACTTCAAGTAAAAATATGTTGTAATGGTCTTCAACAGTATTGCACCCAGTGAATAGAAATTGCCAATCAAGGGATGAGAGAGTTGTCTATTAGATCATAGTTGCCTTTTTTGAAGTTATAATTGGGGATCACATCATTGTGTTGCTTTTTGTGTGGATGTATGTTGAGCCAAAAGTCAATCATGTTGTGGTCATTGTTGGAAAAGGGTTCTTCAATTTGTATTCTGTAAATTGAATTCAAACTATTGCAGAAGATGAGATCGAGGTAGTTGTTAAGTCTAGTACTGTTGGTTACTAGTTGTTCCAGTCCCAGGTTTGTTACAGCATTGTAGAAGGTTGCATGTATGGGTTCAGTTTTACATTGATTTAGGGTCCAGTTAATGTGAGGCATGGATAAGTCTGGTCTTAAGAAAAGTTTTTGTGGTTGGCATCGGTTTTTGCAATGGTGTTTATTATATGAATGAATGTGTTTTCTGGACTCATTTTTGCAAACACAATTTTGGGGCCACTGAGCCATCATTGTATTTGGACTCAGGGCCATCTCTGGTTACTTCAATGATATCTTCAGGAGAGATGTTTGTTGCATTTGAGTTGCTTATGATATTATGAACTTTGGTGATATAATTTGATTCGTTGGTGTCTTCAAGACCAAATAAGATGGCATTTGGATGTATAAGATGGCATTTGGACGTTTGTACTGTTTTTGTTTGGTTGCATTTTTTTTTCTAGTCGCTGCTGACTCCAGGCAATTCCTCAGGCTCCTTGCCATAGATTGTGATCCTGGCAATTGAATAAATATCCTTTTAACTGCTTGTTACAGTCACCAATCTTCAGATGTTGCCTCCATTTCCATGTCTGTAAGCCATTTACCTTTAACATTCCTGCCACACACATACACACACACACACACACACACACACCTTTCTCACTCTGTCCTAGCATTTTCTTTTGTAAGTTCAAAAGACTGGGTGGGATGAGGCTTCCTTTGGACTCAGCATCTTATTGAAAATACCAAGGTGTAGCTCTATTAGCCAGACAGCTGAAAACTAGCTTGAATGCCTGAGCATGGTTCTGGTGGAATAGATGAATGCCTGAAGGAAGGTGGGTAGGAAGGAAACTTGTCTGCATGACAGCAGCTGCTTTTCAAAGGAGTAACTCCAACTTCACATCTTCACAAACTGTAATAATGCTATTAACAATAGCCTGATGGGTAGACAGCAGTGAAGGAGAACATTTATTTTCACAGTATAAAAAGAATTATTCTGTAAGACCAATTTTCTAATAAAATTATAAAAAGTAGATATGGTCCTATTTTATTTTATTTTATCAGCTTTTCTGATTATACAGTGGCAAATCTAAGACAATATGAAGATGCATTGCTTCAACATAGAATATTAAATATTCTTTAAATATTTTAAGATGCCATCAGAAAAAGATAGACAGGGAGAATCCCTTGTGGGATTATTATTGCAGCTGAATGGAGCTGAGTGTTTACGGGCCAAATGCCCTTCCTGTCACCAATGTGGAGTTTCTTTCAGCAGATATATTCTCAGTGTTCCCAGAGAGAGAAATATTTGCCTTTCCTAGGATCAAACTCATAGCTTCCTGATTGTGAGATGAGAACTCCACATCTAGGCCACCACACTGCTCTATATTGTCACCATAAATATCAAAGCATTTTCTTTTCCATTTTCGTAGAGATCTATAGATCCGTAAGGAGAAGAGATCCATGGTAGAACTTCCTAGATGGGCAAACTCAGATATGACAAGAAGTTCAACCTAAGTGATGGGTCATCAAAAGACCTTTAATGGAGAACCTTAGTAAGAAAGGAGTCTCCAATTAGGTTATAAATCATTACCAATGCAGTATACAACAAATGATCAAGTATAACTGGAGTTCTGAGTCTGATCCTATTCAGATAATGCTCACTATCTTCTGAATTGTTCTGAAGAAGAACTGAATAGAACTGAACAAGCTTCTTGGATGAGAAGTGAAATGTCTTCAAGGAAAAACAAAAAAGCCCAGTTGCCTTTTGAAAAAGCACCTTTGGGACAATCATGACCTGGATGACTGAGAATCTTCATAGACATACAGCTGTTGTAACATCATATTTCATACATCTGTTCTGCATCTTGAAACAATGATTTGGAGTTTTTATTTTGTTTAAGGCTCAGAGCATTTTTCCTACTAGGTCCAAATATCAGAAGTCTAAAAATAAGAAAAGAGAAGGGCAACAGAATGATTTAAGTGTTTGAAGAATGCTTTATAGTAATAATGGTTACACAAATGGCTTTAAATTTCTTCTGTGATTCACATCAAGTTGTTTACCGCTCCACAAACAGGGACATTTTAACTTTACTTTAGGTATTACCTCCTGCAGTAAATTCTGCTGAGGTACTTTAGAGACTGAAAAGATGACAGATTCCCCAGTCAAACATAAGTGGGTTTTAGATCTATTTCCCCCTCCCCATTATGGCAAAGTGCTAGTGGGCTAGGTGAATTCAGGGTCCTATGGAAAAATTAAGGGCAAATGTGATATAACAAGGTGTTATTTAGCAAGAAGAATGACAGGTTTCATTTTGAGGGATTTTATCCCATGTCTCATGATGAAGAATGGGAAACAAAACTATATTTCGTGGTAAATAAACAACATTTAGAATGTACAAACAGATTATCTGTTTAAGGAACTGTAGTAAAAGACTGTATTTTCAGACATTTGACAGTGCCATTTTGACTGACAACATATATCTGAGGAGTTTTATGATAATAGAGTTGATCTACTGAATATGGTTAACAAAATAATAATAACAGATGAAATAAACTGGAAGAGGAAAAACAAATCTTAAATGACTGCATTGAAAAAGCAAAATAGTCTTTGCTGAATGAGGTGAACAAGGGAAACCTCCGAAAACAAGAAGACTGGAAAGCAGAATATCAAAAGGAAACAATTGAGTATCAAGTTTCTAACTGGAAAAAGAAGCCTATGCATAGTCAATACTTGAATGACACTGAAGGAGAGGCAGACACAAAGCTAACATGGAGATGGTTGAGAGCAGGGTTGCTGAAGAAAGAAACTGAACGCTTCATTTTGGCTGCCCAAGAACAAACCCTGCAGACCAATGCCATGAAAACAAAATTTCAACATGTCAGTAACAACAGCAAATGTTGCTTATGCAACAAGAAAGATGAAACAGTGGTTCATTTTATCAGTGGTTGCAGCAAAATCTCACAAACTGCTTATCTACAATGTGATGATTGAGTTGCCAAAATCATACATCGGAAGCTTTGCCAGAAGTTTGGGTTTGAATGCTGCAAAAATTACTGGGAATACCAAATTAACAAAGTTCTTGAAAATGAACAGGTCAAGATCTTATGGGACTTTCAAATCCAAACAGACAGATATCTGGCCCCCTGACATCACTGTTGTGGAAAAGAAAAAAGTCTGGTTCATTGCTATTGCAACAGCAGTTAATAGCAAAAGCACGAATTGAAGAGAAACAACTAGAAAAAAATAACGAAATACTGTGATCTGCACATTTAAGTTGTGTGATTGTGAAGGAAGAAATCAATGGTTGTACCAATTGTAGTAGGAGCCCTTGCAGCAATACTCAAAGGGTTTCCTAGATACATGGAAATTTTGAACTTATCAGACCTGAATATTCTGACTTTGCAAAAAACACCTTACTTGGAATTGCCTATATACTCAGACATTGCCTTAACAGCTCTTAGGTCCTTCATTTGGACTTAGACTGTTAAGTTTTTAACTAGTCGCAGACTGTGAATTGAATTAAATATCATCATCATCATATCTTTATCATCACCAATCATCTTAAGGTCGTAACTCTGGCCATGAAATTATTGTTCCTTTGGATTTATCTTAATGTTTAATGTTTAAAGAATTTTGTCCTAAGGGTTTTTTTTTTAATTCTGTGAATTGCACTTTTAGCTGGGAGAAAATGCTTGCATTCAATGACTATTATTATAGAACTTCTACAATACTTATATTTATTGGTGAATCCTTTTACAGTGAGAATCAGAATAGAGTGGAAGGGACTTTGGAAGTCTTCTAGTCCAGCCACCTGTTCAAGCAGGAAATCCTATACCATTTCAGACAAGTGACTATCTAGTCTTTCTTCAAAACCAGCCAATACATTTCAAAAGTCATTCCCACGTATTTGCTTTTATTTTCAGTTTCAAATCCTGAAATATCCCTTTTGATTAAGTTTTGACTTATCCTATAAATTAGGCAAAGATCTGTGGTCAAAACATAGGCTCTTAATAGATGTTCAAAAGACTAACCGAGAATGGGATCCAAAAATACGCTTGTTTCTTTTGATTCCTTTCCCTTGAACTGCTGGTATTGAATAGAAAAATCTTGACAGGAGATGATAATGCTGTTGCACTTGTCTACATACATAATTAGAAACCCCATGGCTCCTGATCACATGGAAGACTGTAATTGTGTAATCAAGGATGGTTAAATCTTTTCTATGCCTCTCTACAATTAAACTTTTGAATATCTTAAAAGAATTGACGATTAAGAGGGAATGCAATTATGCACATCCTATCTATTAGTTCAGATAGTCCTCAACTGAGCCCAAAATGTATGCTGCTAAGAATGACAATTGTTAAGTGAGTTTGGCTTCATTTTGCAACCATTCTCACAATTGTTAAGTGAATCACTGCAGGTGTTACACTTGTAACATGGTTGTTAAGAAAATCTGCCCAGTGGTGGTATGCTACCAGTTCAGCCCAGTTCAGGCAAACTGGTAGTAAAAATCACTACCAGTTCAACCCAACCACAGTAAAAAAAAAAAAAGCCCCTGACAATCAGCTAAGAGGATAAAAGATTGAAAAGTGCATGGGAGGGTAGGAAGGTCACTTCTAGCTTTTCATTTCTTCATCCCCTCCGCTGATTAGCTTGTTAGGTGTGAGCACATGCACACACACACACACACAAAATCACCTACTGAACTGGTAGCAACTAAACTGGGATCCCACTCCTAGGCTTCCCCCTTGGCTTTGCTTGATAGAAAGTTGTCAAAAAAAATTCACATGATCTTAGACACTGCAACTGTCATAAATCATTGCCAGGTGTCATAATTTTGATCACATGGCTCTGGGATGTCGCAACAGTCATAAGTGTGAACAATGATCATAAGTCACTTTTTTCTATGCTGTTGTAACTTTGAATGTCACTAAATGAAAGGTTGCAAGTCGAAAACTACCTTTAGACCCTGAATGGACTTTTGAACATATAAAAAATTGTATGATGGCATTCCTTCACATCAGGGCTGACCAGACCACATGCAGACTTTTATGGCTCCTGAAATGGGTTCTGTCCTCTCATATTATTGAAAATCAGAATATTTTAAATCAGTATCATTATTAATCTGCTTTGTTCTAAACAGGAATGCTAATGTGTGGGGCATTTTTGTCAATGGGAGGGAGGGGATATTTTAGTAGTAACTGTGAGAGGGATCTTGGAGTCCTAGTGGACAGCCATTTAAATATGACCTAGCAGTGTGCAGCAGCTGCCAAAAAAGCCAATAAAAGCCATAAGAGGGATAGAATCAAGATCACATCAAGTGTTAATATCACTTTATAATGCCTTGCTAAGGCCACACTTGGAATACTGCATTCAGTTTTGGTCACCACGATGTAAAAAAGATGTTGAGACTCTAGAAAGAGTGCAGAGAAGAGCAAACAAGATGATTAGGGAATTGGAGACTAAAACATATGAAGAACTGGGTATGTCTAGTCTAATTGAAAGAAAGTTTAGGAGTGACATGATAGCAGTGTTCCAATATCTCAGGGGCTGCCACAAAAAGAGGAGTCAAGCTATTCTCCAAAGCACCAGAGGACAGGACAAGAAGTAATGGGTGGAAACTAATCAAGGAGAGGAGCAACTTAGAATGAAGGAGAAATTTCCTGACAGTTAGAACAATTAATCAGTGGAACAACTTCCCTCCAGAACTTGTAAAATTCTGCAACACTGGAAATGTAAAGAAGAGATTGGATAAACGTTTGTCTAAAATGGTATAGGGTTTCCTGCCTAAGCAGTGGGTAGAAGACTTCCACAGTCCCTTCCAACTCTGCTATTCTATTATGTTCTGTTCTGTTCTATTCTGTTCTATTCAGTTCGATTCTGTTCAATTCTAATTTTTTTTTTCCTTTTTGTGGGGTTACTTTATGTGATAAACATTCTGATACCACCAGTAAGTTGGACAGCATTTCTTTCTGACTATGAAATCTGTTCTCCTTTTCGGTGCAGAGTACTGACATAAACAAATCACTGGTCTGATAGAACAGCTGTACATAATTTAGTCCATGGTTCAATTATTCTTTTGTCTTTGAAACTTGACTTGATCTGTTCCTTCCCCCAAATCTCAGTATATTATGGCTCTATCAGATTTCTTAATTGAAACTGTTAAACATATTAAACTTATATGAATTCATGAAAAGGAACAGATGTCTTTTGTCATATTTTCCACCCCCCCTATTATAGAAAAAATATGTGAAAAAGAAAGAAAATATGTTGTGACCACAAGTGTCTTCATTAACTTCCTCTTGAATCCTCCAGCATTGGACCATTGAATTCAGTGTGAATTTCTGCTCTGATTTCAAAAGGCTTTGAACCAGTCTTTGGGCAGTATGGCTAAAAAGAATTGCACTGCAAATGTACTGTCATTGGTTGTCATTCAGGATTTATGATCAAGAAAGTGACCAAAGCTTTTTGGAAGTGGGTAGACCCCAGCTAATGGCAGATAGGTTTGTAGAAAATGTAATTGAACTGTAAAATTCACTTCATTGGAAGTGACTAGATTAAAGCAGCAGCTGGAAAATTTTGAGATGATCTGTGATAACTTTTGTAAATGTTGATTCTCAAGGAGAAAGTTGTTATGATACAAGGTTGCAGCCTATTATAATAAAGGACAAGAAACTTCAAAGCCTTTCTTTTCATTCTTGCATGAAATCTTATCATCTTACGAAAATATAGCAGGTTGGCTGAATGGTAGGAATACTTCTTTAAAGCATCCCCCCCCCCCCCAAAAAAAAAAAAAAAGCTTTCCTGTGCTGTTATTTTCCCTGTGCTATTATTTTCTTTCTGTTTCCTTCTCTCTCTCAGAATAACAATATCCAAATAAAGATAATGTATCAAATATGATAATAATATGTGTTATATACAGATGATACCCCAGAGAAGAATGGAGTCAAGTTTACATGCCTCATGTTTTCATGCATTTGATGAACATGTGGAGGAAATAACTTAACAGCAAAGAGTTCTACTCAGGGGTGGACTTCAAAAAAATTAGCAATGGGTTCTCTGCCTGGTTGCTGCGTGGGCGTGGGTGTAGCCATGGTGGGCATGGCCTAGTCAGCCTCTACGCCACAGCAGCGGGGCTTTCCTCGAGCCTCCAGGAGGGTGAAAATGGCTTTCTCAGGCTACGGAGGCTGTCTGGAAGCCAGAAACAGGCCCATTTCTGCTTCCCCAAACTTCTGATAAACCATTTTTTCTCCTTCCCCAAGCCTCCCTACACTTACCTGCATCCAAAACTGTCCGTATGGAGACTCCTGGGAGGGGCACGATGGGGTGGCCAAGGCCAGCAAGGATTTGGAGGTTTTCCGAACTGTGCAGAAACTTAACTAGAAGATCTCCCGAACCTCTGTGAACCCCCCAGCAGCTCACCCCTGGTTCTATTCCTGCTTCCCACCTCTATCTATATACTGCATCTTCTTTAATAATTCCCTATATATAGTGGGGTTGGGGGTGAGATGGCTCAGTGGTTAAAGAAGCTGAACTTGTCAGCTGGAAAGCTGATAGCTTGGCTTCAAGATCCCAGTGCTGCACGATGGAGTGAGCTCCTGTAACTTGCCCCAGCTCCTGCCAATCTAGCAGTTTGAAAGCATGCAAATGCAAGTAAATAAATAGGTACAATTTCTGTGGGAAGGTAACAGCAGTCCATGCACCTTGGCATATAGGCATGTTGATCACATGACCCTGGAAGGATCTTCAGACAATGCTGGTTCCCTCTGCTAAATAAATAGACATGAGTACCCTAGAATTAGACCCAACTGACAGGGGAGACCTTTAAAGGTAAATATCTTTATATAGTGCAATATTCTGTTACATTCTAATGAATAGCTTTAGATTTATGCTTTATGCATTCCACAAAGAGAAATATATGGGATTATCTAGGGAATATCTGTATTATATTCTTTGATAGCTGAGAATTAAGAATGCAAAATTATTTAATATTCAATCTGTCACTATTAGACCATTTTGATAAAAGTTTAAATCAGACTGTGATTTCTTTTTTTAAAAAACTACATCTGTCTTTATGTAAGCAGCATTCTGAATATATTCACTTTTATATGTAGCTTTTTACAGACATTTGCATTTTTGCATATAAACAAGAATTATTTTGAGACGAATGCAACAAATGTTTGTAAAAGCATGCTATACATGTATTGCTGATGGATGGATAGAAGCATCTCTATATAGATATTTAATGCACAGTTCTGCATGTTAAATAGATGTGTAGCAATTCAGCAAGCACCCCAGATGATTTCTATTCTAAACATTCATTTCAGAGAGAAAATCCTTCACCAAAGATCTACTATTGAATAAAGAATTAGACAGGACTTGTTTAAATATGTACAAATGAGTAGATAAGACAGAAAATGTTCTTATCTGGTAACCACATCTACAGATCCCCCCACTTCCCATCAAATGCCAATTAAAATTCCTAATTCATCCACAATGTCTGCAATGAGTCCCAGAGAAAGCGACTGTATTAGGCATAAAGTATTGGGCAAAATAAGCTGTCATGAAAAAAATAGAAATGAAGAAATCCAATTAATGAAACAAGCAATATGTTAGGTAAGGTGTATATCATATGTATGTAGAGATCAAAAAGAGAGAGTAGATTTATTGATGTTTGTTAATTAGAAGAGGCAAGAAAGATAATCCTTTAAGGAAAATAAAATAATTAAAAAAACCTCATCCAATGATGTATTCTACTGACTTCTTTTGATAAGGATCTATTAACAAAGACCTGATGTTGCTAGGAGCAGTGAATCAGTCCTGAATACAGAGAACTCATTTGTAAAACCATTACTAAAGATGAATCTCTGATCTCAGTTAACTACCAACTCAAGTCAGATCAAGCTAATATGATTCATTAGAACATAACAAGAGTAAATAGCTTTGCCACCAAAACAAATTTATTTCAGAAGCATTGCAAGCCTTACTTAGAATGCCAGTTAGATTATAAATACATGCCAAGCAAGTTAATGAAAATATTAATATCTGGGACATCTGTGTTTTTGGATATACTTTTATATGTTGAAGGAAGGAAGGAAAGAAGGAAGGAAGAAAGGAAAGAAGGAAGGAAGGAAGGAATTTTTAAACCTTACTTTGAAGTAACAACATTTGCTTTTAATTAATTGTTTAATTAATCGTCCAACTGCAGCAGCCCCATCATCACAATCCCAGCAAAATAATAACAATAACAATAACAATAACAATAACAATAACGATAACGATAACGATAACAATAATAATAATAATAATAATAATAATAATAATAATAATAATAATTGCAGTAGCTGGCATAATATGCAGAGAAAATCCACTCCAACTTGATTCTGTTCAATTCAAAGGTTATTTGATTCAAATGGATTCAAAATGAATTTTAAAAATTCATTAGCCAAAGCAGTTTGAAGTGTGAAATTGAACCAGATGTCTCTAAAGCAGTTTGGAAACAGTTGGACAGAATTCAGAGGCTTGTAGATTTTTATGAAATCTTTGATATTATCAGAAAAAAGATGGATGTCCTCCTTGATCTTGATTTAAATTTCAGGTATGATTAAAAATATTCAATTTTAATTTGGACTTTGGCATCATAGAAGATTAAATGACCTGTACATGCATATACATCTTTTTAGCCAATCCTGAAACATAGTCCACTACAGGACTCTTACTATTTCTAGTTCTGCTATTTGTCTCAGACTGCAAAGAGTGAAGAGTTTGTCTAACATCTGCCATCTTATAAATATGAATTGCACGCAGACTAGGTAAGTCACAATTTGGGAAAGTATGTAATAAATAATAAATTCAGTGAGAAGTTCTAACTTTTGATGTGCTACACTGATTTTATTCTTCATGAAGCTCTACATTTTATTCATGTTTGCTGCATTACATACAGGTTTCCTCAATTTTATGTTGTGCAAAAGGAAATGCAATTTTGAAGCAGGAACAATTCCCCGCTCTCCATTTCAGTCCCAATTAGATACAATGAGTGGGAGCTACTTAGCAATAGAATGGAGAAATTGAATTGTCCAGAAGATTTATGTGGCCTTTTTGTCTTTTGACCCCCTTCCAACCCTATGATAAGAAGGCAAAGATTATTTGTTACTATGGGCTTATAGCAGTCATTTTTCAATAATACAATTTAAGAGGGATTATGGAATAAATATAGTCACTGCAAGTCAACCACAAAGTAACAAAGAGGGAGAAGATAAATAGTGTCTGTGGTGCTCTCTGAAGTTGGTTGTTGTCGTTGTTGTTGGTTTTTTTTGGGAACATTTCATTACCCAACCAGTAACATCGTCAGTTTTAAAAGCTAGAAATACTGATGACATTATGTATTGAAACATCTGCTCAAACAATGAAGCTCAGTGAGCACCAAGGATTCTACAGGTCAACCCCTAGCTACAAATATTCTTTTCTACTGAGAAGATAGGTCTTATTTTTATAAATGTTATCATTATTTACTGCCTTTCTTATTTTTATATCCAGTTTCCATGATCCTGAATTCATTTTCAAGCTGAAACTTTTCAATGAAGGAGGTTTGTTGTTGACTTTGTTCTACAACCTTCTTCCCTTTCTTATATAGAAGGGTGCCTGGTGTTCTCTGAGCTTGGTGGTTTTCTTGTAGACTTTTCATTACCCAAACTAAGTAACATCACCAGTACTAGTGATGTTATCTAGTTTGATAATGAAACACCTGCAAGAAAACAATCAAGCACAGAGAGCACCAATACTCTGCTTTTCAACATTGACCTACAAATATTCTCATTTATTGGTATCTTATATGGAAGTTGGTTTAAAATGAAGTAGTCACTGAAGTTTTATTTATCAATACTATTTTCCTTTGTAATTTTGTTAGTAGTGTATGTGTATTCTTAAAGAAAATATATGAGTATTTTAGACTGAACTGTACAGAGACCTTCAATGCCTGACCTTTCCTTTCTCCTCTTCTATTGTTTTCCACATAAAGTTAGAAGACACTACCTGCTGCTTCCAATAGATGTGGACATCTGTAGCACAGGTTTGAATCCTTGATTCTCTCTGGTTATTTGCACTGATGCTATTATCTGGTCTAAATTTGTAGACCAGCAAAATACTGTGGACATAATATATCTAGATTTCATCAAGGCATTTGACAAAGTAGACCACAACCTACTTCTTAGTAAGCTAGAAAAAAGTGGAATAGATAGCACCACCACTAGATGGACTTGCAATTGGCTGACAAACCGTACTCAACGAGTAGTCCTTAATGGGTCTAAGTCTACATGGAGGGAAGTAAGCAGTGGGATGCCACAAAGTTCTGTCTTAGGCCCAGTACTCTTCAATATCTTCATTAATGACTTAGATAAGGGAATAGAAGGGGAACTTACCAAATTTGCAGATAATACTAAGCTGGCAGGAATAGCTAACACCCAAGAAGATAGGCTCAAGATCCAGATGGATCTTGACAGACTAGAACACTGGGCCGTATCTAACAAAATGAAATTCAATGTAGACAAAAGTAAAGTACTACATCTAGGCAAGAAAAACCAAAAGTACACATATAGAAAGGCTCAATAGCAGTAACTGTGAGAGAGATAAATATGAGCCAGCAGTGTGCAGCAGCAACCAAAAAGCTAATGCAATCCTAAATTGCATTAACAGAGGGATACAACTGAGATCAAATGAGGTACTAATACCATTCTATAAAGTCTTAGTAAGACCACACCTAGAGTACTGCATCCAGTTTTATTCACCACATTATAAAAAAAATATTGAGACTCTAGAAAAAGTACAGAGAAAAGCAACCAGGATGATTAGGGGACTGGAGGCTAAAACATACAATAAACAGTTGCAGGAACTGGGGTTGTCTAGTCTAGTAAAGAGAAGGACCAAGGGAGACATGATAGCAGTCTTCCAATATTTGAGGGACTGCCACAGAGAGGAGGGGGTCAAGCTATTTTCTAAAGCACCTGAAGGCCAGACAAGGAATAATGGTTGGAAACTGAACAAGGAGAGATTTAACCTGGAAATAAGGAGAAACTTTCTGACAGTGAGAACAATCAACCAATGGAACAGCTTGCCTTTGGAAGTTGTGCGAGTGTCATCACTTAAGACTTTCAAGAAGAGATTGGACTGCCATTTGTCAGAAATGGTGTAGGGTCTCCTGCTTGGGTGGGGGTGGGGGTTGGACTAGATGACTTATAAGGTCCCTTCCAACTCTGATTATCTGTTATCTGTGAGTCAGGTAATGAAATGTCTTCTAGCAAACAACCAAGGACTGCACTATATCTGGCATTGCATGATCTTTCTTTTGGCTGACTTCCAGGGTGTCTTCTGTTTGTCTACTTATCCATTTAAGATTTCCTGCTTTTCTTTCTTTCATTGATTCTTGTATTATTATTTTTTTGGCTTTGTTACAATTGCTTTATCTTATACTTTCATAAAGCATTCTGTTATATTCTGGGAGATAGGCATAGAAACAAATAAAATAAACCCATATGCTTTTAAATGAATTAATGTTTAACTTACCAGTGTCATGAATTTGTAGGAAATGAATGGTACATATATTCACAGCACAAACAATACAATTCAGATATTAGGGAAGAAGTAGATCCTAGGTAGAGGCTAATATTTGGAATAGGCTCTCCTGCTCCAGCAGGGGGTTGGACTAGATGACCTCCAAGGTCCCTTCCAACGCCGTTATTCTATGATCTTAAATATACCATCAGATGTGAATTGATACCAGATTTATCCAGAGTTTGAATACTATATTGATTGCTGTTTTTCTAAATACCAGTAAACACAATTTTAAGCATTGAGAAAAGTATTCAGATTTAGTGACTCATTAAATACTCAGCTATAAACCTGATGGGTGAATTCATTTTACACCATGGAGAGAGAGAAGCTTTGCTAACTGGCTAAAAAGAAAGATGCAGTAAGGGAACAGGGATATACCTGTATTAAGCTTTCATGCTCTTGCTTGAGCTGAAATTTTAGAGAAGTTATCAGGTTTCATGAATTAATATGAAATGTTTGTTATACATGCACACGTTGATCTCAGGGCTAATTTGCAGATTCTATATATCTTACTTTGGATTTTTAATCTCATGTAAGACAAGGGACAATAAACTAACCACATTCAGAATGCTCCTAAAACTACAGGAATGCTGAAATTAAAGAAAACCATTTAGACTTTCTCCTTGGAAATGATACAACAGTTGTGTTTTTCTTTCTTTCTGGCTGTTTGCCTTGTTTGGCTTATGGAAAGGAAAACAGGGGGTAAATGTTGCAGACTTTGAAACTGTAAAAGGTAATTTGTTCCAGTTGTTTCTTTGCAAATTCTTCTGTGGCCCTGTGGATTCAAAAAGATTTTATAGGAACATTCTATTGTCCTTATAAATGCTCAATCTTGCATCCTTTTTAGTTTACAGTGTAAAACAAAATAATAATAATTATAAATAAATAAAAACCCTGTGGTCCCGTTTGTTAACATAAAAATTTGTTGATGTGATTTTCATCTTAAAGTACAGAAATTTAGAGGAATGCATTCTGCAAAGCTATAAAGCTTTATATAGCTTCTTGGAAAGAAAACTGCTATAATATATTCCAGAAGGTAATGATTTATGAAGCCTAAAATCTGCAGCCCACCTGTTTTTACAAACAAATTTTAAATGTATAAATTAGGTATGTCTGGTAACAGAGAAATGCTGATTGTTTATCCAGAGTAAATTCAATGAAAAAAATAATTGACAGATGATTTAAAAATGTCACTTTTGAAATTTTACTGCCTGGGCTGACTTCCCCTGATCCTTCCTGTCATATCTTAGGCCATTAATTATAGCTGCTTTGTGAGAATGAAGCATTTACTCAGGATGGAAATAATGTGCCATGTAAGTCCTTTGTGGTATCTTTGCCAAGGCAGGAGTGATTTGGAGAAGAAGTGAAACGTCTTCAAAGAAAAAACTAAGGAAGTCAAGTTGCCTCCTGAAAAAGCACCTTTGGGACAACCATGACCTGGATGACGGAGAATCTCTACAGATTTTATATTCTAGTTATACCTATTCCTAGTTTAGGAGTCCTTCCAGATCATCACTTGTGTCTTGGTCAGGATCTTTTCTCCCAGCTCCATTTTTTATTGTACAAGTAATCCTAGACTTATGAATGGTCACTTAGCAACCATTCAAAGTTATGACAGACCCTTCCCCCACAAAAGCTACTGATAACCCAGTTTCTAAGTTCTGATTTCCAGCCCACTTCCACAGTTACATGATTGTATTTTGGATACTTGGCAATTGCCCTGCATCTACAGTCATCTGCAGCATCCTATGAGGTCATGTGACTGTGATTATAAATACAATATCATAAATATAAATATATAAATATAAATCCTTCCATTCCCCACTATCCTGTCAGAGCTGAAGAACCTTCTTGGATGATAACGTGAAACTTCTTAAAAAAAAACCCAAGAAAGTCCAGCTGCCTTCTGAAAAAGCACCTTAGTTCCTAGAAAGGAGCATGGTTAGTTAGCTAAAATTCTGTACAGTAATAGTACCATATTTTGGTTGCACATCACTTTTGCTATACTTCTGAACTCATAAATATCCCTTGTATCCACATTAGTTTCTTTTCTGGTGTAGCGCAACTGTCTGTGGTAAAGATTTCTGAACTAAGTATAGGGATCTCTTCTGAGCACTAGAGAGTGCTATATACATTGCAAATTTAATGTGGGTCTCTGAAGGATCCCTTCTAGCTCTGTGATTCTGTGGTGAACTTTAGAGTTTTATAACATTCTTGACACTTGAAAATGATTATGAGATGTTTTATGAAGCATGACACAATGAAACTCAGAAGCTTTTACACTTGGTCACTTGTCACACATTTCATTGATTTGTGTCATGATGCAAGAAGATTTTAATTTTGTCTCAAGGTCTGCCTTTTCCAGAACTTGAAACCATACTTGTCAGGTCAAACCAACTAACACTCTTAGGATTGAAATTAATTTGCAGGTTCAAAGAAGTTGCCTCAGGAATAGAGAGAATAATTATTGCAATCAATAATAGAGAAAAATGCACCAATAATCTCTTGAACAATTATACAAAAATAATTTTTAAAAATTTCTGAGCAGCAAGAATTGAGTTTTGGTTGCTAAGGATTCAGTGTGATTTTCTTAATATCAAAGTGACTAAAAATGTCACTTGAGCCATTTCTGTGGTTTCAGTCATACAGTACTTTGCAATAAGCCAGAATTATTTTAACTATAGTTTGTAGCACAAGCTCTAGCTGTCAGTTCTGTCTTTAAGTCTATATGGGCAAACACCTCTATTTCTTTCCCATTGAAAGCATAAATTTATTTTTTATGTTATGCTCATTCTAATAATGGATGGTTTCAGCCCATTGCTGAGACAGATGCACTCCAAAGACTAAATTGTTATATACCGTACTTTAAGTAAATGGCATCAAACTCATTTCCATGAAAGTTTCAAGACTCATATTAGAAGGCAATCATGTAAACTTAATCTTCATTTTTATTGTTAAGTCAAGGGTAAAGCTCTAGCATGAAGTCATTATAATGCAGTTGATGAAGAGAACTTGACACAATGTAAGAAATGCCAATATTAATTTAACCAAGGAGGATATCTTGGTTTGTGTGTGTGACTTTATTTGAAATTGCTTCAGATTAAGACAAAACAAAAGATAGCCAGGAAGGTAAAGGTAGTCCTCCACTTACAACAGTTCATTTAGTGACCATTCAAAGTTACAACAACATTGAAAAATGTGATATATGACCATTTTTTAACAGTTACAATCATTGCAGCATCCCCATGGCCACATGATCAAAATTCAGATACTTGGCAATGGATTCAAAGTTATGACCATTGCTGTGTTCCAAGGTCACATAACCTTTTACGACCTTGTCACAAGCAAAGTCAATGGGGGACCCAAGTTCACTTAACAGTTGGGTTACTAACTTATGAACTGCAGTGATTCACTTAACAACTGTGGCAGAAAAAGTTGCAAAATGGGGCAAAACTCACTTAACAAATGTTTCACTTAACAACAGAAATGTTGGGCTCAGTCATGGTCATAAGTGGAGGGCTACCTGCACTTCTAATTCAGTTTAAGGAGAAGGGTAAACGAAGAAGCACAGAAGAACATAAAATAGGCAAAATATATTGTATCATGAACTGGACTTTGTCTGTTTACAAACCTTGGTACCTTGGTACTTGACTGCTTCAAACTTGTTGAATTTGGTACTTGATGCATTTTGATGTGAAAATGTTGTCTTGGTACTTGTCATTTGTTTGATATTCTACCTGCTGTAATAGGAAGAGGGAAATGGCTGTATTGAATGGACAGGAACTTGACTATGCCAGGAAGTTTGTTGCAAAAGGAAGCAGTGGACAGCTGCAGAGGGCAGAGAGGAAGTCAGCCCTGCTGCTGACATAGGGATAAACAGGAAGCCTTCCTGACCAAAACAAAGGGTCATGTGGTAATTCATGCGATTTGGTACTCATCATATTTAATACTTGTTATGGCTCCCAGAATCAATTAATAATAAATACTGTAACAAACGAACAACAGACAAAAAATAGCCAGATAGAGAAGACTGGATTAAGGCAGCATTTCTCAATATCAGCAGATTTAAGATGCATGGACTTTAGCTCCTAGAAATCCCTAGCCAGCATCGTTTCCTAAAGGATTCTGGGAATTAAAATCTGTACATTTTAAATTTGCTGAGATTAAGAAACATCGGACTAAGAGTTCCACAACAATTGAACATAATGTACAAGATGCTATAGGACAAAGGCATCTGTAGAAAGGGTGAAAAAAAAGTCAAGATGGCAGCTGCTATCTTGCTTTTATTTCACATGAAACATAAGTCGAAAGAATGAGTGAGACTCTGACTGAATGGTCATAGCCTCCTCTTTTTTTAAAAAAAAAACATTTTTTGAACGCAAAGATTCCCCTAATATAGCACTACTTGCAGTACTGTTTATAAGTGAAGTACATACCTCAAAAAGCTGTAACAGACAAACTCTTGTGCAATTAAAATGTAAGTTTGTAAAATGTGCCATTATTCTTTTTCTTTCTTTCCATCACAAATGTGCCATTTGTGTTGTTTTTCAGTTGAAAAACTGAAACAATTGATGGGTAAAATGAATTTTTAAAAGGGCTTAAGTTAAAGATTTAAACAACCACATTAAAAGATCTATACAAGGAGAAAGGTGTTAAGCATAGCAATAAACTGGGCTGTATCCCTGAACTCGTTGTCCTTTTTTGCTTGCATCAATACTGTACATCTCTATATAGAGACATATTAGCAGCTCAATTACAGCCTGCAGGAATCATGATCATTTATTTTTCCATTGTCTTCAAGTCTCAATTAGTTTCTTAAATTTAACATTCATAATATATATATTATATATCAGTTTCTTCATTCAATAAAACTTTGTGAATTCTGAAATATCTTTAACCTTTGCCTTCAGTTTACCAATCCAGAGTAGATATTTCCATTCTATCAAGAGCTGCGGTGGTGCAGTAGTGCAAGCTTAATATCTCAGCAATTTCCAAAAATTTTCAGAAGACTCTAAATAATACCTCCTTTCTTATTGTTTCATCTCTTCTAATATGATGTGAAAAGTGCTAATGTAATTACAGTTGTCTATTATATCAGGGAACAAAAATGTTAATATCATATCCTGTGATATGGAGATAATATCATTAAGAGAGTTTCTCATTGCAATGAAAGCTCACTAATATATTATGAAGATGTTTTTCCCTTCCTCTTTCCCTACTGTTCTATCACTATTAGCTCTTTAAAGCAATGTATACTTCCCTACATGAAGAGACAATTAAAATCTATTCTCTGTGGTGTGTATACTCCAAGGCTTTTCTACTGTTTTTGTTAGTTTGATGTTTACTTTGAATTATCACACAGCTGCTATGAGGCAGCATTCTTTGCTTCTTTCCCCAAAAAGAAAGTTCCAGAAAGATTTTTGCTAGTCAGTAAAGCAAGACTCCAGATAACCAGTAGAGGACAACAAAGATATTGGAAATTCTACTTCTTTGCTGATCCAGACTATTGCAGCCCACATCTATCAGTTGTACAATAGAGAACAATTAATGTATTCATTATCTCTCTCTCAATTCTTAGGATAAAAATAAAATAGCTTTACAGTGATAGTAATAACACTTAGATTTGTATACTATTCCATAGTGCTTTTCTGTATTCTCTGTTTGATTTATAATGTCCCCAGCAATCTAGGTCCTCATTTTACTGATCTTGGAAGGATGGAAGGCTGAGTCAACTTGAGCTGGCCAGGATCAAACTCCTGGCTGTGGGAAAAGATAGCCTGAATACTGCCTTCTAACCACTATGCCATCATGATAACGGCTGCCAGTAGAAAAAGTATGAACAACTGGGATGAACTTGAAGTCCTTGATGTTCTCTGAGTTTGGTTGTTTGCTGGTAGACATTTCTTAATTTGACTAGGTAACATCACTGCTAGGGGTTATGAGGTCAGCACTCTGTGTTTATATGCAATAGTTTGTCCTACTAGTGTTGGTTAAACTGTGATTTTATATAATGGAGCAAACCCAATAAGGCTGATGAAGTTCTCTAGTTCTTGTTTTGTTTTATTTAATTCATTGCTATGGGAAGTTTCATCCATGAGAGTTTCATCCAGTATCACTTGAGCTGATACTTTAAAGTGAAACATTTCTTGATACAGGAGATGACTAGGCTGAGCCTGAGGGAGGGTCAAATGTGTCATCAGTCTCGAGTCCTCTCATGCTCACAGAAGATCTAAGTTCAACTCACCTTGAATTCCATTGACTCTTATCTGCTGCCAATTTGCTTTGACTGTTAGTAGTTTCTTACATTCTTATAGAGAGCTTAAACTTGCAATAAATCTTCACACCCATTTGAACTCCCTGGATCTTCTGATTTTTCTTGTGCTTGACACTTTTTCCTCTATCTTAAAATTTTAGGCTTTATCTGACTGCAAAAACTACTCTATAAAGTGGTTGAATATTATCATATGTGTGTGTGTGTGTGTGTGTGTGTGTGTGTATAAAGTTTTCATGGGTATTTCTCTGTGGCAGCCCCTCAGATATTGGAAGACTGCTTTCATGTCTCCTCTGGTCCTTCTCTTTACTAGACTAGCCAAGCTCAGTTCCTATAACCGTTCTTCATATGTTTTAGTCTCCAGTTCCCTAATCATACTGGTTGCTCTTCACTGTACTCTTTCTGGAGTCTTAACATCTTTTTTGTAATGTGGTGAACATGTGGAGAAGGGAAACATCATAATTTAGAAGGGAGAAAATTGTTTCAGATATGGCTATAAATACTGTAAAGAATTGCTTCTTCCAGTGCAAGTATTCCAATCCTATTCTTCCAAGTATTTTGCTTTGTTCTGTTCTGTTTTTTGCTTTCTCTTCACTTTTTATTGCTTTCAAAACCTTTTCAACTACATTTTTAGGAGGAGGAATTAACTGAGAAATATTGCCCCTATGGTCTTTATGTTGATATGACTAGTCATGAGGTCATAACTAGAAAATAGTTTACAAAATAGCTACAATGTTTGCCATACCAGACCATATATCTGCTCAAAGTCAAACTGAGTCCCACCACCTCCTGTAGCCTTCTCCCAAGTGGTCTCAATCCCTTTCCTTTTATGGAAAAAAACCACACTTCTAAAATGAAATACTGGCCATCAGCCAATAATTTTTATTTTCTAAGAATGCCTTGGAAAGTTACATTGGCTCTAAAAAAGGATGCTAGTGGCTAACATTTTGCTCTGCAGCACAACAAACTTCCCAAGGAGTTTTGAAGCCCCGAGGGATGTTTCTTAACTACTTACAGGAGCAGTTCCATGTGGTTATGGGAGATGTGAAAGATGTTAGCTGTTCAACAATGAAAAGCAAAATGAAACCAAAAAAAAAAAAATCAATAGTAAATCCCTCATTCCACTAAACTATAGAAAAGCTAAGTCTACAGACTTCTTCCAAGGCTTTAGTTAGCACCTTCTGGCTTCAGCATAATAGTTAGTACATTTGGCCTTCAGTATTTACTTTGTTTTGGAAATTTAAATATTGATATAATTCTCAAGCACACAGAAATGATTCGGGTGGACTTTCAACAACCTGTATGGTAAGAAAAATGAGCAAGATTCTGCCCAAAAGCATATTGACTTCCTGTAACCAAACTTTGATTCCACCAGAGGAGTTCTAAATTAATCTACTAATAGCATTTTTCTCAAATTTCTTCCTCAATTACACATATTATTAAAACTTTTAAAAGATAAAAATAAATACCAACTAATATAAACTAAGGAAAAAAGAAAAAGAAAGCAAAGAGAAAGCAAAAAGTTCAAGAAAAGAAAAAAAATAGAAAAGAAAAAGAAAGATACAAAGAAGTAATTTTTTAAAATATTTTTCACATAAGTTATAAATACAATTATATTTTAACTCCTCCCTCTAAAGTCACATTATGACACTCTTTTTTCTATAATCTGTCCTATTTAATAATCAAAACTGTGAATCACATTTTTTTTTCATTTTTACACAGTCTATCAGAGTTTTATAACTCTGAATTTTTTTTTAACTCGTTATAAGTCTTTAAGATATTAACTCTGCCTCTGGCTTTTACCCAGAGTATTTAAAATAATTCCACTCTAGGAACCTTCATGTAATTAAATCACATACCTGGTTAATCTTTATTTCTTTGCTATTCCTATATCTTCTCATTTCTAATGTAACATTCATAAGTTCTTGCATATCTTTGTGTTTCTTAGATTACATCTTGCATACTTTTCTTACTTGTTCTAAAAAAAAGCCTTGCTACCTCCTTTTTTCCTCTCAACATACTTTTTCTACAACTTTCTAGATGCTGTCAATCTTGTCCCTCTTTTGGCATTCTCAAATGTGTAGACTTTTGTCAAAAGAGATGCAAGCAGGTTACATGCAGATAAACATTAAAAGAATAAGATTAGCAATATACAACAAAAGATACAATTGATTGTAGAAAGGCAAGTGGGAACATTATTTGTTTATTTAATTTCTATGTGGCCTATCTGTGAAAAGACTTTTTCAGAAATTTTTCTCCTACCTCCAAACCTTGTATAAAATTTCATTATTAACTCCATAAACTCTGTATTTACAGAAATACATATTGGTATATTTTCATCTTTCTGATTAAGCACTTGAATGCTAGAGTCTGTGATACATTGAAAACTTTTTTTTCTACATTCAATTTATTTTCAGTTTACTCAGCTTAGGCACTGCCTGTCTCCATACTGACTTTGAACAGTATACAATAAGACCAAACAAAATAGAAAATGCAATATAATATATTATAAAAAGAAAAGTAATAAATATTTTTTTATCACAAAGCTAAGAGAGCTTCACAGGGCAATACATTAAGAGATCAGTTTCAACCCACCGTTGTGAGAATGAAATTTTATTACTAATAAAATTCAAAACATTTCAGATATTTCTCCAATCAATTGTTGAATTGTTTCTTGAGAAAGAAATGCAACAACTTCAAGTAGGCTTAACTTTGGAACCATGTGCATGATGAAATATAATATTTATTTAGCATATTTATTTATTTATTTAGCATATGGCATATCATACATAGATTAGATCTAATCTACCTAGATTATTAAAACAAAACAACATATAAATGTTAAAAAATAGGTATTTTCAAATACCAATGTCTAGGCCATCTAACCATTGAAGTGCAGCATTGTTTAATTGACAAAGAATATATAAAAATGATTTCTGGAATTGAGTATGTCTAGTTTGATGAAAAGAAGGACTAGGAGTGACATTATAGCAGTGTTTCAATATCTAAGGGGCTGCTACAAAGAAGAGGGTGTCAACATATTCTCCAAAGCAACTGAAAGCAATAGACAAGAAGCAATAGATGGAAACTAAGAAGAGAAGCAACCTAAGGTGATATTTCCTGATTAATTGTTAATTAATTGTTAGAACAATTAATCAGTGGAACAACTTGACTCCAGAAGTTGTGAACGCTCTCATTTAAGAGATTGGATAGCTAATTGTCTGAAATTGTACAGGGCTTCCTGCCTGAGCAGTGGATTGGATTAGAGGATTTCCAAGGTCCTTTCCAATTCTGTTATTCTGTTAAATATGTTAAAAAGAAAATGGACTGGTGCATGCCCTCAGCTTACAGCCATTACAATGTAATATACTGTTTGATGTGAGATTCCACAGTCACACTGAAGGGAGAATATTATGGCCCATTTATACAGTAAGTCTCAGCAAACGCTGTGTGAAATGTGAATCTTATTCAGGATTGTCCATTGTGGCATGATCATTCAAAGCTTGACACCTTTTTTGTGGGTTCATTTATATACAGTATCTCCTACATCTCCACATTCAGCAACCCATTTGGCTTTCCATTGTGAATCGATGTTAAAGTTGTGCAACTGCCAGTGGAGGCTTCCTGGATTTGAGTCTTCCAGCTTATAAATGAACAAGGTCAGTGTGCACTGGTAGGATGAAACGTAAGTCATGGCACAAGTCAAAGTAACGTCTTTCTTCACGTATTTGCATGTTATTTCATGATTTAAATATGAATGATGGATGAGTATGTGTTATGACATTTAAACAGTTTTTGTCATTTTGGCATCATCTTGTTTAGGAATGAACTTCTAAAGCGGCAATTTTGACATTTAGCTTTACTGTTTTCCTCACACTTTTTTTACATGAGTTTTAATTTGAATATATCAATATACTGAAAATATACTAAATCACACAAAATGGTTAACTTAGATTGTTCATTTTTCTCCATTTCAATGTTTTTTATGTTTTAGGGGTCATTATTTTATTTAACTGCATGGCCAAATTAACTGTGTTTAACTATAATGAATGTGAATTTTTAAAATATATATAGTATATTAGGTTAAATAGTTGCTTCTGCTAGATTTCTTAAGTATTTTCCAATCTGGGGCACCTGACTCATTCTTGTACAGTTTTTGTTACCCAAAAAAAGATTTAAGACATAAAGGTGATATGGCTTAGTAAAAGAATCATTAAAATACTTATTTTTAACTCCTTTCAGACAGGAGATCTAAAATATTTTTTTAAATGCTTGTTTTTGACTTGTTCTCTGAAGGAGTTTCTTACAGTGAGAAAGAGATAATTGGTACATTTAGCTCACCCTTCTCTAATATGGATGCTTTCCAGATAAATATATTTCATTCCCAAAATTCTTCAACTTGCATGATCAGGTTTTTAGTGCAAGATATCTCATTTGAAAAGATTAACTTAGCCAAAATAGCCTCTTCTGATGAGCTAAATTTAACTAAAATGGGCCACTATTCTGATCAAAACTGATACCAAGCTTCTGAAGTATTAACCAGGACTGGAAATGATCAGACCAAGGAACAAGTTTGACTTCCATGTAAGGAATTCACATTAGTAAGTATTATTAGGGGCAAAAAAGCTTAAAGGGGCAACACAAGAATTCTAAGGGAAATTTTATTTTTTAAATAGGATACCTATAGAGAAAGAAAGCAAGAAAATTTTCCTTTTTCTTGTACTCTTTTGATATCAGGGGAAGAAGGTCTATCTGTTTTGAAAATATACCCTAGCCAGCATCTGTAGATTGATTTGAAAATGGTTGTTAGCCTTATTAAAACAGATTTATTTATGATTTTTTAAAAATTGCCCATGTATGTAGACAGGGACTCATGTAACAGCTGAGATCTTTCCTACCCTATTATTCTGCTCTTCTATGGATTTTTTTATTGATTTTACAGATAAAATACAAAGAATTTATTAGTCAAATAAAAATATAACATACTAGCTCTATACCCGTGCTTCGCTATGAAACTATGTGACCTGACTTAGTTTTTTGGGAGGGAAATAGGGCAGGGGAGCAATTGTGCCTCTGCCTACTCTGCTACTGCTCAATACCCATGCTTTGCTATGAAACTATGTGGTCGGGCTTTTGGGGGAGGAATAAGGGAAAAAATTCTGCCTCTGCCTACCAGCATCCATTGGTATTCATCTGGCTAGCATCCTGTCAGTGTGTGAGAGAGTTGATGGCTGTTTGGAAACTGAAACAGTATTTGCTGTGTGAGCAAGAAGGAGACAACAAGGAGCCTGGACGTGGCTTAGCTCAACTGTTCCGTGTTAATAATAATATAGGAAATATTAATGCTCTGATGGTCATTTCAAAAAATCCTTTCTTAGTGAGCACCTAGAAGCCAAGATAAAAATATCTAAAAATATCAAAATTCCAGTAGCAACTTTTGCATGTACAGAGATAAATAAACGGCAGAATTCAGATACATTTGCTTTGCAATATGGATTACATTTTCCATATTCATACTATTCATCCCATTAATCACTTTTCACCAGAATCTTCGTACAATTATATATGACCTCCATAAATGGATATATTGTCCTGTGAAAATACCCAAATTAAATATACATAGAAGCAAGATATTTGTCCTGTTAAAAATATAGGCAAAAACCAGGGAAGTTGTTCTACAGAAAAAGAAAACCTGAAGCCACAAAGATCAAATTACACTAGGAACATGGAACATAAATTTGCATGAATATAGGAAAGCTCAACACAATGAGAGATGAAACAAAATTACTACACATTGACCTCTTAGGCATAAATGAATTGAGACGGACTAGGAGTGGTCCCCTTCAATGAGAAGATGCCACCATGTATTGCTCAGGACACAAAAAAATAGAGAAGAAATAGAGTTTCTTTTATATTTAGGAAGAGTGCAGTAAGAACAATACTCACTCTGCAATCAGTAATCAAATAACATTGTAGCAACCCTTAATACAACAATTATTCAAGTTCATGCTCCAACGGCTGATCCAGAAGGGGAGTGGATGGCCTCTATGATCAAACTCTTCCACATTACCATTCCTTTCAGAAAGCAGAAATATTCTACTGGTACTCTGTGAGTAACTGTTATTAAACTGCACAGGAAGGCAGGTGTCAAAGTCAGACAAGCCTCGCTTATGAAGAAGCATTCATTAGGGTGAGTTCTTTCTTCAGGCATCTTGCTTCATTAAGGGATAATCAGGAATGCATCAATAAAGTGACGTACCTGATTACTTGTGCATCTGTTTCTGTTTATTGATTGATTTATTTTTTTGTTTACATGGCTGTGCTCTACGAGCAGCCAAACCAGGAACAAAAGAATGTCATTGCATTACCTCAGAAGGATGATACTGCTGGCTTTACAATGTGTATTGATTGAAATGGCAAGATTTCCCATGTTGGCTCTTTTTGAAGATGTAATTTAATTGGTTGTACACATGGCTGCTGCAGAGAGAAAAAGGTCTGCAAAGATGTTGAATGGAAATTCTATTTAAGTTACACAATTTGAATATTAAAAAAACTATTTTGATGGTGTTGGACTTAAGCAGATTACCCAAATTGGAAAAATACATACAGCAGGCAGGTAGGCAGGAAGATCTTTGTATTGCATTAATATCATTCATAATCCAATTATGTTACAGAATTACAATGTTTGTTCCATATTAGCATTCTTGGGATACCCTCACCTGATTGGTCCAAATGGACTACTCTGTGATTGGCGGAAAGAACAGCAGTGATTGGCCCATAAGGAATCAACCGCGATTGGCCGCGCTGATCATGGGAGATTCAAAGAGCCATCATTGGTTGTGAGCCGCCGGCAATCCCTATATGAAGGCTGCCGTGGCTCGCAGGTCCAGCACAGACCTATACACCAAATAAAGAGCTGAACAGTCACCCTGGTCTCGCATCTGTCTTTTCCCACGATCTAACAAGGTTTATGGTGTGTGATGAATCCAGAATAGGAATTTTTAGGCATTTTATAGACAGCACTTTAGGAAAGATGGCAAATTTAATGTTTCATGACTGACAACACCAATTGTAATAAATGTGTGTTAGATTATATCACATCCAAAGTGTAGTAAGCATGCCCAACACTTTCTATGCCAATGCATTCTGGACCAGTAGTCTTCAAGAGTAGTCCCATGTAGAGTGCATTGTAATTGTCCAACCCTGAGGTGATTGGGATATGAATATTCATTTGTATTCTATCCCAAAGGTGCTGTTTCAGGAGGCAATGGGACTTTCTTGTTTTTCCTTTGAAGATGTTTCACTTCTCATCCAAGAAGCTTCTTCAGTTCTGACAATGGGGAATGGGAGGATTTATATTCCTTGCAGACAGCTGGTCATTTGCATCCTTTTCGAGGCATGTTGAAGCACTTGGAGGTTTATCTGTGTCCTCAGGGTCACCTGAGTGGTGCTCCTGGTTTCTGTAGTCTGCAATTATTTTTCCCTCTGGAAATCCATTCCTACTCCCACACCATTCCAATAGTGTTCATCCCAAATTGTCTAGCTAAAAGTCTGTAAGAGATTCTCAGTCATCCAGGGCAAAGGTGCTTTTTCAGGAGATAACTGGACTTTCTTGTTTTTTTTTTTTGAAGAGCTTTTGCTTCTCGTCCAAGAAGCTTCTTTAGCTCTAACCAGGTATTTGTAACTTTTATGGTGTTTCCACCATTGAATTTTGTCTCTTGCATTTGACTGACTCTTTTGACGTATATTTTACCACATTTTTAACTTGTTCAAATCTGATAATAAAGCTAAATTCCTCACTGGATATTAGCTGAGATGTGCTGCTTGAGAATATTGACTTTTCTTCCAAATCACTGTTGTATTATCAGCTCCACTGATGGATCTTGGAGCAAATAAAAAGTACAGCCTGGAATAATTAGCCTATTTATTAGAAATTTTGAGAGGCATTACAGAAAGGAATACACTTGAAAATATAAAAGTATGGCTCCACAATTTTGGGGCGGAATGTAGTCATCCAAATGCCTACTCTGCTCTCACCATCTGGTATATCAGTCAGATGAAACTCTCAATTTGTGCATGTTAATAAATTATAAATTATATTAGAGGCAACTTTTTCTATGAGATGGTATCTGATTTCTTAAATAAGGTTAATTTTTCATAACAGCATGAAGTCTATATGATTTATAGCATTAAAATGCTTTTTTATTAATTTAATCAATGCCTAGTTTATATATGTTTTAGTTTATGTGTGTATGGAGTCTATTTGCGTTTGTGAGTATGTATATTCTATAGGATGCTTCACTATATGCAAAAGTCCAAGAAATTTGATTCTTTAAATTGAATTATTCTCTATCAAAACAGAACATCTGGTAGGTATAATGTATTTCTTGAAAATGCAGTTCTTTTCTTATACTCATAACACCTGTTTCATTTATAATTTCTCAGGTCAGAGTCCTACTCTTAAAATTACTCTTACACAGCGAGATAACATCTCCAACAAAAACACCATGTGATTAAAGCAATGTTTTGATAGATAGATGATAGATAGATAGATAGATAGATAGATTGATATATATCTATATCTATATCTATATCTATATCTATATCTATATCTATAT
>NW_020769330.1:4109164-4154487 GCF_900518735.1 Pseudonaja textilis
TCTATATCTATATCTATATCTATATCTATATCTATATCTATATCTATCTATCTATCTATCTATCTATCTATCTATCTATCTATCTATCTATATATATCATTTATTTCCATGTCTCAATGTGTACCTCCATTCCTTTTCTTAAATGTTATAAATGTTATACAGTATTATATAGATTATATTGCAGCAAGAAAATGTAAAATGAAGGAATCTTACTTTGTAGTTTCTCCAGGCTATAGAATGGTATACTACCCTTTATTACATTGCCATGTAATCCAATGTGATACAAGCTTCCCATTTAATTTCATTTTCTCTCTCTCACCATTTTGATGCAGTTGCTTCTCTGCTTTTTCTATGGTGGTATTACAACGAATATCTTCTAAAGACCTCGTTACTTTTATCTATCTAATTTTATCAATTTATATTATCTATGCTGCATGGTTATTTCATTTGAGGATAATACACAATGGTGGGTTTCCAAATTGGTTTCTACCAGTTCTGTGCATGCATGCTCAGCTGATTTGCATAGTAATCTGCTCTGCCGCACGAATCAGCCGACCTAAAAAAACATAGGAGAAGTAACGGCGGGGGTGGATAGGCAGGGCCAACCAGAGATGGTATTTGCCGGTTCTCCAAACTAGTCAAAATTTCCACTACCAGTCCACCAGAACTGGTCCAAACCAGCTGAATACCACCTCTGGTGATACAGGCAGTAACTGAAGGCCTGATGACCCAGGGCTGGGCATGGAAACAACACAGCCAGATTGAAGTCTTAACTCCCCTTTATCGTTCCCACTTTCCCCCCAAAGTCCCACTGTTCACTGCAAGTCCAGGAGCAAAGCTCAAAACATGCACCTCCAATAGTTCCCATCTGCAATGAGACCAGAGGAGCAGCACAGTTCTGAGAGTTTGGTTTCAGAGAGTACTTGTCACAGGAAGAGTTCCCTGGGAGTGCAGCACCACCCAGAGTATAACTGTGTCACTGCAACCTTGTATGTATGCGCCAATATGGCAGATGAGGCAAACAAGACAAAACACAGCAAAGTATCCAGACATTGGTAAAAGCATGTGAGGCTGGAAAAAGCAATACTTGTTCCCAACAAACACCCCTCCCAACAGCATCTCTTTAAATCTCATTCCCCAGGTAAGCCTTGTGAAGAGGGGCAGGGCACCCTCCCCTTGAGTCATCAGTTTGCCTTGTGCTGATCCCGCTTGCTCTCCATTCTTTGTGTTCAGGGATCATGGGAAGGTAATTGCTCATCGCCAGAGCTCCATAGATCCTCTGCTCCACTGCCTGTCCTTTCCTCCCCACTTTCCTGGTCCTCCTGAGCCCTGTCTCCTTTGTCGGTGACCATTCCCTGGCCCGAGGGACCCAGGACTGCCTCGTCCTGCTCCTCCGGTCATTCCTCTGTTGGCCCTAGCTCTGTCTCATTGTTCTGACCCAAGCCTTGTTCAAATCAAACAAACACAAAGTATTTATAAAAGCAAACATTTTTAATGAGGTGCTGTGAATTCTGTGCATTCATAGCCAAGAGTCGTTCAAAACTAATTGTCCCATATAAGAGCAAGCCCTTTCAAGTTTGTGAAAGGCTGCCAAGAACAAAAGACTAATTGCAGATAAATATCCCAAAAGAAGCTTCCAAAAACAAACCAGAGTAAGCAGGGCTTCGACGAGAACTCAGAGCATAAAGAACTTCTTTGCTTCCCGCAAAGAAGCCAACCCTGAAGGCTGGCTTTTATCCCTTATGGGAGAGGCCATCACCTTCCGGCCTTACTCCCGAGTCCCCCTTGCTGCTTCAGCTGCTCGTTCCTTTTAGCAGTCCTGTGTGTACGCACACTGAGCACAGGCTCCCCAGGATCCTCTTCATCACTGCTATCAGACTCCACAACCTCCGAAGGCAGCACCCCACTCTCTGATAGTCCTGGCCCCATCCCTGCATCACACGCAGGCCCCTCATCTGAGTCCTCACTGTTAGAGACCTCAGCCATCTGCACCTGATGCTGGTGAACAACGACACTCATCCTTCTTCTTAGAGTCAGGTTCCGATGGGGCCATGACAGGCATGCTTCATATTTTAGCCCTTATTAAAAAAATGAGTTAGAATTCCTAGTACATGAAGATAGAATATGAGGAATAGTAATATCAATAACTCACTCCCACCTCCTTCACATAGTGATAAAATCTGCCTTTGAATAGCATATACAATAAGCTCTGTTTGTGAACAACTGTTAACTGTTTACAGCTATTAATAAAGCTGATGAGCTCATATGCTCCCAGTAACATTATACATGAGAGCAGAATGGTGGGGAGGACTTTATAACAAGTGCAAGGACTTTCTTGGACAATTAAAGGCTGCCTCTGATGCTCATAAATCTATTGGATCTGAGTTCCAAAGAGCCAATAGCTCCAGCGATACATGTTTTCTCCAGCCACAAAGTATGATGCTTCTGATTCTGGGAAATAAATATAATACAGGCAAATGACATAATAAAGAGCCACTATCTATTACCTTGTCCAGATGCTACACTGTCCAGTATTATAGTGTGATTTAATGTATTTTGAATAGCTTCTGTCACCTACTGGATCTCCAAATATCCCTAACATTAAGTATTCAGTTCTTCCTATTATGTTTGCAAGAATGGAAGTTTTTCTGGGTAAGGTTCAAACTGTCCCCATTTGAGCTTTTAAAGAAACTCAGCATTTTCTCCTTAATAGAACCTGGAGAAAGACCTCCACAAGTAGAAATTCAGGAAAAGCAATTTCTTAGCTTCATAGGTTACTAGTTACTGACTCCCAGTAACTAATAAATTATGGAAGCCAACTCAATTCATGGGCAGTTTTAGCTAAACACACCTGGAGCAGCAGGAAGACGGGATTTCATTCTCCCTTGCTTCAGAAAATGGAATCATGTGCAGACTAAATGATATAACTTCTGTAGGACCCACTTGACATGTTCAAACTTGTCATTCTGAAAGTCTCTTATGAAGTAGTTAATGAGCAATTTCCGAAAGCGAGTAGGAAGTGACATTTGTGAACTTAGAGTCCTTTGTGAGTTCAAGATTATGAATAAAGAACTAATCCCATGACCTCCTGACAGTCAAATTTGCAGAAAACTGCTGGCCAGATGTCCAAAGTGCATGCATTTGATCTGCCATCTTCTCCTCATCTTCAGAGGTCTACTTACCTAGTTTCTTGGCCTTTGTCTTGGTTGTTGACTATGTTTTAGCTGAGCTATGTTCAGTTCACATAAGCCCTAATTTTGAATCAGGCAAAGACCTTTTAACTTCTAATATAGTCCTCTCTGATTCCTGGGAATAATACATCATTGTCCCAGCCAGCAACAACATCCAGAAAACTCGAGAAAAGTACTCCACTTGCAATAGAATTCCCTATGACTCCAGGCTCGGAATTTTGGGCCTGGACAATGTAGAACTGCACTGCCTGCAGTCCAAGCTAAGCATAGTTCACAAAATTGTCTGCTATAATATCTTGCCTGTCAATGACTTCTTCAGCTTCAAACAATACATGGACAAACAACCGATACAAACTCAAGGTAAACAGTTCCAAACTCGATTGCAGAAAATATGACTTCAGCAACAAAGTGATCAATGCCTGGATTGCCCTACCTGACTCCATTGTTACAGCCTCAACCCCTCATAGTTTCAACCTCAAACTGTCTATTGTGAACCTCACCCCATTCCTAAGAGGCCCTTAAAGGGGGTGTGCATAAGCACACCAGCATGCCTACCATCCCTGTCTTACTGACCCCATTTATCTGTATTTACTTCCTTCATTCTTGTTTATGTTCATACTTATACTTGTTATCTTGTACCTGTTTTACAAACAAATGAATAAAGAGTAAAAAAATAAAGAATTTCTTACTGGAATCTCAATATAATTTCTGAATTTCTCTGACAGAGCCCAAGATGAGTTGTTTAGATCTAGTCCCTTCATATCTGTTTCATTCCAGTTGTTCCTCAGTTTGTTAATTATTTGTCTCTCAACCAATGAAAGAGTCCAATCCTCTTTTGCTATATTGGTACACCTCTACCCTACGACCTCCACATATTAAACTACAGGGAAAGGATTTTTGCATTTTTGCTTTTTATCACCCAGACTTTTTCACATTGAAGGCTATAAATGTCTGACACTTCAGGCAGCACCCAGAATGAAATGTGGGAGTTATCACACAGGACCGAGTATCCTTGTTTTAGTTAGCTTTAAAATCAATATTGTTTGAATCCCTTGACCTATTAAGAAGCCTCGTTTTGGGTACCCTATCCAAAGACATTCTTAGGGGCCCAGTAGATACAAAATGGATGACTCAATGTGACTTGTAAGTAAGGTCTCCCTTGAGTTGTGTTTGACTCTTTGTAATTACATAGGCACTGCTCTGTCCTTACTACATGAGAGTCTATGTGCAGCTTGACATGCAGCTAAATCCAATTATCCTCCAATAAAATAGACCATGTGCATAGATCTGAATGTTTTATTGAAAGAACAGGATATAGTGAAACTGGAGAAAATAGGAATACATACAATGAGAACCAAATATAAGATAGGCAGTATTGAGTTACTGCTGAACATAAAATTAATTAATACAAGCAATTTAAACCTCACCAGCGATGCTCTGTATGTGGGATGTGAGTTTGTCCTTGGATGACCATGTGTCACTAAATCTTTGTGCTTCTGCCTTCTCTAAATGCTAAAGGAAATAGAGTTTGGCTTTCCAGTGTTCACTTATTTGAGAGTGCAGGGTGATGGGTAAAGGGATTGAGTCAGCTTCAAACAATATAATTGGCATTTGTCTCTCTGGCCATTAGATGGAGCAGAGAGCAATAACAGTATATAAAGATTGTATGTTGGGGCATATTTGTTCCTCCGGGCACTAGATGGGGTAGAGAGCAACAACATATAAAAAAACATATAAAAAAGTATATAAAAGTTATATGCTGGGGCATGACAGGCACATCCATGCTATATTCTTTGTAACTTGGCTGTGATGTGGCATGTCTTCTTTCTGGCCAATTCCATACTTTTGATTCTTCAATCTATGTACAGTCCTGGAATTTTATATCAGTTTCCCATCCAAACATTAAATACCCATCCAAATCTCACTTAACTTTTTAAAGACCAGTTAACCTTCTGTGATTTTACAGTTGAATGCATTAAAATTTATTCTTAAATCTTCACCTTGCAACTGTTCACTGTGGAGCTTATAGATTCTGCCTGAATCAAACACTATTTATAGTCAGATCAAGTGTTAATAAGAAAACTGACTAAACAGGATTTCTGTCAACTGTAGTTACTAATATTCTATTTCAACAACAGTTAGCAGATGTTTGAGTGAAGCTGGGGGGGGGGGGAGATGTGGAAAATAGTTTATGCCAAGCATCTGATAGGATTTTTTAAAAAATAAAGGTTCCACTGTGACTGGTTGAAAGAATAGTTACTGAAGGTTTGTTTAACCTAGGAAGATGAACGTATGATACAATAATAGTCAGAAAAATATAATGGCTAACAAACAGCACAACTATATTATCTGAACCTTCAAAGATAGAGCTCAAATGCATAAATTCAATGATCAGACAGGAAATTAACCAAATTAACCAGACAGGAAATTAAGACCTTGGCTGAATCAGGAGGCGGAGGATTCTTTTACACAAGTTTTGAAGCAGAACCTCCCCAACAATGATGCTAATGATCAATGAAAGTTCTGCATCAACACAAATTGGATTAGATGAAATTTGACTATCTGCCCAGTTCTGTATCTATAGAATTTAACTTGTTGTTGGGATAATTGTAATTGCCATCTTGAATGCACAAGTAATCAATTTCATTAGACAGCATAGGAGACTGAGACAAAATCATCAGAGCTGATTCAGCACCCAGGATAAATTCCAGTTCTTCATCTACCTTCTCAGGACTGAGTCACATATTTGAACAAATAAAGTAAAATGGACTTTAATTAAGTTGCTCAAAGACCAGTGGGATTCATTTTAGGGTGCTTTTACTACCATCTCATAATAAAACCTGTTTCTCAGACAAAATACATTTTCCATCTCTTTGGTTCCTCTCTCTTAGACAAGTATTTATTATTCATGCATACATTAGATTCATATCCCATTTTTATACATAAGTTCTAAAAAGTATACCTAACATTCTCCACCAATTTTTCTCAAGAGTGATCTGTAAGGTAAATTGAGTTGAGAGAAAATTTGTTCAAGGTGACCCAGTGAGTTTTAGTCACTGAGGAAGGGGCATCTCAGCCTCCTTCTTTCTGGTCCAGCACTTTAACCACTACGTGGTACCTCATTAGGGAAGAATGTGAAAGAGTTCTTTGTTCCAGCCTTTAATGTAAATAAAGGTTCAAATTTTAAATTGATAGCACATAAACAAATACATAAACATAAACATCTGTTTTTACTCCATTGCTATGGGAAAAATAGTCTGAAACTTCCTTCTTTTTGTATTTTCAAATCATGGCAAACATATGGAAAATGTAGCCACACTGAAAATATTAATCATGCAGAAAATTGTACTTGAGCTCAAATTAATGTGAAAAAATCCTGTCCTTTATACTGTAAAGTTGAAATAAGAAAAGTAAGGAATTTGTGTACTTGAACCAATGACCTTTATACATATTTTGTTGTACCTATTATTATTATTGTAGAAACTGAGCTAATATAGGCTGTTTCCTTATTTTAGTTAGGTTCTCAGTAATATAACTGTCAAAAATATATACACTTTTGTATATTTTTATTTTTATATATTCATTTTTGTGTATCTTTCCCGAATACAGTAAAGGATTTTTAATCTGTATTGAACCCTGATCCCATTATTTCCACTCAGATGATATTCTATAACCTATTTAAGGCCCGGATGTGTTCCCAGATTTTGGAATTGAGTGGAACATTCCTTCATCTTTATTCAAAATTAATGGAAATATAAACAAATACAATCAGAATACATGAAATATATTTAATAAATAACACATTTGTAAAAGTCATTAATTACAGAGATGTGGTACACCACTGATAAATAAGGTAGCTTGATATGCAGAGCTAATTTCATAAAACATCTTCAAAACGGTAATGAGTACAGCATTACAGCAATTAAGCATTTAGCCAGTAGATGGTTATATTCAAGGTTATGTATGGTACATATGTGTGTGTGTGAGTAAGTGTGGAGATAGTTCTAGGTACCTTTGGGCATATTATGGAGATATTGTATGAAATTCATCACTTTAACTTAGTTAGTTTAATCAAATTTGAAACCAAAACAACTGCATCTGTCTAATCTAATCATCCCAAGAAGTTTGCTGAGAGTTTCTTCTCTCCGTGGGAAAATATGCAATACTTGAACAAGATGGTAGTTTTTTTTTTTTGGTGGCAGCCCCTCTCTATTATAATCACAATGCTACTTTCCCATATTTTGCAAAGTTGCTAAAAACTTATTTCATCCACTATTCACCTCCAATTTGGGTGCTCATTGTGCATTGGTATTGGGTCTTTTTCCTGTTTTGTTTATTTGTTTGCTTGGTTTTTACTTTGTTGCACACTTCCCTAAAATAATTTGACTGGGAAGGTTAACAACTAACAGAATATAAATAAATAAAATATTTATACCACAGTTGAGAAACCATTTATATATTTACAAGTCAGGCTCCAGAAAAAGATCAGCTTTTTTAAAAAAAGTATAGGTGCATAAAGACACTGAAATTAAGGGGAAATCTCCATAAACATACTGAAAAGCTGATCTAAAAAATCCCCATCTATTTTCATATGGACATGAAGATGCCAGGCACAATATCCTTTGAAATAATTGAAATAAATTAAATAAACGAAGTGGCAATAGAAGTAAGATTAATTAAGGACAACAGTCACACTTCCTCTTACATCTTGACACTATATACAAAGGAATTTTTTTGTGTACGTGAGGGACATCAATGCTTCCCTTTCCTTTAGTGTCAGAAAACTCATCATGGGTTTTAATTAGCTAGTTGATGCTAAACAGAGCATGAGACAGAGTGAGAGAACACACGTTTAGCTTTTTAGATGTAAGATGCTAGATAAATATACCCATTGTAATGATATATTTTCCATTGTGAGCCCATAAGAAAATAACATAATTATGCCTGTCCTTCTGTCCATTGCTTTTAAAGGAGCATACTATGGAGGCCATAAAAACATGGATTTTTTTTAGTTAGCAATGTTTTTTTTTCCCAAAAGTATATAGCTCAAGGGAGCTAATTATTTCAGTACCACCTTTATCTCAGACTCTCAGTATTTCAGCAAACATATTGTGGCTGTGGAGCTAATTGATTTTACAGTGCCAAGAATACTTTTCATTGTATTTATTTTTAAAGTATGTATTTTTATGTTATTATTCTGATTAAGGGTTGGACTAGGTTATTTTGTTATTATTGTCAGGGTTCATACTTCTGAAATATCATTCCATATTCTCAATGAATGATGAATAAACTTTTTAAAGTTTAAAGTCTGAACAAAGGCAGTGTAAAGTCTCATTCTAAACCAAGAGTTCAAAAACTGCAAGCGGGAACTATATCATTTTGGGAGCTACCTCCTGTCTTGTAGCATCCTTATTTTGCCCTCAAAGAGTGGGAGTAAATGTTGAGGATCTTTGTTTTCTACATTTCAGTTGTAGAAATAATTGATAATTTTTTACAGGAGCAAAAGTATGTCCTAAATTTTGTAAAATATAGGGACTTGATTTCCCTCTTAATTTCTGAAACCATTCTCTAGGTGACCAAGATAGGGCTTTAACCTCAAGTATCTACCTCCAAATTTCTCTATGGAAAGGAGGGATTTTGTAGTAAATTCTGGGGGGGAAATCTATTAAGAAGGCCCATTTCTGATTATCTTTACTGGGAATTAGTCAGAGCAGGAAAGGCAAAAGAATTGCATAATGAAATAGATGGTACCTTACCATCTCCTGATTAAAGAAATACAAGATGACCAAACTTCCCTTGTGAGAATTTCAAAATAACATTATTCTCTTCTCAGAAAAATATTGAAAGAAAATTCACTTTCAGCAAGTGAAATGAGAACTGGTGGAAATAAATAGAAGAATCTCCTGATTTAGCAATCACGATTGGCAACTCAACTTAAGCAAAGGATAGATTGCAAAGTTACTTTTTCATTACAATTGTAATTATGAACAGTTACTAAATGAGGCAACAGCTAAATGGAAAATATGTGTGAATCTCTCTGTACGGTGAATATACCTAACTCTCCCACAACAACTTCTTTTTTTCCATAATGACAATCCTATGAGGTGGGTTGGACTGTAAGAGAGATAAAGGCAGGCCCAAAGTCATACAGCTTCCTGATTTATAGGTTTCCTGATTTATAGGCTAACATCTGTACCTGTCAACAGTGGTGTCCCCCAAACCAGTGTTCTAGGACCAACTGTGATCATATGACCTTTGTGGTCCTATTAAGAGCAACTGTGTTCTTTTTGCTGATGATGTAAAGATATTCAACACTACTGACAATACTGCTACCCTTCAAAAAGACCTCAACTGTGTGTCAGAATGGTCAAACAAGTGGTAACTTCAAATCTTAACAAACAAATGCACTGTCTTACATATTGGCAAAATAAATCAGAAAATACAAGCTGAATAGTCAAGATGAACCCCACTATGTCAAGGACCTTGGAGTACTCATCTCTAATGATCTAAGTGCTAGAGCCCATTGTAACTACATAGCTAAAAAGATATTAAGAGTTGTTAACCTAGTCCTGTGTAGCTTTTTCTCTGGTAATATTGCAATACTAACTAGAGCATAGAAAACATTTGCTAGACCAATATTTGAACACAGCTCATCAGTCTGGAACCCGCACTACATATTGGATATTAATACAGTCGAGAAAGTCCAGAAATATTTCATGAGAAGAGTTGTCCACTCCTCTACTCATAACAGAATACCTTATGCCAACAGACTTGAAATTTTAGACCTAGACAACCTAGAACTACACCACCTTTGGTCCAACCTAAGTGTAGTACATCAAATTATCTATCGCAATGTCCTACCTGTCAATGAATACTTCAGCTTCAACCACAACAATACAAGAGCACACAACAGATACAAACTCAAGGTAAACTGCACCAAACTTGATTGCAGGAAATACGACTTCCGGTTTGCAAGGCTTCGGCAGTGGCAGGGATTCGCAACACCGCGCGATCCCTGCTGCGCTCGCTGCCAAGGTGCCCCCAATCCGTTTGGATTTGTGGGATATAGCTGCCCTGTAGAGGAAGCCGAAGATAGGGGGACCTGGACAGGGGTTTGGAGGTGTCGCAGACCCCCTCCCCAGCTGGCAAAACCCTCTTTTCCCAAGGCGGAGGAGCAGCGGTCAGTAATGGCTGCCACAAAGAAGCCTGCAGCTGGATAAGATTGTGCAGGAGGAAGAAAGTCGGAAGAGTTGTGAAGAAGTGAAAGTGGTTTTTGCTGACCGGGATAAAGTAAGAGAAAGTACCCTGGAACTTGAAATTTGCCAAAGATAAATTGTTTCCAGAGAGATTTACAAGCAGCGAATAGAATTTTAAAAGGGAAAGTTTTTTTTTTCTTTCTTTTCACTCTCCTTCCTAACGTGACAGAGGATGGAACCATAAGAGAAATCAGAAAACCTGCATTGGAGGTAATTAAATGCTGAAGGGACAAAGATTTCTGAACATTTAAAAAAAAAACTTTTTTTTTTGCTGTGAGTGGGAAGGGAGAGGGGAAAAAAAATTGGAGCAAAACTTGAAAATAAGGAGAAGATTGCCTAGAATTTTAAAGAGTTATTAAACATTAATAAGACTTCTAAAAGATATATTTTAAAAGGAACTTTGTAACTAAACACTAACCCCAGAAAGAGAAAGTGAAGAAAGGAGAAAGTATTTAAAAGAAACAGTTTATTTGGATTGTTTGGTGATCTTGGAATTTCTGAGAACCATCTTTGATTAAAAGCACTTGGGTGGTTGTTTGGAAAAACTTTTTATTTCTACAATGGCATCACTTGTGGATGAATTGAAATTTGAATATCAAAAATACAAAAAAGAAGAACAAGAAGGGGAGGACTCTCTTGGCAGTCTTTTTCAATTTTTAGAAATGGCGGTTTGTACTTATGAAAAGCTGACTGTGCAACAGGATGACTGGGATAAAGAAGAAGCCATTTTTGATGAACAAGTGACTTTATTTGGGGAAGGAAAGGAGAAAGAGGAAAAGGAAAAGGGGACCTTAAGACTTGGAAAAACAACCAAAAAAGAGAAGAATAAGGTGAAAAGTGGATACTATGTTAGAAAACAACAGAAAGGAGGAAAGCAGAAGAAGAAAAGGGAGGTGGAGAGACAAGGGGGTAAAGAGGGCAAGGAGAAGAATAAGCAAGGGAGAAAGGAAGAGATGGGAAGCCTCAATGATGGGGAGCAAGATGCAAAGAAACAAAACTTTTTTAGAGATAATGGGTAAACTTTATTGAAAAAGGGATTCTGGAAAGGTACATAAGATTGTATTTTTATATTTGTATTTAGAAATAATCTTAGAAAATTAGAAACAATATGTAATTTAAAATGTGATAAAACATTTAGTGTAATTTAATGAAATTCTTGTGAAGAAAAAGAAAGCAATGAAATAAATGAAAGAATTGGAGTAGGAGAAGGGGGAACATTTTAACGAAATAATGATTTAAAATATGTGATGTGGGGGGGAAATAACTATGGAAAGCATAAGTGTTCCCATAAAGGCATGATATTTAATTGAAAAATAATGTGTAAAGTGTTTAAGATATAAACGAATATCAATATTAATGATTAGATTGTGTTACTCCAGTGACCTCACCCCATTCTTAAGAGGTCTGTAAGCACACCAACGTGCCTACTGTCCTGGTCCTAATGTTTCCTTTTATTCATATCCATTTCATGTATTCATAACCATGTTTATACTTATCTAATACTTGCTTGACAAATCAATCAATCAATCAATCTTAATCACTATGCTAAATTGGCCTTCCATATATTCATGCAAGCTTGACTATTTTTATTACTCAGATTCCCACATAGGGTGCTGGCTGGGAAATTCTGGGAGTTGAAGTCCACAGACCTTAAAGTTGCCAAGTTTGGGGGAAAAAAACTGGTCTACTGTGTATTTCAGATTAGAGCCTTTTAACTTTTTTTTTTTTTTTGGTAAATTTATATAATTGTCCATCTTGCTTATATAACTCTGAAATGTAGATAAAATGACCAGCTTAAAAAAGAAAGAATTATTTTTTTAAAAGTGACTTATTCCCTCCTCTTTTATATATTTATTTTATTAAACTGGCTGCTATCATTTAATTTTAATGATGTGTGCTTTGCCTCTGATCCATTTTGTAGGATCCCTCAGGGTTATAATATAAAACAAAGCAGATGCTTCCAGCCATGTATTTTTAATATGGGAATTCAAATTAGTCTCTCCTAAAAATATGTATTCTTCCACCCACATTTTATTTGAAAATCTATACTCATTTGCAGAAAAAAAAACACTTCTTGTCTCTGGAGTACTTTTTCTTTAGCAAGGAAAATATTTGTTTCATCACCATATTTTTGTGGATAAGATTGGTATAGGTGGGCACATCTTTTTCTTCAACAGAAAAAAAGAAGGAAATATAAAGGTCAGAACTGATATCCTATAAATGCAATGTGGCTGAACCATGCAAGCAATTTTCATGCATTTTATGTGAAAGTCCAATTTTATGCAATACTAGACTCATGCAAGGAAATCATTGAAAAATTGAACACAATCTACATGGGTCTTTTTCAAGTTCATTGGGCTGGCTTCAAAATACAGAGATGCCTCTGAAATATTTTTGGCCTCAATATGAATTGATTTTCTTTTGCAGAAGACAGCATGCATATCTTCTCACACAAGATTAGCAGGTCCATGTGACTAGTTTACCTGGACAAAAGCATAGTCTTCTCTCTTGGAATTGTTACATGTGTTTTTTACCAGGCCAGATTTAGTGAATTAAAACAGTCTCATTTTTTTTCCTTTAACATGATTTCAGTGGTATAAGTCCATTGCATCAAGTGTAAGAGTAACAACATCTGATTATGGAGTTCTGGTCTTAAGCCACCAAACTTAATTTATCATTTTTCAATACTATAAACAAATACGGTCAAAATAGGAAGTTAGCCATTTACACCTGAGATTTAACTCAAATCAATGCACCCCCAAAAGGAAAACATTCTCCTCTCATTCAGCTTCCTGCCCAGTGAAGGAATTATCCCCATACTATCCAACACAAATGGTTATTATGATGTGAGAGGTGGAAAGGAAAAGAAGAGGATGACCAGAGACAAGGTGGATGGACTCAATCAATATAACATTGAAAAAGACCAGAGAAGGGACAAATAATCAATGGGATATATATGTGGTCACTAAGAGTGATACATGATGGCACATAATCAATTAGTTAAATCTGGTCTTCAGAACTCCGAGTGATGTAGCACCTACAACTTCATTAATGGTGGGATTCAAAAATTTCTACAACCGGTTCTGTGGGCATTGCTTGGTGAGTGTGGTGTGGCTTGGTGGGCATGGCAGGGGAAGGATACTGTAAAACTTCCATTCCCACCCCACTCCAGGGGAAGGAGACTGCAAAATTCCATTCCCTCCCCACCTCACTAATCTGCTTTCCAGCTCCATTCTCCTGTGCAGAGCAACAAAAGAAGACCCAGCCGATCAGTTGGGACTTGGGAGACAGAGAATAGATGGGGGTGGGGCCAGTCAGAGGTGGTATTTGCCAGTTCTCTGAACTACACAAAATTTCTGCAACCAGTTCTCCAGAACTGCTCAGAACTTGCTGAATACCACCTCTGAACTTCATCCAAGAATTATGAATATGCTACTATTCATTTTCCTGGGAAGTTAGCCATGTTGAGATAGATGGGATCTTTTTTTTTTCTTTTGAGTTCATCTTCATATTTACCTGTAAATCACAGAAGATTTGAATGCAACTTTGATTACTGGCAACAGGACTAGAGAATGGCCTCAGCCAGTGCAGACAACCTTGTGCCCTGGAATCCAATGTACCCAGTAAGAGCTTTCTTGGCACCTGCTATCAAGTGGCACCTACTATGTATTATTCTGTCCCTGCTCCTAGAACTTAGGGGTTTAATGGTGTAGTGGTAAGAATGCAGTGGTGCATTGGATAGAATGTACTATTGCAGACTAATTCTGCTGCCAGCAGTTTGGCAGTTCAGAAATCACTGGCTGAAGCTTGACTCAGCCTTCCATCCTTCTGAGGTCAATAAAATGAAGACCCAGATTGTTGGGGGCAATGTGTTGACTCTGTAAACCACTTAGAGAGGGCTGTAAAGCTCTGTGAAGGGGTATATAAGTGGGGGTGGGATTAAATTTTTTTAACAATCAGTTCGGTGGGCATGGCTTAGTTGGTGGGTGTGGCTTGGTGATCATGTGACTGGGTGGGCATAGCCAACTCAATGTCACTCATGTCAAGGGGTGCTTCTTCTTGCCTGGCCTCTCATAATAGTGGGGATGCTGCAACAGTCATAAGTGTGAAAAACAGTCATAAGTCACCTTTTTCAGTGCCCTTGTAACTTTGAATTGTCGCTAAAGAACTGTTGTAAGTCAAAGATTACCCGTACAAAAATACAAAAAGCTTCTTTGTTTGCAAAAAGCTGTCCTAAATACCAACCATTAGATTAAAAATACCTGCAAGCCAAAGTTATAAATTAGGCAGGGTACCAGAGCACCTTGAGGAATCAAAATAGTTAAAATGCAATGATAACTATCAGCAACCAACTCTTGTTCATAAAGTGAAACCCTTTAGCAGAGAGATCATTTAAGCTCTCCAGAAAGAGCACACCCAGGAAAAGCAATCCTTAGAACCATTTGCACCACTTAAAGATACCGGCTGGTCTCACTCACCTCACAAGATATCCTAAGGAAATCATCCAGATTTAAGGAAAGGTCACATGCCCCCAGAAAGACAGTAAAAAAATCAGTGTCAGGCTAGCATCCTGCCTCTTGGAAGTACACCCCAAAAGGACAGTGCCAGATACCACTAAAGCAGTGAAGGAAGACTCCCTCCCCAGATAGAAAAGAAACCATGAGGCAAGAAAAAATTCAAACACAATATGAGTAATTAAATCACAACAGTAGCTGTTGCTTGTTAAACCAATTACAGAACAAATAGACATAGGAACTAGCCAGATTTCTCAAACCAGTTTCTTTTCAGGAACAGAGATTAACCCTTTTCCTTCGAAACAAAGCTGAAAAGGGAAAATTATCCCATCAATAAGCACTTGATTAAACATCACCAAGGACAGAATTAAACTTCACCAAAAACCAGTTTTAGACCAAAACTCCAAAAGGGTATGTAAACTCATGTTTGAATGTCAATCTTTCTAGCTAGCCAAGAAGCTGAATGTCACTCATCTTGGTTCCTTGTAATTTAAAAGCTTCTTTCCATAGCTCTGCTTCATTATTCAATGATTTCTTCAAAGTGCTGATCATTGCATGCCGCCTGGAAGTATTTCCAGGAGAGTATTTCCTCCAAACGGCAGTGTAAAAAGCTTAAAACAACCCTTCCCCTTTAAGAAAGTACCAGGAAAGAAAAAAAAAAACTCCTTCAGGGACAGTAAGTCTAGGCATACTGCCAAGAATGTAATAAGGGTGGAAAAAAACAAAATGAGATTTCTTCTAATAACCGGTTCTCAGAATTGCATAGAAAGTTAACAAGGGGTTCTATAGAACTGATCAGAACTGGTAGAATCCCACAGCAATATACATATTTTTTAATTTTAAACAAATTAAGAAACATATCCCCAGCAAACAAAAGAGTGCATTATATAAGCATGCCATTTAATTTATAAGGTGCCATATAAAAATAAAAGAGATGGGTGGTTGCAAGCCAGTACTTTTCTGAAGTCTAAAAAAAATAACCTAGAATCGAAGAGAGTTAAAGGAAGAACAGGGACTAGAGACAATGGTGAGAAATATTTTTGTGTGACCTGTTTAAATGGTCCCATTAATTAAATAATGCCATCCAATAAGAGCCAGGAAATGGATTTTGTCTGGTGTGGTACCTGTCTTCAAGAACAGCATCTTCCCAGAGATATGTGTGGGTCCTATTCAAATTTTTTTTTCTTTGTTCATCTTTTGACTTTAATTTCTATTGTTTTATTTCATCTTCCTCTGTATGTGTATGCTTAACTGTATCCCCTTTGATACAAATTCTGTTCAATAGAAATAACACAATAAAAATAACATACACTTCATAACATAATTTCTTTCATTATCATTTTTCTGCTATACACTGTGATTTATGATTCAGGGACTGAACTTGTTAAGATACTGTAGAAATGCAATCCTGGACGAATGTTTTTTTTTTCTTTCTCTCTCTTTCTTGTGTGCCTGAAACAAATTCTCAAGCAAATTGTGCTGTCACTGCAACAGCCTTCTCAGTTGCCAAGCTCATCTTTGTACTCCCAAGAAATTATTTCATAATGGAGGATGCTAACAAGAGGACAAGAGTTCAAAGTCAAGGGACAATATTTTTCTGCTGAAGTCGTAGGAAGGCTGGTAATGAGACGAAAAAGAAAAGTGATTATTACTAAATAGAAAAAGTGCACAAAGATAATATCAATGACAAATTCACTTAGTCCAAAAATAGCTTTGGAGGCTGTCTTTACTTACTCTGGCATATATAATCATGCTTTACTCTTAAAATATTACATATAATTCTGTACCTGAAGAAACTTGCTATCAAAGTGCTCCCATTTTATGGAATGCCAAAGGTAGATAGGCTCAAGCTTGACTCAGTCTTCCATCCTTCCGAGATGGGTAAAATGAGGACCCAGATTGTTAGGGGCAATATGCTGACTCTGTAAAACAGCTTAGAGAGGGCTGTAAAGCATTATAAAGCAGTATATAAGTCTAAGTGCTAAGATATTCTTTCAAGACCATCAAGATTAAAATATTAGATTAAAATCTAAGCCACCTCCAACTCCCAGAGAAGCCATAGATGGAACACTGCCAACTGCAGAAGCAAATCAAGGAGACAGGTATGTTAAGAATGAATTAATTAATCTGTCAACTTTGTTTTCGCATAAATCTTAATACTGTTGATCTCATTTTTTTCCCATCCTTGGTTAGAACACATTTGTGATAGAGGTAAATATCTGTGGCTCAGGTAGAGAATGAGGGTGGAGGTTCGTTCTTCGTGGGTTGGTTTCAAAACATTTCATTACCAGGCTAAGTAACATCTTCAGTGGAATTTAGGCAGGGACGGGATTCAAATTTTTTAACAACCGGTTCTGTGAGTGTGGCTTAGGTGGTGGGCGTGGCTTGGTGGTCATGTTATTGGCTGGGTGTGGCCAACACAATATCACTCACATTGAGGCACGGATCTCCTTACCTGGCCTCTCATGAAGGTGGGGTTGCTGCACAGTCGTATGAAAAATGGTCATAAGTCACTTTTTTTAGTGCCATTGTAACTTTGAATGGTCACTCCACACAAGCAAAGAACCAGCAAAGGAGGGGAAAAAAACTCTAGAGAAGTTCCTTAGACAGGAAGTCTCGTCCTGCCAAGAATGTAATAAGGGTTAATGGAGAGGCAGTTTCTATTAGCAACACCAGAATGTTTCCTTCCTGCCTTCCTTACAGGATTAGGCCAGTAATTTCTTCTAACAATTGGTTCTCTGAACTGCTTAGAATGTTAACAACTGGTTCTAGCAAATAGGTGTGAACTGGTAGAATACCACCGCTGAATTTAGGAGATGCCAGTGTCAGTGTTCTTCTGTTTAAAAGGGTTTTTCTGGTGAGTAGGTCTTGTGATGGTGAATCACATTAGGTCAGGGTTACATCAGGTCAGGGTATTGTGGTGGGTCAGTCATGGGTGTGTCAAGTCAGGGTTTTGTGGTGATTCATGTGATGGGTCAGGTGTGGATCACCAATGAGAGTCTTGTAATGGGCCTTGTGATGGAGAGGTTACATCAGGTGAGGGTCATTGGAAGGTGAAGTGCTGCAGGGGCTTGCATGAATTGGTTGAGGGTTGGTGCTGTCTCTGGTTGGCTGGGCAATTGTTTTGAATTCAGAGGGGTTTGTAGGGTAGTTGTAGGTCAATGTGTCTGTTGATGGAATTCCTTATGGAGTGCCAGGCTTTAAGGAACTCATGAGTATGGTGGATGGTAGCATGGCCAGTTATTCTTGTATTGTTCCAATGAAGTTGGTGTTGTTTGGTGTTAGTATGGGTGGAGGTTAGGGATTGAATAGAATTCTGAGGAATTAGAGGAATTAAATTGCTATGATAGGATGCTTTGTACATTTTTTTCTGACAGAAAAGAACTAAAATTAAATTTGTCCAATATTTTCACTTAACATTCGGGAGATCTTTAGCATGTCTTTTCAGTCTTACCACAAATATTATTGGAAAAATACAGGTTTTTTTTAATGTAAACAATATAAGACAGAGAAAAGTGTACCATATGTCTCAAGATTGGCAAGACTATCACATAGATAAAGAAATGTTTGTTTGGAAGGGATTCAGTTATTCCAAACCTACAGGTTTCCTAAAGGGAAAATAAAGCTGTCTACCATATGTCTTTTAATCAGAAGTAACTTAGTGAACTTTACTAAACAATCTACTCTAAGCCTGTCATTCTCCTTCTAATTAAAACTAGTATCCCCAGGAGTTCACTGGAAATCTTGTTAAGATTAAATCTTCAGCAGTTGCCTATATCCGTTGTCAACTGTGATTTAAAAAGTGTCAGGACACTGACTGCATTGGAGGAGCTATTTGAAGATGGATTTGCTGGAAACAGATGTAGGTAATCATCAATCATATCTGATTAGGTGGCAGGATTTTACTAGCAGCAGACAAAGCAAATTTTTCATTCAAATGAGTACAAATCTTATTTGCTTATGCAACTTTTTCTCTGTGTGTATTTTGTGCGTATTTTATATGGCTGTGGCACATGTTGGCTAGTCATTCCTAGGGCAAAATGTATATGTGTGTATAAATGTTATTTTAAAAAATCCAGCCCTAATAACTTTTATTGTAAATATTCTTAATTGACTTATTTCTCTTTCTTCAAAAATGAATGATCAAAAAGTTGCCTTGAAGAGAAAAAAAAATAAGACTAGTTTGTTTTCAATATTTGATTAACAGCATTAAAAATAATAGAGAGCTATACTATTCCTTTATTATTCTTGGCATGGATATGATGGGTGGAGTCCCAGGCCTGCAGTTTAGCATTTGATTTGCTCCCCAGAACCTCAGAAAGAGGGAAAAGATTTCTCCTTTCTTAGCATTAGCTTTTTCCTTGTCTGTTGTATATCCTCTAAATAGCACATCCTTTATTAGAATCTTAATAAGGTCATAAATCACAAGAAACAGTGTGATGGTTTGTTTCCTTTTAATGTCACATAATATGTGAACATGGCCATTGTAGCTAATATATATGAATACAAATCATGGTTTAATGAGATGTACAAACCCAGTCAGAGAATCCTACAATCCTTCATGGCTCATAGCCTGCCAGGTGTTTAATTAGCTCTTCATGGTTTCAGCAAAGACCACAGCCATCTCTGAGATTAATGTTTCTGTTAATCCAGAAATGAGGCTGTTCCTCACTTTCTTGCCTTGTCTCTCTTCAGTTCAACTCTTTCTGTCCAATTTCCTTTAAACATCGTCAAGACATCCATAGCTCTGTCATTCAAAAAACATTCAATGTTAACTGTCCAAAGGTATTCCCCATTTACTACTCATTCAAAGGATCAATTAAAAGCCTGTTTTCATAAGAAGCAAACATAATCATTTATCCATCAACCAGCCACTAATATGTGTATGTGGGGAGTGGGGGGGAAATATCCCAGAACCTGTTTTACTTCACATTTGTTTTCAGTTGGAGAATCCAGACATGGTCAGTGACTAAACAAAACATCCATTCAAATTTATCTCAGTCTGGTCAGGCTTCAGAATAACATGGAAACTGATGTCACACTGGATGTACAAAATAAACAAGCTGATATGTTAATGATTAGAAGAGATGTACAAAAGAGTGACATGGATATTTTCTGATATTTTTACAAAAAAATAATAATCATAAATTTACAAAAGAGACTTCTTGAAGTTTTGAAGAAGTTTGTTAGAAAGGGTTAAAGAAAAAAATGAAAAGAAATCAAGTTCTATGAGAGTATTTGAGAAGACTATTGTTAGAAGTAAAGGAAAAGAATATAAATTTGGCTTTTTTGATCAAGTTTTGAATACATATGTTATATTTGGTAAACCTTAATGGACTGAAGTGAGGCTTTATGAATTGGTTTATAGGTAAGAGGTGAGATATGAAAAGAAGATATCATTTGTTGCATTTAGCTGATTAATTATTAAAATTGTTTATATTTGTTTTGATGAAGGGAAAAGTCAAATATATAAAGTTATTTTCTTTTTCTTTACTATACTCTTATTTTTCTTTCTTTTTTATTTTTCTTTCTATGCTTTCTTTTTTATTTCTCTTATTAATTTATTTTCTATTTGCATTAAATTTTTGTAATTGTAATCTTCATTAAAATCACTATAATAGCAATTAATAAAAATGAAGCTGATGACAACTTAAATTATTAAATATAAGAACCATCATTAAATATAACAAGCCATTGTTTCAAGAATGAACATCATGTAGACATAAAACATTATATGATTTATTTGATGTTTTTGAGGGAGCAGTTTATTTTCATTCTTAAATCTCCATATTTATAATCAAAATGTACAGTATGCTGCCTGCCCCATAGGTTTTTTTTTAATGCACGTAACTTATATAAAAATCTAGAGCACTTTGAAGAGATATATAAGTGTATTGTCTGGTATTGCTGATTGTACCCTATGACTATCATTAAGTGTTGTACATTATGATTCTTGATTCTTAATGAATGTATCTTTTCTTTTATGTATACTGAGAATATTACACACAAAATCACATTTGGCCAATAAAGTATTCTATTCTATTCTATTCTATTCTATTCTATTCTATTCTATTCTATTCTATTCTATTCAACACAAAAAAACTTGTTTGAAAAATATTTTTAAAAGGTAACCAATGTCCTTAATCCTCCATAAGTAGAGTTGCAGCTTTGGAATGGCATTTTTCATGAATATTACTACTTTTATATTTTATGTATTACTTTCAATAATTCTTGAGGGCCCTGGTTAAAACATAGAATTTTCTATATGAATCTTTTCTAACATTGATTGGGATGAATAATTTGAATAGCATTGATTTCGAGAAATGTAAGATATGAATGGATGAGACCCAGAACAGTTTTTTCCTGAATGCCATCACTTTGCTAAATAGATAATTCCTTCAACACTGTGAAACTATTTACTAAGTCTACATTACTATTGCTAATACTATCAATCCTTCCATCCTTCCTTTCACCCATCTCCTCCCACTTATGACTATATGACTGTAACCTTGTTGCTTGTATCCTAACAATTTTTATTGACTGTTTCCTAGTATGATTTGATTGCTTATTGTACCCTATGACAATTATTAAGTGTGGTATCTTATGACTCTTGACTCTTGATGAATGTATCTTTTCTTTCATGTACACTGAGAGCATATGTACTAAGACAAATTCCTTGTGTGTCTAATCACACTTGGCCAATAAAGAATTCTATTCTATTCTAAATGGAATGAATTCTAATTTTGATTTTATTTGGTATCAGTCATTAGATTTTTAACTATTTTAAATAATCTGCATATTCAATTATGTTTTTATACATTCTATTTTTCCTTTGCACATGGCATATTGTCTTCATACCTGTCTTTAATACAGTACAACATTTTGAACTCCAAGGTTCCTTCCAACTCTGTCATTCGATTGTTTTCATTAGGTTTATTATAAATTTACAAGGTCAAGAACTCTGCTTAGTTTTTAAAATAGCATGTTGAAGGCCAAAATGTAAATGTATATGCAACCAGAATAGGTAACTAGATGACCACAAAGCAAGTTAAACTTCAGTTAAGTAAATACTAATAATAGGATAACCTCCCCTCCTTTTGGTAGCATTTCCTTGCATGACTTACAAAAAAATCAATTTCACAGCAACTTCTGGAGAATCTCTGGAGGCCAATTCTAAACTTTCAGGGTTATGCACAGTGGCATCCATATACACGTGCTTGTATGTATCTAAATCTGCAGAATGGCAAGTTGGTATCACTTTGAAGCCCTGAATCTTTTATACATATCCAGGACATTTCTCTTGGTTAAGACTGGATAGCTGATCTCTGTCCTGGCCAGGGGATTATTTATCTTATAATGAACAGATACCCAATTATTGGATTTTATATTTTCCTGAGAAAATATATCCAAGATGGATTTTTTTTTTGCTTTTTTCCCTTTTCCCATGAAGCTTTGGCATAGTGCTTCCTGCAATTTCTCCACTTGATAAGATCCCTTTTGTATGTTTATAGGCTCCCCAGACACTCATTCTACAACTTCAGCAAACACAGTCATAACTTGAATAGTGGCCATTTTTTCCCACTTTTGTTTGTCTGACTGTCTTGGTGATAGACAGTTTTAACTATTTTGTGGAAATATTCTATGGCAAGTGATGCTAAGGGGATAAGTTATTAAAGATAGGTAGAAATTTCTTGAAAAAAATCAATACCAAAACACAGTATTTCAGACAGTTTCAATGAATGGGGGGAAAAACAGAAGACAGTTGAAGAAGTCAAAGTTGAACAAAATAGTTATGAATATCTGAAAACAAAAACAATATATGTATGGAAAATGGAAAGAGGCCCAGATGTATTATTTATTAATCAAATTTAAAAATTGCTGATCTCCCCCTGAGAGGAAGTCTGGGTGATGTGCAAATACAATGTTAAAAACATAAAAACAATATAAAAAATTAAAGTATAGGCAAGAACAGTTAAATTTGACATTAAAAGTTTATTAAAAGACAGATGGAGGTTCTTCAGGGCAATAATCAGCCCCTGCTGCATGCTCTTCTGTGAGGTCCAAGCAAGATGGCAGACACAGGTCTTCAGACATTCACATCCTGAATTATTTATGACAATAATAAAGATGGGACATAAATAAATAAATTTGGAAAGGCCAGGAAAGTGGGGGCCTGCTTCACCTCTAAAGGGAGAATGTTCCAAAGCAACAACAGAAACAGCTCTCTTCTTGGACCTTGCCAGCTGAAATTCTGTAATTGACTGGGAATGCATCATACCTTCCCTGCCTGACCCAGTGTCAGAAACTTAACTGCCTGCACAGAGCACCAGCTATCTATCTATCTACTTGAAAAGAACATGTTTCAAACTGTTAGACGGACAGAAGATAAAGCAAGAGACAGGAGCTCACCCAGCCATGCAGTGCTGGGACTCGAACCATTGGAGCTGAAATAATCTCCAGTGTCATTAAGCCACTGAATCACTGTGCTTTTATTGGAAATAGTGAAATTTAAATATTTTGGGTACAATGCAGAACCCAAAGTCTTCAAAAAAGAGTTTGATGCTTGGAAAAATCAATGGCAGTCAAAAATAATCTAACCCAAAACAAACTGCCTAAAGACTATAATAGGTAGCACAAGCATGACCTTAAAGAAATGAAAAATCTAGTTATTGACAGATAATCCTGAAAAATTTGTCAATTAGATCTAAAACTGTTGGAACCAAAACAAAAGCAAAAACAAAACAAATCAAAAACAAGTCAACAGGACAGTCAAAATTTCCTTTAGATCTTAATTTCAGAAATACATTTAACAAAAGTATCAATGACATTCTAACTGAGACTGAGAAAGGTTGATGTGTTCAGCCTTTAGTGTTTAGTGATTAAGGGGGATGTTATATACAGCAAACTTTGGCTTTCTAAAATCCTCCAAAATCAAATCAGCCATGATTTGGTTAGAGGCAAACATTCTAGGAAATATGGCCATCTGGTGGTCACCAAGATAGGAAAAGAAAATAAGTTTTAAATAAATTAAGCTTTATCGTTCATAATTGCAATTGGAATTATGTCACTATGGAATGGATACATGGCAAGACTTCTGAATCTGATTCCAAACTTCCAGCATGATTCTTATATCTAATTTTAATTTGCAAAGGGCAATTAATTCCTGTTAGTTAGACGAACAAAAATAATTAGCACAGCTTGTTCTGTAACAGTCTACATATTGGATTTCAGAGCCCATGGAGGCCTAATTTGGCCAGATCATGAAAACATTAAAGACTTTGGCTGAACAATGTATGAGATATGGAACCTAAACTATAACTCTGACAAGCAATAAGGTTGTCCTCCCATGGTTTCCTTTCTGGCTAGAACAATTAGTTTATTATTGCCTAGCAGCGTGTTTCGTGAAAAGGTATAATTTGATGAAATTCAGAAACTCTACTTGAAGCAGTTTCAGTAAAGTAATTTCTACTTTTTAAAAGCCATTAGCATTAAATGATTTGCATTTCCCACCTGCAGGAGTTCTGGCTGTTGGAAAGGTTTTGTACAAGGAGGCACCATATCCATTTTATGTGAAAAGTATTTAATCAAAAAGTTATCATCACCACCATCATCATCATATAAATAAGATTTCATAAAGTGATCCAACTTGGTTTGGACTGCTTCCCACTAATTATGTCTGCTAATTGCATTCACAATTCATCTTACTGCCCTATTATATATTCTTCGTGAGATTTTAATGAGAGGAGAAACCTAACAAAGCCAGATGCATCTAACAAGTGTAGTTCACTCTGTTCATGTATTACTTATTATGATGTCTTGATACTGCTTTTTTGAAGACTCAGATAAGTCTTCATTTAACACTTAGAAATACATAAACTACAGGCAAAGATGGTGATGGAAGGACATCATATGGGAAGGAGACAGAATTCCAAGTACACAAAGAGTGTATTGAAATGATACTTCCGGTTTGCAGGGCTTTGGCAGCAGGCAGGAATCTGTGATCATGCGCGGTTTCTGCCTGGGCTCGCCACTGGAGCACTCTGAGCCAGCTGGCTTCGGGGCTAAGCCACCCCGTAGAGATGGTGAAGAGGGGGGAGATCGCCAGCAGGGTCGAGGGGAGCTGCATCTCTCCTCCTCAGCTGGCCAAACTCCCTTTCCCAAAGCAGTAGGAGCGGTGGTCAGAAATGGCCACCCCAAAGAAGCACTCAACCGGAAAAGAAAGTGCAGGAGGAAGATAAGAAGTGAAAGTTTTGGGTGACTGGGATAAAAAGCAACAACTAAGGTACACTGGAATTTAAAGATAACATCACTCCCAAAGAAGAGTCAGAAGCAGCGAAAGAAAGTGAAAAGGGAAAGTTTTTTTTCTTCTTCACTCTCCTTCCTCACATCGACAATGAAGAGAGCTGAGTAAGAAATTGGAAAAATCCACTTTGGCACTAATAGGTAATTAAGCTGAAAATATAATTAAATGCCAAAGGGACAATAAAGATTTCTGGACACTAAAAAATCTTTTTTTTTTCTATAAGGAGGAAGGGAGAGGAAAAGAATAAGGGTAGGATTTGGAACGAGGAGACTGCCTGGACTTCAAAAGAATCTAAAGTAAAATCTCTATAAAACTTCTAAAAGATACATTTTAACTGGAACTTTGGAACTAAATAGTAACCCCAGGAAGAGAAAGTGAAGAAAGAAGAAAGTTTAAAAAGAAACAGCTTGTGTGTATTTGGATTGCTTGGTGACTTTGGGATTTTTGGATATTATATTTGAATGACTAAAAACAATTGGGTGGCTGTTTAAATTTTTTTTACAATGGCATCACTTATGGATGAACTGAAAATGAAATATAAAAAATATAAAGAAGAGACACAATAAAGGAAGGGCTTCTTTGGCTCCATTTTTCAATTCTTAGAAATGGCTATTTGCATCTACGAGAAACAACAATAAAAGTCTGCGCAATTAGAAGATTGGGACACAGAGGAAGCCATCTTTAATGAAGAAGTAACTCTAGTTGGGGAAGAAAGGGGAAAGGGGAGGAAGAGAATGGAGAATTTAAGACTTAAAAAAACAGCCAAAAAAGGGAAAAAATAATTTGAAAAGTGGATATAATGTTGGAAAGCAACAAAAAAGGGGAATACAGAAGAGGGAAATGGAGATGGAGAGACAGGGGGGTAAAAAGGGGAGAAAGAAGAAGAAAGGGAAGAAGGAAGGGAAGAGAAGTTACAAAGGTTTAGAGCAAGATGTAAAGAAACAGGACTTATTCAGAAATAATGGGTGAAAATTTAATTGAAAAAGGGATTCTGTGAAGGTACATAAGATTGTATTGTTATATTTGTAATAGAAATAATGTTAGAAAATTGGAAACAACCTATGATTAAAAAGTGGGATAAAATAGTCAGTGTAATTTAGTGAAACTTTTGTGAACAAAATAAATGAAATAAAATAAATGAGAGAATTGAATTAGGAAGGAACAGGAACATTTTAATTACTCAGTGTTTTATAAAATATAAGTGAAGTGGGAGGGAATTAATTATGGAAAGTTTTATAAGCATTCCCATAGAAGTATGCTACTTATCTGAAAAGTAATATGTAAAATGTTAAGATTTAAATGAATATTAATATTAATGATAGAATTGAATTGGTATGGATTGTTGTTTTAATTATATTGTACATTTATATTTTTTTCTTTTTTAAAAATACAGTGTGTAGTTTTAGAATGTACCAAGCAGAATTCAAACGGAAGTTATATATTATATTAAGTGTTATAATTTTAGGGGAAAGATATAAAGGCGTCATACTCCAATCAGTGATTACAGGAGAAATTTTGTTCAATGAGAAAAGATAGTAGACAGTTGAAACAGGACAGACAAAGAATATAAGTACAATGATTTGAATTGAGATGAAATAAATAAAATAAAATTAAGAAAGTTAAAAGAGGGGAAAAGCTATATAGAAAATGTAGAATAGTAATAAGATATGGAATGGAATATAAAAATGAGCATGAACTTGAATTTGTGTCTGTACGAAGAGATGTAACCCGGGATTATGCTGCTTTCAAAAAAGATGTTTTATGTTTTTATGTTTTATGTTTTGTTTGTTTATGTTTGTTTTTAAAAATCAATAAAATTTTCAAAAAAAAAAGAGAGTGTATTGAAATAAGTATTTTAAAATTGGTTTCTTTCTGAAAAAGCTTTCCAAAACAAAAGTTATATACTGCCATTTTAAAGACATAACCATATGTACATTCCCCATTCTCTTTGGCAGGAATAGGCATTCTGTGAACAGCTGCAAACCTTTTGGTTTTTGTTTTAGTTTCACTGAGGAAGGGGGGATACTTGTGAGTGAATGGAACCAAGATTTTCAAGAGGTATCTTTATTTTGATTTCAACATCTTGTGCTCTTTTGGCTTTATTTGCAAATTCCTTCCTCCCTCCCTCTTTCCCTCCCTCCCTTCCTTCCTTCCATAATCTGGAGCTTGCAAGAGAGATGTCAGGTGAAGAAGTGGAATGATGTTTATGGGGAAAGCATAATATTCCAATTTAAGGCAAGAAGCAAGCAATTAATAAAGCATACCAAGTTAAATGAAACTTGACCTATAATTACATAATTGCATATCTTCAATTCCACATTATATCCTCTTATATTCCTGTATAAAACCAAGATGTACACTTATGTTTTAAGACAGAGGTCCCCAACTCCTCAGTCCTATTGCGAATAGGGGTCCACAGCCTGTTTGTAACCAAACCATGCAAGATGTGGGCAAGTGTGCAAAACTCCATTTTTATCGTGAAACCATGCCCTGCCCCCTATCACCACCACCACAACCACTGCCAGTGCACAGAGCCAGAAAAATTGGGGGCCCATGGTTTAAGTGACAACTTTTTATTATTATTAACTGATAATCTTATTGTGGTTGGTACCATTTCATTCTCTTAACCTTAAAAGTATCTCCATTCTCATCCTGGACATTCATATTTTGATCTATTACCATCAGGGAGGTGTTATAGGTGTCCTAAAATGAGAATAGATTGAGAAACAGGTTATTTTCCAAGGCAGTAATTGTCTTGAATCAAACAGTGCATTTGTGATGATTTATTATTATTATTATTATTATTATTATTATTATTATTATTATTATTGTTATTGTTGTTGTTGTTGTTGTTTTAATTTTAATTTTTAAAACTCTGTAGTGTGATTGTGATGTGGTGTTTGGGGCACTGTGCTGGAGTAGCTTTCAAATTTCATTGTATTCGTGGAATGCAATGACAATAAAGGTATTCTATTATTCTATTAAAAGTATGTTTCATTTTAAACAGGCACCATATAAAAAAAATAAATCAGATTCTGTATTCAGGGCACAACTGAATGTTGGACATGTATAACACACTAATGGTCATTTATCATTAAGACATGCAAGGATTTATTCTCATTTTATTGCATACTACTTTTTACCTTTTGCTATTTTACCTTTTCTACTCTATCACCAGAGCAAACAAAATAAAAAAAAAGTTGGAAAGGACTTTGGAGGCCTACTAGCCCAACCCCTGCTCAAACTGGAGACCCTACACCATTTCAGACAAGTGGCTGTCCAGGTTCTTCCAATAATATTATTAGTGCATTTTCCCATCTGTCTTATTAGGTGATCTGATCATGATTAACTGTCAGGAATTGTTCAAAAACATTAATTTTAATATATACCAAGATAAAATAGAGAAATAGTATTCTTAAGATAAGCAACCACTGCTATAGGAATCTGCTTAGCTGTTCTTCCCTCTTTCTCTCTAAAACAACCATTACATTGGTCCTATGGGAGAGGTCCTTGAAGAAAGGAAAAAAAAATACAAGTGACCAGCAATTACAGAAATCTGCTTCCCTCCCTACAAGACCCTTTCTATGCACTGCCCTATAAAAAGGACAATAGAATGGAAAGAAAATGTCAGATCTGTAATCATGCCATTTCGCTTTACCTTGATGGCAGCCTGCCATAAAGTGGGTGGGGGGATACAGGGAGAGGGATGACAGGAAGCAAAAGTGCCAACCAAAGACAATGGTGGAATGAGTCAAGGACACAGGCATGGGAATGGAATGCAAATGCCCACCAAACACAGAACTATTACCAAAACAACCAATTTGAACTTTAATGGACAGTAGCAAGATGACCTAGGTCAGGGGTAGGGAAACGTGGCTCGTCTATCACTTATGGATTTCAACTCCCAGAATTCCTGAGTGAGCCATAAAAGGTTCCCCAACCCATAGGTCCTTCATTTGTATATTAAACAGTCCCATTCAAGTCAAAAATTGATTTCCCCCACAACTGAAAAACCAGTAGGCCAAGGACGGGGAAACGTTTATGGCTCACTCAGAAATTCTGGGAGTTGAAGTCCATAAGTGATAGAAGAGCCAAGATTCCCTACCCCTGACCTAGGGGAAGGGCCTGGGAGAATGGGAAAATATTGGCTTTCAGATCTGGCTTTTCATTACAAATTGAGTCAAGAGTCTTTCATTCATTAACTTCCAAGCTGGGACAGGTCTAACAGGAAATAGTCAGGCCACACTTTCACTTTATAAGCAGGGGTGGGATTCAAATTTTTAACAACCGGTTCTGTGGGCATGGCTTAGGTAGTGGGCATTGCTTGGTGGTCATGTGACTGGGTGGACATGGCTTGGTGGTCATGTTATTGGCTGGGTGTGACCAACTCAATATCACTCCCATCGAGGCACGCATCTCCTCGCCTGGCCTCTCATGACTGTGGGGATGCTGCAACAGTCATAAGTGTGAAAAATGGTCATAAGTCACTTTTTTCAGTGCCATTGTAACTTTGAATGGTCACTGAACACAAGCAAAGTACCAGCAAAGGAAGAGAAAAAACTCCTGAGAAGTTCCCGAGACAGGAAGTCTAGTCCTACCAAGAATGTAATAAGGGTTAACCGAGAGGCAGTTTCTGTAAGCAACACCAGAATGTTTCCTTCCTGCCTTCCTTACAGGATTAGGCCAGTAATTTCTTCTAACAACCGGTTCTCCAAACTGCTTAGAATGTTAACAACTGGTTCTAGCGAATAGATGCGAACTGGTAGAATCCCACCCCTGGTGAGAACTCACAGTAAGAAGCATGAAGAACCCTGCAAAAGCAGGGCAAAAGTTCTGTCCAAGAATGGTAAACAATAGCAATATATCTAGGCACACACAGAGGTATTCTACTTGCTAAAGTGCTTTCATTGTTACAGTTCAGAAATGCCTCTCCTTCACTAGTATATCTTATAGCGAATAGGTGCAAACTGGTAGAATCCCATCCCTGTTTATATGCCTACTCAGCCAGACTCTTCTACTTGTCAACCCAATAGAATAATTTGGGAGGCTTTATTTATTATACATTAGTAATATCTGTTTGAAGAGTTCCAATAAGAGGGCCCATGAGGACCTAGTCACCAGCTCTACCTGAAGGCAATAATTGATTCAATTGTCTATGTACTGTCAAGTTGTTTTTGATGTCTAGTGACCACACAGATAATTAAAACACACACACACACACACACACACACACCATAAAAGACAAGAGGAGCTTCAATCACACCATCAGAGCTACCATTTTGATTTCTTGTAAACCTATCTTATAGATACCCTTACAGAATAAACTTCCTTAGGGATGACAGCATTTCTGTTTATTTACTGAGGAATGTCTGTGAAAGATACCGTATTACAAAATGTGATTATTTTTTTGCCTGTTGATAACAATGGTTATCTTTCCACATGTAGAAATTTGTTATTTGTGTGTGAGTTGCTAGTGTCATTTAAAAATGTTTTATAAATGAAAGGATTTTTTTCTAACTCCCAACATTAAAATCAACTTTTTCAATAAAATTTAATGCATTTTAAATATACTCATGTGGCTATAGTGAAAACAAAATGACTTGAATAAAAAAGAAATCCCTTAGTGTGATTTATTTTGTTTTATTTTAATTTTACTTCTACTTGTCCATTTCAATAAGTGATTCTATTATAATATATAACAAGTTATGTAATATAATTACCTTAGATAAAGAAGAGATAAATATTTAGTTCACATTCTATAACATTTGCAATTTTTCCAAGCTCCTATTTAAACTATTTCTTTCTCTTTCTCATTTTATAATCCACCTTTTGTATGCATGCACATTTGTAGGCATTTTTAAACAGTAAATATTTTAGTAAGCAATTTTAATTAATTCATACATTATTGTTTTCCAGGTTTTTTTTTTAAATACATAAAAGACATGCTTTTCCCACAAACCTCATACATTTTCTTAATCCACCCTCCTTCTGCAAACTCCAGACTTTGGGAAGGAAGAAATGGAGGAAAGGAAAGAAGGATGGATGGAAAGAAAGGATGGATGGATTTCATAGTAAGTGTGAAGATCATTTTTTTACATTCTTCAGGGTTACAAGCTACAAGTTATATGTATTCCTTTTTTTCCTAATTATGGTCCATGAGAGTGACTTTCGAATTACTTTCAAATTTATGCTATCTATCAAAGTTCAATTTCAAAGTGTCTGTTTTATGAAAAATAAAATAAAACCAGGAGATCAAATGGCCTTGTGCCACTCATTTACGAGAAGGCAATAACACAAGAGATAAAGTTGCCTACATAATGTATACATAAATTGTTAAACCCTGCAGGTTAAACTTTGTGAAATGTTAATCCAACAAGTTTCATGAATGCATGAATAGACAAACAAACAGGAAAGACTTTTTGATACTATTTTGTTTTTACACCTTGAGTAATGCAATGGTAGTACTTTTGTAGTAGGGCTATAAATATACATGGTACAATTTATTGAATGGTAGATTCAATTTCATATTTCGTCTTCAATCAAGTTAATGGCCTACAGTGAAGCTAAAAAAGTCACAGTTCATTTTGTCATCGTAAATGCCTTGTGCAATTTTTGTATTAATTGAAAAGAGTAGGAGAAAAGTATATTTTAGTGGAATTTATTTCAATTTATTTGTGGATCTGTTTTAAAGGCTTATTACTGAGTACATGGAATGCGGGTTGAATTTATCTCAACAATGAGTTTTGCACTGCAAAGATGACAGGATTGTCTTTAAAGAGATGAAAGGTATAGCTATTTTTTTCAAGGGCAAGGTCACTTTGTTTCAGTTGCCTGAACCTGAGTTTGGAAGTAGCTTCTGTTGGAATTACAAGCTGTGTTTTTTTGGGGAAGCAGCTTCTCCTTGGAAGCAGGTTTGGTTGATTTGAAAGATATCCATGAAGATCTAAACAACCTTATTTCTTCCTTGACTAAGTTCAACTAATAATAGCAATAATACTTAGACTTATATACTGTATTTCACTCCATAAGGCACACTTTTTCTTCCCCAAAAGTGGGTGGAAATGTCTGTGCTTTGGTGCTGGTCCTTTGGTGAATAGCAGCCGGTCCACGGTAGCAGGGTCCTTTTACATTGCTGAATCCCGTGTCTTCTGTCTTTGTCATTGCCTGCCTCTTCTGTCTCTTTTCTGCATTGCAGGTATCAATAGGCAGAGCTGGCACATGAGATTTTTTTCTTGTTTTCCTCCTCTAAACCTAGGTATATCTTATGGTCAGGTGTGTCTTGTAGTGTGAAAAATATGGTGCCTCTTCACAGTGATTTACAGCAGTCTCTAACACATTTGCAGAGTTAGCATATTGCCCCCATCAATCTGGACCATCATTTTACTGGCCTCAGATGGATGGTTTGAGTCAACTTTGAGCTGGTGAGGATTGAACTTCTGGCAATCAGCAGAATTAGCCTGCAATATTGCATTCTAACCACTGAACCACCAAGGCAAATTTCTGTTGGGTCAATTTGATTCAAGAAAAAAATGGCAATTTACTGAGTGCAACCTATTCAACAAATGAACTGGCTTTATGGAATCAAATGCAGCAGTCCATTTTACAAACTCAGAAATTCTTTGTCCATGAATTTAAGTTTTATTTGGTGGGGGAGAGGGTTGCACTTGACTTTAAATCAACTCAACTCAATCTGTGGGATAAAAGCTAAGATCCAAACAATCTATCTGAATGCTTGAGCCAGTTTGAATTGGATGGGTTTAATTTGCCAATGATCTGATGAATTAGATTGAATCCTATTTGCATAATCTTATTTTTTAGTCCAGTAATATTCTTTCATTGTGGTCAATTAAATAGTTGTCATTAATGAGATTTAGACAAGGAAAGGTATTTGAAGGTATTCTTAGGATAAAAAACAGAAGCTTCTTGCTGCGGCTGGAATTATGCTGAAGAACAAGAGAAACTTAAAAAGTTTATATTTTCTATAAAATATGAGAACATCTGAACATGATACCTATCAGCTTTGTTAAAGCCAAATCTGGAAAAATTCAGAATGTTCCCAGGTCCATGAGAATAAAAGAATTGTTCAGACAAACAGTTAGAGGCTCATAATCCAGTTTAAGGAGAAAAACAGAAGGATGTAATTTCATTAATTGCAATAATCTAGACCAGAGAAGGGGAAAGAATAGTGTCAATTATAAATATATTCAAAAACATCATAAAACTTTGCTTCTGATGAGACTTGATCATGGTGGTACTTTTATCTTGCTTCTCAGAACATTGTTCTGTTGATGTCTATTGATGGACCTGAGTTATATTTTGGCTGCTGTTTATTATTTTTATTTTTTACTGTGGTTCTTTTTTTTTGCTCCCCTGATTATGATGTGCTCTTTTATTTCATGTGTTCCAAGGATCCAGCAGCAACATTCATATTGATTTTGTGTAAAACTCGTAATCCAGGCACAATACCACAGCTTTCTTTTAGAATTAGAAATGGAAAATGTGCTCTCAGTTTTTGTAAGCGATATAGTCATCATGACTAGTCACTGTTTACATTCCTTTTACCCTGATCTTGTGCCTTTCAGTACATATAATTGCAGTCAAGGAAAATTGGTATGGTTAAGCAAATCAGGTCAATTTATATTTTGCCATTATAAATTTTCTTAATGCCATAATTTCAGCAATCGTTCAAAATTCACAGGGGCTAAATTCAGCTCCACATGTGTTAAATAATGCTGAAATGAGGGCAAAAGACAGAAAAATAAGAAAGAGAAAATGGATTCTGCCTATATTTTAATAGCAGTTTGCATTTTCAAATCAATTTGTAACTCAGCTTTCTTCTCAAAATTTTCAGGGAGATTGCCCTGCACATACACCAGTGGTAGAATTCAACTATTTTTTACCACTGGTTCTGTAGGCATGGCTTGGTGGACGCGCTTTGAGCACGCGCAAAGGGTTTGATACTGACCTTCTCCTGCAATTCTGCACTCTCCCTGTGTCTTCAACAGCTGATGCGCAGCAATCTGCTGAGCCACATGAAGCAGCTGAGCTTCAAAGCAGGAAATTAAGGTCAATTTAGAGCCGGGGCAGGTGGAAGGGTCCAGCATCTGATTGTTCACTCACAGATGAATCTGGGAGCTACCGGTTCAGCCGAACCGGGCTGAACTAGTAGAATACCACACACACACACACACACACACACACACACATACACACACACAGAGAGAGAGAGAGAGAGAGAGATTTTGTCTTCCTCCCTCCCTCCCTCTCTCTCTGTTATCCCAAAGGCAACTGGTCATAAGACATATGTTACCAGTAGGTGAAATTGTCCCAAAGGCAACTGGACTTTGTTTTTCCTTGAAGACATTTCACTCCTCACCCAAGAAGCTTCTTCATTTTTTTTTAATTGAAGATGTTTCTTGGCTGAGAAATGAAACATCTTCAAGGAAAAAAAAAAAGTCCAGTTGTCTTTTGAAAAAGCAACCATGGGAGAACCTTGATCTGCATGACTGAGAATCTCCATAGACAATTAAGTGAAATTCTTGACAACAATGAATATGTCAGTGAAAACATACACAGCCTTATAATAATCACACTACCCCAAGAACTGGTTGCAGAATTAAATTGTGTACCTCTATACGTATCTATATGAAGGAACTACAAATATAAAGGAAGTGATGTGTATTTTTGAAACTTGCAAAGTGACGATAAACGAAATGGAATGAGAAAAAAAGATTTTTCCACCCCTAATTATTGATTATCTACACCTCTGATAATATACCTTCGAACAAATTATCATTAGAATTAATTCTGTGCCATAAATCAAACATCTTTTCAAAAAAAGTATTTCCAACATTCACTGAGAATACATAAGCTAGGTTTAATAAATAGAGCAGCTGCTTACTATGATAACTGTATAGCAACTCTGTATTCAGAGATAGTATATTATTGGGTAGCAGATGGCGAAGTTAAACAACAAGGCAGACCTTGTTGCTCTATTTATGAAACTCTAAAGGCATCTGGCTAGCTTAGACTGTAACAGAATATTAGACTACATGGATCATCTTGTGGTCCAGGAAAGCAATTGCTATGTTCTAAAGTATAATAGCAATAAGTTGTTTGGTTTGGTTTTTTGTTTTTCTCACTCCAGTTGTCAAGACTAACAAACATCCTGAATTAGTTCTAGCACTGGAAATTGGAACAAAATCCAGCTATAGTTTTACACATCAAAGAGACAACCATTTGAACCAACTGTAAAATGATAAAATGACAAAAATAAATAAATAATTAAAAAATATGCATGGTGGGGGCTATAAATTTTCATTTCAAATCTGCTCTTGTCAGTTGTCATAGTGAATTAAAAACAATGAATTAAAGCAGAGCTGAAAATGGAAAAATCTGCCATCCTATCAAGCCTGATGAGTGCAAAATCCCCCTGTACTTCCCACTTTTTAGGGAGGGAAGCAAACAAACATGTAAAATATGTCAGCTTCTTCCAAGGCTGCGTATTTTGTGACCCTCTGAAATAATCCTGCTTTTGAAACTTAGATACATTTAGATTTGGTAAATTAATTGAGTTCACAATCTACAAAAGTGAAGTACACTTTTCATTAGGTTTTAGACATATGTGTTCACAAGAATGTCTTTTATACTGCATCCTCTTGTCCAAATTTAATTCTCTGTCTGATTTAATTGCTTGCATTCCTGCCATCTTATGGGAATCAGAGAGATAAGTTTTCATTAGCTGAACAGCACATAGATTATAATTGACTTTTCTTTTACTTTGATGGCATTCTGAGCAAATACGCTCTACATGGTATCTATCATTCTCACAAAACCTAACAAGGACATCATGCCATAGACAAAATTAAATATTTATAGCCTATCTGAACATAGCTACAAAATCCACAGTTCACTGTTTGCCTTTAAGGCATCAAAAAGCAGAGTAAATGAGCTCTTCTACTGCAGAAATTTTGCAGACCAGTCCGGATACCATACATGTATTATTACAAGGTACAACCTTGTTATTTGGTCCTGCAATTTAATTATGTTGGAGCCCAGATGAGGAATTAGTGTTCTTTGATAGCCATGAGAAAATCACATATACCATCACCTCCCAACACATTTATGATCCTTCCTGGTTATTAAATTTAGATTTAGGGATTAGATAACAGTTACTCCACCAATGACAGAGGTACTGCTGCTTCTAATTAGCATAGGGTAAATGCTATTACATAAAGATGGATTCAAATTCAGTTAGAATAGATTAACTGAAGCTAGCTAGAATAGATTTCCAGGTTCAGGTGACATGCTAAACCTCAGGTAAGTCATTGGAGGTTTTAAGGAACACATAGAATTCAGTTAAAAAGAAAGCAAAATTATCCCCATTAGTCAATACTCTTCTTCTTGTTGTGCCATATCCATCATTGGACGTTGGTGTTCATGTTGGCGATCCTATTTTTATCAAAAGCCACATGAAAAAGAGCTGTTGAGTGTTGTCCAAAACCTTAGGTTTTGAAGTCATGATATTATTATTCTTCCTGGACCTCATTTGCCTTCAATCTTTTCCTCAATCTTTAAGTGAAGTACACTGTATTTTTCTGGGTGTCGCATCACATCTCCAAAATATTTTAACTTTTGTTTTTTTTATGGTTTTGATGATTTCCTTTGATGTTCCCAGGTGGCTGATCACCTTCCTCATTTCTGATTTTGTCAGCCAAAAATCCTATTTGCCAATATTCCCATAAGCCACAATGATGGAAAGGATCACGGCATGCCAACGTTAGCTTATATTTTTCCTTCTGGGGTGCTGATGAGTGCTACTCCTCTAGATACTGCTACCATGTTTTCTTTCCTGCTAGAAGTCAAAAATAATGTTACATTATGATTTCCCCCCCCCAATATTTTCTCAAGGTTCAGGCAGAGATTTTCAATTTTCATTGAAGCTGTCTCCTTAATACCCTTACAAAATCTTGCCTAGAATATACCACATTTTTCTGGAGAGTATTGTGTTGCACGAAGCTTTTTTTCTTACATTTGTCTCATTTCTGCCCTATTTTGTTCTTAAGGAATCTGTGCAAAAATCTAAACCTTTGGTAGCTGAATTAATTTTATGTGTAGTTTACATAATATACCTTACAATAAACCTTTTAATCTCTCTCTCTCTCTCTCTCTCCTAATAAACGTTTTATTGTAATACATTACAGTTATTACAAATATAAATAAAGATATTACTGTAATAATATTTTCTTCATTATTCAATGCCATTTTCCCTATTATATGCAACCTTCATATTTCCCAATATTCTGGGATGGGTGGAAGAACTCTATCACAAAATATTAAGAAGTGGCAACTTGAAAATTGCAATAGCAATAAGACTTAGATTTGTATACCATTTCACCCTACTTTACAGCCCTCTCAAAGGGGTTTATAGAATCAGCATATTTTCCCCAACAGCCTGACTCCTCATTTTACTGACCTCAGAAGGATGGGAGGCTGAGTCAACCTTGAGCTAGTCAGAATCAAAAAATAACTGAATTTCTAAAGAAAAGTTCAGATTTTGTAAAACAGCATTGCAAGTTAAAAAAAATAAAAATCTACCCTTTCCTAACAACTTCAATGATTGTTAAAAAATGTATGGTATAATATGAACTGAGAATAATAGATAAACAGGAGGATATAGGCAGCAGTTTCAACTGGTCTTTTTTTCTGCAGAGCATACAATGGACAATCTTCAACTGTGACCTAAACCACTTTAAGTCCCACATAGGTCTGTAAAGTTATACATAGTTAGGATTCTGGTAATTATTCTGCTTTTGGTCATGTAAAGAATCATAGGTGTGCTGAACTTGGCTTCTACAGAAGCAAGACTTAGCAGTTAAAGTGAGGGAAGAAGATGATTGGGAGGCTTACAATTTCCCTCATCTCAAACACATATCTCAGCTTTGCCAACAACAGGTAGGAGAAGCATGAGGAAGCACTAAATACTTTCATCATTCCATTCTAAATCATCCTTGGGATTACTCAGATAACCACAATAAACTACATTTTCAAGTACAGTTAGCCCTCAACATACACAATTCATTTAGTGACCCTTCAAATTTACAATGGCACTGAATTATGACTATTTTTCACACTTATGACTGTGGAAGCATTCCCATGGTCATTCACATTTAGATGTCCCAAAGGTGCTTTTTTCAGGAGGCAACTGGACTTTCTTGTTTTTTTTTCTTTTGAAGATGTTTCACTTTTCATCCAAGAAGCTTCTTCAGCTCTGACAGGGTAGGGGGAACCTGACCATTTGCATCCTTTTAGAGGATCAATGAAGAACTTGGAGGTTTATCTGTGTTCTGAGGGTCACCTGAGTAGCTAATGGTTCCTGTAGCCTGCAATTTTTCCTCTGGAAATCCATTCCTACTCCCATGATCCTCTAAAAGGATGTAAATTACCAGCTGTCTGCAATGAATATAAATCCTTTCATTCCCCGCTATCTCATCAGAACTGAAGAAACTTCTTGGATGAAAAATCAAATGTCTTCAAAAAAACCAAAACAAATAAAAAAAGAAAGTCCAGTTGCCTCCTGAAAAAAAGCATCTTTGGGACAACCATGACCAGGGGTGGGATTCTACCAGTTCGCATCTATTCGCTAGAACCAGTCTTTAACATTCTAAGCAGTTCGGAGAACTGGTTGTTAGAAGAAATTACTGGCCTAATCCTGTAAGGAAGGCAGGATGGAAACATTCTGGTGTTGCTTACAGAAATTGCCTCTCTGTTAACCCTTATTACATTCTTGGCAGGACTAGACTTCCTGTGTCTGCAACTTCTCTGGAGTTTTTTTCCCCTCCTTTGCTGGTACTTTGATTGTTTGGAGTGACCATTGAAAAAAGTGACTTATGACCACTTTTCATACTTACGACTGTTGCAGCATCCCCACAATAATGAGAGGCCAGGCGAGGAGATGTGGGCCTCGATGTGAAGGATATTGAGTTGGCCATGCCCAGCCAATAACATGACCACCAAGCCACATCCACTCAATCACATGACCACCAAGCCACGCCACCAGCTAAGCCATGACCACAGAATCGGTTGTTAAAAAAATTGAATCCACCCCTGACCATGACCTGGATGACTGAGAATCTCTACAGATTTTCACATTTGGATGCTTTACAGTTGGCTCATATTTATGATAGTTTCAGTATCCTGGATCATGTAATCACCTTTTGCAACTTTCTGACAAGCAAAGACAAAGGGGAAGCCAGATTCATTGAACAACCATGTTAGTAATTTAAGAATTTCAGTGATTCATTTAACAAATGTGGCAAGAAAGGTCATAAAATGGGGCAAAACTCATTTAACAAATTTCTCACTCAATAACGTAAATTTTGGGCTCAATTGTGGTCGTAAGACAAGGATTACCTGTATGCATTTGCAATTCTGTTTTTTGCTGTCTAGATCATAATCTATCCCTTTGAATATATACTGGTGAAATGTTTATTTTATATTATTATTTTTGTTGCTCAGACTAGCTCTAACTAATGAGCATGAGGTTTATTTAGAACTCTTAAATCCACATACAGTTGGATTTGCATCCTCAGTATTGCGTTTTAAGAGCCACCTAGGATTCTGAATGGATAAAACATATTAATTTTGTAATCCTTTGGGTGAAACCAGGCTCAATAGTAATAACTGTGAGAGGGATCTTGGAGTCCTAGTGGACAACTAGCTAAATATGAGCCAGCAGTGTGCAGCAGCAGCCAGAAAAGCTAATGCAATCCTAAATTGTATTAACAGAAGGATACAATCAAGATCAAGGGAAGTACTAATACCACTCTATAAAGCCTTAGTAAGACCACACCTAGAATACTGCATTCAGTTTTGTTCACCACATTATAAAAAAGATGTTGAGACTCTAGAAAAAGTACATAGAAGAGCAACCAGGATGATTAGGGGACTGGACATACAACATACAATGAACAGTTGCAGGAACTGGGCTTGGCTAGTCTAGTAAAGAGGAGGACCAGGGGAGACATGATAGTGGTCTTCCAATATTTGAGGGGCTGCCACAAAGAGGAGGGGGTCCAGCTATTTTCTAAAGTGCCTGTAGGCCAGACAAGGAATAATGGATGGAAACTGAACAAGGAGAGATTTAACCTGGAAATAAGGAGAAACTTTCTGACAGTGAGAACAATCAACCAATGGAACAGCTTGCCCTAGGAATTTGTGGGAGCGCCATCACTTGAGACTTTAAAGAAGAGATTGGACGGCCATTTGTCAGAAATGGTGTAGGGTCTCCCGCTTGAGCAGGGGGTTGGACTAGATGACCTACAAAGTCCCTTCCAACTCTGATTATCTGTTGTTATATTATTATTATTATTATTATTATTATTATTATTATTATTATTATTATTATTATTATTATTATTATTATTATTATTATTTGGAAGGTGGCTGTAAAATAGCAATCAGGAATCAGATATGACAGGGTTAAAGAAAATAGTTAGCCAGAGAACAGGTTAACTAATGCAGAAAGACAGGGAAAAGGAAGAGAAATGTTAAGAGGAAAGGGATGGATAGTTCAGAAAAAAGAAGGAAAAAATAGCTGTAGTTCAAAAGATAAATATTGAACTCAAAAGATGATAATTTCATGGACATGCTAAGATTAGTTGTTTTGTTCTTTTTCATTTGGCTTTTCAACATTCATGGAATTTCTTCCTATCCAAATACTGACAATATTTAGATTTTTTTAAAAAATGAAAATCATTTTGCCAATAGTGAGAACATTTTCTTGGTTGTCTTCTAAATTTTATGTGGAATTTAGCTGCAATCAAACTACTTATATGTGCAATTCCATGCATTGTTCAGTGTTCTTCAATAGTTTCCTGGTTCTAATCCATGAGGAAGGAAAACATAAAAAAATGTAAAAGAAGGAGAAGATCATTATTTAAACTGTATTGGCTAGGTTAAAAATCATCATCATCATCATCATCATCACCACCACCAACCACCACCACCACCACCACCACCACCACCACCACCACCACCACCATCACAGCCTTACCACAAATGTCCAGTTGCAACACTAAGAAAAACTAGAAGATCCCAAAACAACATTAAATTTGAAGATTATGTTTTGTTCAAATAAGAAGCAGGATATACTTCATGAGGGGAATCCTGACTAGGTGGATGAAACTAGGACTAAGGTTAATCACAGTGAAAATAAAACAAAACTCTATTAACCTAGAAGGAAATATCTGGACTGCTTCATGGGAAATCAACCAAATATATTCTACAAGCACCAGCATCACTTCAGGAAAGCATAGTCCAGTTAATGTGGTCTCTTTCTCCCCTCCAGGAGAAGCAAACTCTGGACCCAGAATGGTTTTTTGCAAAGCCAAATATAGCTTCAACTTTTCCTGCTTCACCCCACTATACCATAATATCACTACAATGATCACATATCCCACTTTACCCAATACAGTATCATCATCATCATTATCATCATCATCATCATCATCATCATCATCATCATCATCGCCACAAGCCTTACCACAAGTGTCCAATTGCAACACTAACAAAAATTAGAAGTCCCAAACATTGTGACTTTGAAACAACATTAATTGGTTTTGAAGTTAGAACAAAACAGCAGATTCAGCAAAGTCTTGAATTATGAAACATGTGCTTTGTTTCATGCTTGGGAATACATCAAAAGCCATTTCAAGATCAAATGATTTGAGATTGGAAGCTCTTGTACATCTCTTAATAACGTCTGTACAAATGGGAATGAGAATGGAAGTTGCAAATCCCATATAAATTCAAGGAATATTTACGAAGGTTTAAAAATATTCTAATCCCGTGTGTATTTTTCTGAATGTTCTGTTTTATTGATTTTAGTTGTTTCACTGTTCTATAATTTTAGAATTGTAAGCTGGGTTGACTTGAGCAGTTATAATCAGAACTCACATGTGTATATTTATAGACTAAAGATACTGTACTATGAAAATTGAAACATTGATCATTTATTTTGTTTTCACTGTAATAGTAAAAGCTCTTTTTAAATTGGCCAGGTATCTTCAGAAATGTTTGGGTCCTATCTTCCAACAAATCCTTTACACAATTTTTGGAAGGCTTTTCATATGTTTTCTTTTTAGCATTTTGTACTGAGTTGCACTCATTCCCATCAATTAAATATAAAATAAACAATAAGGAAGAAAGTTTTCCTTAGACACTTTAATTTGTACCAGTGCTAAATTGAGGTCTGCAGTTTCCATTACATTTTGCCCCAAAAAGTCTACATTATAACTAAACAATTTAAAGTGCATCTGCTTGTGCTAATTTTTGTTGGAAGAGAGATTTAAATAGTTTTGCAGATGGTTCAGTTAAACCTTGCAGTCTTTATTAATGATTTTAGCTGTCAGAATAATTGCAATAGATTGGAAAAGTAACCAGTTTAACCAAAAAGATTGCTTGGAACATGAAGACGTATCACTGAGAATTGAGGCAAATGGCAAATATCTAAGGGTTTGAGTATGCAGTGAAGTATCTTTACATAGTCTGCTTGTTCTCTTGTTACTTGACTTAATTTTCAATATAGCAAGAAAACTGGAAATTTTTAGAGCTGTGGCAGAATGAATAATCAGCAAGAAGATCTAACCCCTTTCATGACATTAACATTAAAATTGATTGTTCCTTATATATACCCTGTACACATGGGGGGGGGGTGCTCAAATAGAGATGTATCTTAATCTATTTAAATTATAAATTACTATCTCATTATGTTCAAAAAATTCAAGGTTCAGAGATTTTATATAAAAATGAATAAAGGGTTCTTTTTATATTCTTAGATGATTTCTTGCCCTGTATGTACAACCCCAGCTGTTTCATCTGACAATCTAATTTCCAAGATATACTAGTGAAGGAGAGGCATTTCTGAACTGTAACAATGAAAGCACTTTAGCAAGTAGAATACCTCTGTGTGTGTCTAGAAATATTGCTATTGTTTACCATTCTTGGACAAAACCTTTGCCCCGCTTTTGCAGGGTTCTTCATGCTTCTTACTGTGAGTTCTCACCAGGGGTGGGATTCTACCAGTTCACACCTATTCTCTAGAACCAGTTGTTAACATTCTAAGCAGTTCGGAGTGCCGGTTGTTAGAAGAAATTACTGGTCCAATCCTGTAAGTAAAGCAGGAAGGAAACATTCTGGTGATGTTTACAGAAATTGCCTCTCCATTAACCCTTATTACATTCTTGGCAGGACTAGACTTCCGGTCTCAAGAACGTCTCTAGAGTTTTATTCCCCTCCTTTGCTGGTACTTTGCTTATGTGGAGTGACCATTCAAAGTTACAATGGCACTGAAAAAAGTGACTTATGACCATTTTTCACACTTAACTGTTGCAGCATCCCCACAGTCATGAGAGGCCAGGCGAGGAGATGCGTGCCTCGATGGGAGTGATATTGAGTTGGTCACACCCAGCCAATAACATGACCACCAAGCCATGTCCACCCAGTCACATGACCACCAAGCTACGCCCACCAACTAAGCCACACCCACAAAACCGGTTGTTAAAAATTTGAATCCCACCCCTAGTTCTCATGCAAAATAATCAAATAAAAGCAATAAAGCAATAAAGCAAACCACAAGGTCCATTTCACATAGTTTCCTTGAAAATTAGGGGGAATTAGCTTGTTAAATGTTCTGAATATGTTTGGCAGATTTCTGCCTGAAAGGATACAAGAGGGACAATACATAACAGAATAAAAGAACAGAGTTGGAAGGGACCTTCAAGATCTTCTAGTCCAATCCCCTGCCCAACAGGAGACCTTATACAATTTCAGACAAATGGTTGTCCAATCTCTTCCTAAAAACCTCCAGTGATGGAGTATCCATAACTTCTGAAGGCAATCCACTCCACTGATTAATTGTTCTAACTCAGGAAATTCCTCCTTATTTTTAGTTTGGTTCGCTCTTTGATTAGTTTCCATCCATTGCTTTGTGTTAAACTTTCAGCTGCTTTAAAAAATAGGTTGACACCCTCTTCTTTGTAACAGACTCTTAATTATTGCAACATTGCTACCACATAACTCCTGTTTTTTTCTTTTCATTAATCTATACACATCCATTTTCTGCAAACTCTTCATATGTTTTAACCTCCAGTCCCCTAATCATTTTTGTTGTTCTCCTCTACACTCTTTCTAGAGTCTCAACATCTTTTGAATATTGTTGTGGCCAAGGCTGGATGTAATATTGCAAGGCATTATAAAGTGATGCTAACATTTTTCATGACCTTGATTCTATCCTTCTGTTAATTCAGCCTAGGGCTGGGTTGGCTTTTTTGGTAGATGCAGCATACTGCTGGCTCATATTTAAATAGTTGTCCACTAAGACTCTAAGATCCTTCTCACAATTATTAGTATTGAGCCAGGCATCACCTATTCTTTATCTGTGCATTTAGTTTTGCTTGCCTAAATATAGAACTTTGTGGAGTTGATGAGATCTACAGAAAGCCAGAGGTGAGAAGTTTAAAGAACAAAAGTCAGAGTATGATTAGATAGAATCTATTCTAGGATGGAATCAAAAAGAGAGTAAGGTATAAACACATATAATGTCAAGGTTCTAGCACAAATTACATATAATAAGACTTTCTTTTAGCTTATGCTATTAATTTACTTTGTTTACTACTTCTAACTCTGCTTTGAATGGTGTTGTTTATTCCTAAGGGGAATACAGTGACATTGCATATACATGTGCAGGCATTTATTTCCCCCTCCTTAGTACATAATATATTGAACTTGTCACAATTTTGACAAGTTCTATTACTCTATTATTTCTAGGCTATCTTTAAAAGATAGTATGCAGATAATGTCTTTTTCTGACCTTTCTGTAACATCTTTATACAGAAGATTCACCACCATATTGATTTAAAAGTGCCATGGCATCAGTAAACATGAAAGTCATTTGGACTCGGGATAGTTATGAAATGGTTTTTATTGAAAGAGTTGGAGATGAGCAAAATAATAATAATAATAATAATAATAATAATAATAATAATAATAATAATAATAA
>NW_020769330.1:4178598-4202069 GCF_900518735.1 Pseudonaja textilis
GCTCAGGGGCTGGATCCGGCCCATCGGATGCTTAGATCTGGCCCGTGGGACTGCCCTAGAAACAGCCATCTGGTCCATGGTACCTCTGCCAGCAAAAATGGACTTTGGGAGGGCCTCATACGGCCCTACCAAGCTCCATTTCCAGCTGCAATAGCCTCCTGCTACCCTCTGCCAGTGAAAATGGAGCTCTGTGGGGCACCTCCAAGCTCTGTTTTATTGGCAGAAGGTGAAAGGAGGCCATCATGGCTGAAAACAGAGTCAGTAGCCCATTTTTGCTGGCAGAGCACTTGGGCCACCACAGATGCTCCTGACATAAGTAACATGAAGCTGGCCATGCCCACCACAGCCCCCAAGATCAAACACAACCCTGATGTGGCCCTCAATGGAATCTACACCCCCTGACCTAGAGCTGATCATTTTGAAGGTAGAAATGTATTTGCATGAAATTAATGAATGGTATATAGCAAGCTGAACCACCCTGAGTAGAAGCAGAACTAGAGCTTATATACCTTGGGCTTGTTACATTGCCAACATAAGAAAAAGGAAAAATTGACAATTACATCATAGCAGTAGAATATTTTTGATAAACCATCCAATAGAAAATTATTATTACTTATCTCTGTCTATTAGGTTCATATGTTAGCCATACTATCTTTGAGATATGGTCAGGGAATAGAAATAATTTGGTTTACTGGACCCATAAGATCCTAGCTATGTCTTCTCCCCATCTCTCACTCATGGTCAATAATGTTTTCTTGCCAGGACACTTTAAGCAGTTCCTACATTGAGGTGGGATGGGATGTCTCATAGGTTTGGTAGTGAATGCAGCACATGTATAGAGGGGGAACCTTTGGCCACCACAATGTTGTCCTTTATAAAAACAAGAAAAAATAAAACTATGTTCTCTTGCTCTAAATAAAGGTGATGAAAACCCATTATTCACTTTCTTCCTGAAGCTGTTAATAATCAGATCACCAATAAACAGTGGTGGGATTTTTTAAAAAAATTACTACGAGTTCTGTGCTTGGTGGCAGGGGTTGGTTTTTACCAGTTTGGTCCGGTTCTATAGAACTGGTTGTTACCATTCCCAGTAGTTTGGAGAACCAGTAAATCAGGCTTCTGGCTGGCCCCACCCCTTTCAGCCCGCTTCTCTGCTGCCTGCCCATCAATCCTTATCATGCATGCATGACATTGCATGCATACGCAACACTACTGCTTGCAGCCTATTCTTGCACACCCACCAGGCCAGCCATTGCTGCCTGCCTTTTGTTGCGGCCCTGCCTTTACTGATCTCCCTGGGTGAGTGAGGCTCTACAAGCCCCGGTCGCCTTCCCCCTACTTGCCTTTTGCTGCCACTGCGGTCACCTTCTCCCCCCAACTTGCCTTCTACCAAGGAACAAGTGGAGAAGCTTATATAGGATCTGGCCAGGTCAGCGGCTGTTTTCTCGCCTGCTGCTGCACAGCAGAAAGCTTCCAAGTCCTTCCTCTCCCATTAGAAATGGCTGCCTGGCAAGCAGAGAAGCAATCCAGGTTGAATCCTACTTCTTTCTGCTTGCCCGGGAGCCGTTTCTAATGGGGGGGGGGGATTCAGAAGCTTTTCGCTGTTTTGGGAAACTTTTGTTCTCCCCAAAACAGCAGCAGTTGATAGAATAGAAGCAGCCGCTAACCTGGCTGGAGCCCCCATGTGGTCCTTCCTGCTGCTGTTGATGGGAAGCAAGAGTTTCCCAGTATAACAGAAAGCTTCCAAATCATCCCTCCCATTAGAAATAGCTGTCGGGCAAGCAGAGAAACAAGCCAGGTTGAATCCTGCTTCTCTCTGCTTGCCCGGGAGCCGTTTCAGATGTGGGGGATTCGGAGGCTTTCTGCTGTGCTGGGAAATGTTTGTTCTCCGAAAAACAGCAGCAGGAAAGAACATGTGGAGAGGTTTGTGTCAGCAAGGTACCCCTTGATTGAGTCCAGGACAGCTGATGGTGGCTGCGGGGAGCAGAGCCTGGAAGCCCCAATGCATTACTTGTGTGGCCACATGGATGGCGGGGCAGGATGGACACGGACTGGTCCCAGAAGCACCAATGCCACCAGAATCACCATTGCCATGTCGCTGCTGCTTCATCCCCCCACCCCCTGCAGGTATGGTGAGCGTGAGTGTCGGTACGGGTGACCGACCACCTCAACTGCTGCTCCCACTGACTGTTTTCTGTGCCAAGAGTGTAGGCGAGAGAGAGAGAGAGAGAGAGAGCAGCCCTCTTGGTACAGAAAAAAAGTCAAGTGTCTCTCCATATTCCTCTTGCCACGAGTAGCACCTTTAAATTTAGCACGCTTCACTAATGAGGAGGAGGGGACAAGCCTGCTCATAGAGAAAGCAATATGGGGAGAGGAGATGCACAACTTTTCTCTGTGCTGAGCTGCTCTTCCCAGTGACTCCAGACTGTTTTGTCCAGCTAAGATTAGATTGGGGTCCCCAAACTTGCTGGCTGGAGAATTGTGGGAGTTGAAGTCTTAAAGTTGCCAAGTTTAGACTAGATTATCAAGGAAGAGAATAACATGCAGCAGATGCCTAGCAAAATTTAGTAATACTGCAGATTGGCTGTTTACATTGAAATCAGGTGCAAGATAGTGATTGTAGGTAAATTATTGGGCAGTTTAGTTTGGTATTTATTTCAGTAGGCTGATTTTAGAAAGCTAAACAGGATCAGACCTGGTAAGTACTTTGCTGGAAGCCAACACAAAATAGGGTGTGGGGAGGAATGGGGTTGGGAAGGAAAGAGGGAAGATAGGATAAGATAACTTTTATTGCATTTTTTTTACTGTAAGTACACTGGCACACATTAAAAGTGTGTGAAAAAACTGCAAAGAAATAGGATTATAAAAAACAGTTTCCAATCTTAGCAGTTGTAGATGAGAGAGAGAAAGAAAAATGAGAAAAAGAGAGAGGGAGAAAGAGAAAGAGATGAGAGAGAGAGATGAGAAAGAGGGAGAAAGAAAGAAAGAAAGAAAGAAAGAAAGAAAGAAAGAAAGAAAGAAAGAAAGAAAGAAAGAAAGAAAGAAAGAGACAGAGATACCCGTTTAAAAGAAAATAGAAAGATGGCTCTTTGAGTGTGTAAGGTTGCAGACCCCTGGGTTAGGCAAACACCATGGTTGTTAAATGAACCTTGTGGTCATTAAGCAAACACTGGTTGTTAAACAAGTCCATTTTCCCCAATGGGCATTTTTAACCAGAAACCAGAAGGAATTGTTGGAAACTAGCAAAAAAACATAGAAAACCTCAGTCACAAGACTGCGTGGGATGTTGTAACTGGTCATAAGTGTGTGTGTGTGTGTGTGTATGTAAGGCTGTCAAAACACCAAAAACAGGTCAAGTAGCTCTGGAGAGGTCAGTTGTAAATTAGAACACTTGCTAAGCAACTGGCCATTAAGCAAGGACCACCTTTATTTGGTTTGCCAGTCACATGGCCACCTAGCTATGCCCAGTCAGTCACATGACCACCAAGCCACGCCCACAAATTAGGCCACACACAGAGAAACAGTTGTTAAGAAATTTGAATCCCACTCCTGTTTGGTGGGCATGGTGTGGCTGGGTGGGCGTGATTTGGTGGGCATGGCAGGGGAAGGATACTACAAAATCCCATTTCCTCCCCACCCAGTAACCTGCTTTCCAGCTCTGTTCTCCTATTCAGGGCAACAAAAGAAGACCCAGCCCATCAGCTGGGACTTGGGAGAATAGATGGGGATGTGGCCAGTCAGAGGTGGTATTTGCCGGTTCTCCGAAATACTCAAAATTTCTGCTACCGGTTCTCCAGAACTGGTCAGAACCTGCTGAATACCACCTCTACCTATGAACAATTTAAGTAGTTTCCCAATTTAATCAGTGAATCCTGTCATACCAAGCATGTTCTTTAGAACTATACCCATATGACAAGAGAAACACAGTATGTTCACAACTACAGTTATGCTGTTTATAATGGTGTGGCTGTATACTTTGGTATTGCAAAGCTGTAAAGTGTTTGATTCCAAGCAATTGTCCTGAATTCATGCCTTGCTGACATTTTTTGTGGGATATTTATCAATAATATGTAGACAAAGTTTGAAGAGAGGACAAGAGATAAACACTTTGTCACTCTTCATCTCTGTCACATTTCTAGATTATTGCTTCATTCTTGGTGTTGCTGCCTCCTATATTATTGTTGAAGGATACAATAGCCCTGCAATATAATCTCTCCCAAAGCTATATTTTAGATTCATTGGCATAAATTCAATACAGATGATTGGAAACATTGTTGGGATTCAAATTTTTTTACTACTGGTTCTGTGGGTGTGGCTTGGTGGGCGTGGCAGGGGAAGGATACTGTAAAATCTCCAGTCAGAGATGGCATTTGCCAGTTCTCTGAACTACTCAAAATTTCTGCTACAGAACTGGTCAAAACCTGCTGAATACGCCCTCTAATTGGAATCATTCTACAGATTCATTTTATAAAGATGATTGTAGTTATTATAAGGGCTACTGCAGTGAAGCTTAATGATTGCAGATATGAGTAAAAGTATCATGCTTTTTTTTTTTTTTTGCTTTTAAAGACAAAGCCATTTAATGGAATCAAAACAAATTGTCAGTGTTGATTGTCTTAAAGTCAAGAAACATCTCTTTTTCTCACACATAGCTTTTTCCAATAATGAAGCTATGCGTGTGTCAAATATTAAATCTCTGAGTTACATTTCATGCAAGACCTCTCAACTATTTTGATTCCTGACTGTATTTATAATAATATCTGGCCTTCCAAATTCAAATGGACATGCAGTACATGTTTCTGAAGGAATGATGTTCACCAGACACAGTGAAACTCTTTTTTTAGCAAGAGTTCCAACAGCACATCCAGAAGAAAGAAAAGCCAAGACTGATGTAGTACAGGGGTGATGTTGTCATGGACCATGTCACATAACGTACCAGGACTCCCCCCGCTTTGCTAAATCAGGCAGGAGTGGAGCCACTACGTGAGAGTTTGACAGCCCTGGTGTAGTAGTTAAAGACACCAGGACAGAAATTGGGAAATTGTAACTTCTGGTCCCATTTTAGGCATGAAACCAGCTGAGAAAACTTGAGCCATTCATTGCTTGGGCCCATCATTCTCAACTCTCAGAAGAAACAATGGTAAATCACTTCTAAAAATATTACCATAGAACCTGCAGGAACCTGGGAGGCAGTTGCAGGAGTCAACACTGGCACAAATGGGAGAGGGAAAGGGAGAAGGAGAACAGATAGATTTTTTCCATGATGGCTAGTTCCTAATCTGGTCTTTCAGATTTTCCAACAGTTCATCTTTCTTGCTTTGGCTCAAAATTCATACATTTTCAGATATCAACATTTTAGTTGATGTTTAATTATCTCAATTTTAGGATTGCATTTGTGAGGAAGTTTAGTGATTTCATGTTTTTGGACTTTAAAAAAAAATAACTTAAGCTTTTAATTTAATGGTTCCATGATCATTAACTGGGAAGGGTCCTCATATACCATGTTACACTCAGTCATCATGTTATAAATTTCTGGCTTCCGCAGTGGTTCTTAGTAGCTTTTGAGTAATACAGAAAAAGAATGAGCAGTATTGTTTTTATAAAGATTTAGGAAATTAACAATTAATCATAAGTATGTTAGATGTTATTATATCAAAACTAAAATGGTTGAGTTCACAGAGAAATTTCAATAGCATGGGAATGGCATCTAATTTTTTTTTCTTCCATTCAATCATGTCCAATTCTCAGACACTGCCTGGAGACAAGTCCCTGCAGTTGTTTTGGCAAGGTTTTTCATAAGTGGTTTGCCATTTCCTCCTTCCTAGAGTTGAGAGTGTGTGACTGGTCACCCAGCTAGCTTTCTGCCAAAGGCAGAACTAGAACTCATGCTCTTCAAATTTCTACCCTGATCCTTAACTACTGTGCCTAACTGACAAAATTACTTCAATGTAAATCATGGTTTCTGTTTGAAGGCCATTGCCACAACCAAAGTATCTTCTCCAAGTTCTAATTAAGGACAAAGCTCACTTCTAAATTTCATGTATCTTGGAATAACCACCTGTATGTCCTAATAAGAATCTTGTTTTTTTTTTGCCAATGTGCAAAGAAGCAATCATACCCCACCTCGTGCACAAATGGGAACAGTGGAAGTAGTGTTCAGCATTTAGTATGTGGAATAGATACCAACAATTGTCCAGTGTATTTAAACTTTTTTCCCTTTATGTTCTTGCAAATGACAGGTCATCTTTCCAGATAATTTCTTTCTTTGTAGCTTATTTTTTAGCAGCAAGAATCCTAAATTTGTGCATACTGCTTGCCTAAGAACGAGACTTACATAAGATTATTTCTCTCCCTTCATTCCCATTTCAGTATTCCTTGGATATCCACATGCATTATCTCAGTGTAGGTAATTTTTTCACTCTCTATGTTAGGGAGCATCCTGAAGCTTGTGCACTAGCACTTTCATTTACTGAAGCATAAAACACCTAGATTAATAAAAAGACTCCTCCGCTTCTTCTACTTGGCCTTCCAAGTCTTTTAAAAAATACTTCAAATTTTGTGAGTCCTTTGGGAACTTAGTAGCAAATAAAAATGAGATGACACTATATGATTATTGCCATAGTGGTTGGGAGGAAGAAGAAACTCATGCTTTGAGGGTTTTTTTTTTTAAAAAAAAACCATTTTAAGGCCAGAATTTGATTGCAAAAGTTTCACAGCAGCCAGTTTAGAGAGCCCATCACAACAGAAGGACAAAATGCAAGAAAGAACACATAACTAGATAAATTCAAGCTAGTAGGCCATCTGGCCCCATGCACAGCTGGTCTTATTTTCTTGCTGTTTCCCATTTAATTCTCTGTGGGAGTGAAGTTTGGATCAATATTTTGAAAAGGTGAAAATTACAAAAGGATTCCATTTAGCAGAACACCTTTAAAAGGGCAGTTAGGGTTTGTTGAGGTTTATGCTGTGAGGTTAAGCCCTGCATTACACAAGTACAGTTAAGAAGGAAGAAAGCAAAAGAAAACATTTGTGTTTTTTTCTTCTTCTTTCTTTCATACTGTTCAAGATCAAGGTACTTCTACATAGCAGTAAGCAATGTGAGATTTTTTACACAGCAGTGTTGTTCGGACTGGGGTTCTTCAGACTTCAGTTGCTAGACTTCCCAGCCAATATAGTTACAGATAAGTTACTTCTGTATAATTCATACTTGCAATCCTTTGAAGATGTTGAAATGTCCAGGTGAGGTGAGACTCCTGAAAGGTGAATTCGAACAGCTCCAGGAGGCATCCTGAGGGAGGTAGTTTGGTAGCCCAGCTGAAGAAAGTTGAAGTTTTATATCCAGTTTTATAACTTTTATAACTCCGATACTAAAATCACCTTTATTTGCAAAGGATTAGATATCTTCTTGCACTTTGCCTTGCTTCTTCTGAAAACTCTATCTTTTGACTTGAGCCAGGAGTAATGAATGAAAGCCTAGAGTATAACAGAATTAGTAGTTCCTGCTTTACTTTTACAAATTATTTTTCAAAAATATCTTCCTTGCCAGAGTTTGGGCAGTGGGGAGTTTACATTTCTTCATAGGCTTTTAAGGCTGTAATCTTACAATAGTTACCTGAAAATGAGTTTCACAGAATAGATTTGAATGTGTATTTGAATAAACAGGCATCAACATAGGGTCTTAAGGGCTTCTGTCAGGTACTAGATTTTATTGTGAGTTAAATTTATTTACAGATAGAAAACAAATGCCAGTGGGTATTTTTATTTATTTATGCACTTAAGAATTCTCACTTTATTTGTATCAGGTGATTTGTATTTTGAAACAAGGCAAAAACAAACAATTTCAAGTATTGTCTAGAGGTCCATGAGGTTTCACTTGGATGAGAAAAAGAAAGCATAGATAATACTAGCTTAAATTGACAGGATGCACCACACTTCTTTATTCCTTTTTCTTCTGTAAATCATCTCCCTTCAACTCATTCTGTCAATATTTATTTTGTGGTTTGATTCTCATTTATTTTATGTAACAAAACCACGGTAACTTCTTCTATACTGGTCACTCCCATTTCTGTTTAATACATATTTATTCAGCAACTGTTCATTCTTGAGTCTATCCTTGTTTCTCTGGAACAATAATGTGACAATTCCATGAAAAAGCACTGCCTTACAGCCTTTCTGAATGTTGGTGAGAAAAGGACTATTCTTAACCTCATGATGCAAATTATTTCAAAACAAGGAAGACTTCTGCTCTTTCGGGCCTGAAATATTGTAGAAATATTTCAGGACTGTAGAAATAATAATATACCAGGATTAGATTTGATGGATATGATTTATTACAGTAACTTAAAACAACATCTCCTTTTTATGATCCTGCAATCCTTTAATTCAGAGTAGAGTCAGGGCAACTGGATGGAGCTGAGTTTTTACTGGCCAGATGCCCTTTCTGACACCACACAGAGTTTGCAGGAGAGTTTTTTGCACCCTAGAAGTGAAACATCTGCCAATATCTAGGATTGAACTCTCAGCCTTCCAAATGGGAGGTGAGCATCTTCACCACTAGGACACCATGCCACTCAAACTTAAAATAATATATCAGGATAAAATGTCCAGATGGCTATACAGTACAAAATAAAAACACTCATTAATGTAAGTAAAAAAAGAAAAAAAGAGGAACATTATTATAAATTACAAAATTGTTTAGCATGTAAATTTCAATTAGTATGTAAACTCCAATTAAGATGGCAATAGCTATGACACAAAATACAGCTAATTTCCTGGAATCTTTACTAAACTGATGACTTTATAAAACTGTGTGCCCTGTGACAGAAGTTTGGAGTATATGTTTAGCAGTGATGAAATTAAAATAGCAGTGGGGTGTGACATAGAAGCTCTTGACACCTAGGAAGTCAAGATCTTGAATTCTTGGTTTTAACTTTATCCCAAGCCCTTTCCAGGTCTGGCATGTATAGAATACACATGTAAGCAAATAAATAAATATATAAATAAACAGTAAGTCTGCAGTAAGCCTGATTAGATGAACTTTGGTATTTTTATGTAAAAGTGTGTATGTCCAGGAGCATGACCTGTGCCACAGACTGTGCTCCCAAAATTTGCTGGAACCATTATTTTAACTGACATATTCTTCAGTGGGCTTTGGCAAAGATAGTGCCAGTTCTATTTGAAAGAGAGCACTGAAGTATGAGATTCAGAATGTAGATCTCGGCAATTTAGATTCTATTGATTCTTGTGCAGGAACATTCTTGTATACATTACATTGTGCACAGTATGAGATAAAACTTCACCTTAAATTATTTAATTGGAGCAAACATCTTAAAATCTATAAATGCAGCATAGTAAGAATCTCACAGCATATTTGGTTGATACTGCAAGTAATGCATTGATTCACTATCAAAAAGCCTGATTGGAAGTCTTCTTTTTCCATTGGTTAGGATTTTCACTTGGATCATCTAGTTATCAAGCTTTAAAGAGATAAACCACATATAAATTATTATCCTGAGCAAGATGATGAAATAATAGTTACCTGAGTTGATCTTATCCCCTTTCTTACATATTTTAATTATTATTGAGTTTGTTACTCCAATATTTGGAGGATTGAAGGGAGGTTTCAGTATGGGTAAATAAAGGGGTCAAAACAGAAGTTCGTCATTTACTGTAATTCTGGTGGAGCTGCATGCACTAATACAATATATCCAAGGACTTTGCTTGCCATTTTTTAACTGATGAATTAAATACATCATTTCCAAATTCCAAAATGGGAAACCAATCTTCATCAACAAGAAAGTAGTGTCGATTCCTGTCTGTGGTTGGTATGTAAAATAAAAGTTTCTGAGGGCATTAACACTATGTTCCACTGTTGAAGAAGCAGAGGAAACAAAGCTCCAGAACAAAGATGGATGTTGGCAGGGTCCTTGGGTATGAAGGCCATCAGTAGGAACACTTTGAATTGGTTGCCTGCTGCCTTAATCACTAGACCAAACTGGGTCTCCAAAGAATATTTTCTGTCTATTTGTTATTAGCAATAGATGTGGAAATGTATAGATTAGAAAGAGCTTGATTGTTTATCTGATGTTTTTTTTTCCTGCTTATGTTGGGTTAGTCGCTGGAGGTACCATGCTGTTTACCGGACTTTGGGTTACATCTTTTAAATGGTATTAGGATGGAGATTGTTAACATATAGCCAGAAGTCAAAGAAGGAAGCAAACAGCCCAGAGCATATCATCCCTTGCAACCAACACCCAGATAAGCTGAAAGCTGGAAAAATTAGGGAAGGAACCACACTCTAATCAAGGAATATTGAAAAAGAAAACATAGTCCCAATTAAAGCAGACTGGGCAAGTTACTATGTTCAGCGAAACCCATTCTCCCATATATTGATGTTCCCTAGCCTAGTAACAAAATATATTCAGGAAAATAAACAAACTCAGAAAATACCAAGAATTTGAGGCACTGCAGTGTTAAGGGAGGAATAACGAGACTCTTGTACTGTCTGTCTCTTAAGAGATCTTTTTAAGGAGAATCTTATTTTAGGGGAGAAGAAAGAACAAGATCAGTTTGTTGGCATAAATGTGATATCAGATATATTAATTTAAAGGAACAAAATAGTTATTAAGAACGCACATTGTATTATTGGCCAGAAACAAAATTAATTCTACTATCTCCAGCTCATTGTAGATTTGCAATGTCTGGCTATTCTGAGTTTTCTCCCATTTGGGAATTAGCAAAGAGAATTGTCAGGTGAATTCCAGCAAGATAAAAGTGAAAAGCTTCTTAGTTAGAAAGTTTAGTGAAGTTTTTGTTTTTTTAAAAAAATAAGGAAACAGGACTCAGCAAGAGGTACTACTAGCACAATAGTAATGGCAGCCAGGTCATTATGGAAAGAAATAGAAAAGAATGAATCAGAGGCTTTATAAATACATTGATTTGGAATCCGCTACCTACTGGTAGCCAGAGCAGGTCCTATAAGATTAGTTTAATTTTTCTGAACTAAATGTTATCGAGCAAGCAGCTCCATTTTTTTTAGTAGGTTAAGCTTCTGAATTATTTTCATCAGTAGTCTCTTGTAAAGCAAATTGCAGTAATCAAGCTCTTAGATGGAAAAGTTACTTTTGCTAGTCCTTCCAAATCCAAGAGTGTTTTCATCATGCATGAGTAATCATTTTCCCTGTCAAACACAATTGTCTTGCACTTTGTGATCATATTTATTGATTCATCTTACAATCAACCACCTGAAAACTATTCTGGATCTCATCCAACAACAGCATTTTATATCCCATTTCAGTCTTTCTTATTTCTTTCTTTCTCTTCCAGTTCATTTTTTTTCAAGCAAAAGAGGTAGAGAAACAACAGGGTCAGCTCTGGTTACAATTTGGAAGAACATCAGGAAATTATAGCCTGTCTAAATAAACAAAAATAAAGGAAATGATAAAGCACTTTTTTATAATTGCCAAAAAGCATGAACATGCCAGGACTTCCAGAGGAGGAATGGCAGACTGAAGACATCTCTGAAAAATGGAACCAATGCCTATGGCAAAGAATGAAGAGCTGGTGAGTTGACTGGTTCTTTGGAACTTCTGGAAAAGGAAAGGATTGGAGATTGCCCACATATATTCTGGACAGCTGTTCCTCACAAAAAGACTGCAGGATAGTAGTGTCCCACAAGTTTGAACGCTGCTAGATGATGGGAATAGCCATCTTGCTCACAATAGGCTACTAAAGGATATTAAAGTTTTAATATTGAATTTCAATATTACTAATTTCAAATATTGAAACATTTACAATAAGATTTTGCTATTTATTATAAATAGCTTCTGATGGAAAATAGATCTTGTTTTGGTTTTTTTTCAAGACATAACAAAGATCAATAATTTCATGATTTTAATAATTGGAAACATTAGGAGGAACTAAAGATTTTAGGCACAGAAAAAAATACTAACCTAAAATGATGGAAAACATTATATCAATGAACACACAAAGGATACTTTTGAAGAATGGAGTCAGAATATGGTAACCATAGTATCAACAATAACAATCATGATATCTGCTTTTATGGATAGATGTTATTAGAGTAATAGCTAATGTACAACAAATTTTATCTGACAAGATAGAAGTGGTATCAAAACTTAATTTACAACTATCAGGCAAAGAGAATAATTTAGAAAATGATGTTTCACTGTCTTTACAAAATAAATTACCTGGGGTTTTAAAATTTAAAAGGGAAATACAAAACACAAATTTTGTGAGCGACAACTTTGTCAACTTTTTCATATTGGACTTACAAAGGAGGCTTGTTAAAGCCTTGAAAAACTCTGTAGGAAGGAACAAAGTAGAAATGAAATTAAATATCTAAGGGATTCCCACAAGGAAGAGTGGGTCAATTTATTCTTCAAAGCACCTGAAGGCAAGACAAGAATGGATGGAAACTAATCAAGGAAAGAAGCAACCTAAAACTAAAGAAGACATTTCCTGACAATGAGAATAATTAATCAGTGGAACAACTGGCCGCCAGCCATAGGCACTCCAACACTGGATGTTTTTAAGAAATGATTGGACAACCATTTATCTGAAATAGTATAGGGTTTCCTGCTGGAGCAGGGGGTTAGACTGGAAGACTTCCACTGTCCCTTCCAAATCATTATGGTTGTTGTTGTTACTAAGTGTGAAATTGTTAATGAAAAGATTATGAAGTTGATTTATTTGATCAAGGTTAAAAGAATATACGTTGTTACTTCTGGCAATTCTTTATGAATTTCCTGCTGACACCAGTAATGAAATATGATGTTTTAAGGATTTGTTTATAGAGATGATGAGGGATATAGGATGAATAGATGATTGTTTGTAACTTAGAGGAGGTGAAGAGTCATTAAATTTGTTTGTACTATTGTGATGAAGGTTAGAAGTTACTTTATAGATTTCTTTTTTATTATTGTATTCTTGCTTTTATCTTTTTTCCCTCTTCCTTTTGTCTTACATTCTTAGTTCTTTTTATTATTTTCTTTTTCTTTCTTTTATATTTTATATTTATTATATTTAATATATCTCATTATCTCAAGTTACACTCAGTTCGAATAAGATTTTACTATCTTTATATCTGTTAAAAGCTAATAAAAGCATATAACCTACAGACAAAACCAGCTCATACCAGCCAATTTGTCCTTTATTAAATTCTAATTGTTTATATATGAATAGGCACAGACTAATTTTTGTATCACATTCATAAGAAAATACATCTACCAGAGGTAATATTACTTTGATTTAGTTTGTTTACCTTTTACCATGTTAGATAGACATTATCAAAGATGCCCTTAACCTTCTCTTATCTTTAACTTGATACTGTAATCGTTTCATCATTTACAATGCAGCTGAATGATACTCAGAGCCTAAAAACTGCTCAACAAATTATTGTAGGCAAATGTATTATTTCTTATTACAATGTTAAGTTAGTAATATATATAATTATACAATTAATTTATATAAGCCAATCATATTATAAATTATAGAAAGTATCATCTGGCATCTGTAATCCCTAATGTATGTATGACATGTGTATAATTGGAGCTTTACTTGGTGTCTGAATCTTTGGGGAAAAAATCCCAAGAAATAAAAGTCTCTATTTGTAGATATTTAAACTATGCATACATACACACACAGAATCATTAAAAATTCAAGTGAGTTTCTAAGCAAATACATAACTCCCCCAAAAATCAATTTTACTTCAGGATTGATAAAGGGATTTAGAAGAATTTCTATGTTAATACATTTAAGGTATTTCAAGAAGATGAATTACTGGCATTAACTTTTTTTATGGGAAAGACAGTCTCTTGGGTTTTTGTGGTTGTTATATTATGATGGGGCTGAATAATTTCCCTGATTTCTAGCCTTATCACTGTCTCATATTTTCTCCTTTTTCATTATCAAATCACTAGTTTTGCTTACATGTAATGCATTAATTTCAATATAGCATTGTTATTTCTTCTACTCCCCTTCCTTACTTTTCTGATAAATAAACAACAGCAACAAAAAAAAACACCAGCCTGATTTATCTGTACCTGGTCATGCAGTTATAATGAATAATTCCTCTTCCAGATATGTATGCAGCCTACAGTGTATAATCAGAATGGAATACTATTTCTATATTTACTTTCAACAACTTACTAAGAATTAGATAAATACAGTAGTTCGTTATGTGGGCTGGCAGTTTCTCTCAGCATCCTTTCTCTCTTCAGACTCCCTTGAAAATCATCTGTGTTCTCATCTGTTTCATTCTTCAGTTATCTTTGGACCTCTACTTCAAGAGTCTTGCCTGAGGCTCTCCTGCAACCAACAAGCTTCAACCTCCAATACAGTCTAGAATTATCTTTGGTTTACCATCCATTTCCTTTGACCTCATCCTCTACCTCTCTTTTAAGTCTTCATCTTTTTTTTCTACTCCTTGTGAGGATTGCTGCATTCTCTACTGTCAGTGAGAAAATGTGTTATCTCTTGTTTCAGCTTCTACCAAGTAAAATAGTGTATACATTTGCTAAGTATGTGACAAGATCACCAACATCCCTGGGCTTGACATGCTGACACTGTCATTATTAGAAACCAACTAGTGTGCTTTTTTTAAAAAAAAAAGTGTATTGGAAGGAGAAGAACTTGTCATGGTTATACTTGACAAAAAGGTATATCAGATAATTGTGATTTTTATAGCTATGCTAACCAGAGTAGTCCTAAAAATAATGAATGTGCCACAGTGGTGTGGATTTCAATTGAGAATAACTTTTTATAAATTATATTTTGACATGTTTGCTCAGGCTAAACATTTTTTCTTTAAAGAAAAAAGAGAAGAAGCTCAGCAGGATACAACAAAGTAGTAAGCAGAGGTAACTTTTATCCTGTATCTACCTTAAAAAAAATGTTGACCAAAACTCAAAAAGAGCAAAGTACCTTTTTCTCTCTTATTTCACTACTTTCTTTCAGGGTTCATTTTTATGCTTTTTCTACAAAATCTCTTAAGATAAAGAAATAAATTAATAAAAGAAGAAGACGAGGTTTCTATATTAATCCGTTAGATCATGTTTTGGAGCACTAAAGGAAACAGACTGAAATCAAGAAACATTTTTGAAAAAAAGTAATTAAATTTCTTGTTTCACTCTGTCAACTGTCTGACTTGTGAACCCAAAGTACAGAAACACTCTCAGAAGCTTTGAATTCCCCAAAATAAAACTTTATTGGATATACCATCTTGGTACTGAAGAGAAAAAACTACCTCCGATTTTCCCACACAAAAGCTTGCTTAGTTGAACAATAGCTTCCCTTTCTCCCCACCCCTGGCTGATCACATTGTCCAATGATGAAATGTTCTTTTGTTATGGGAACAGTCTGTCTCTTTCTAAAGCACCTGCAATGGTAACCTTGATGGTTGTCAGGCTCTGATGGCCCATGCACACATTCTCAGCATTCTATTTCACCCTTCCTCCCTCCACCAATTCATTGGAAAGTTGAAAAGCATTAAGGTTTGAAAGAAGCAAGGTGGTTCAATTTTGACACACTCATTCTATGCATACAAAGGTTTCCCCTGTTCAGTCCATATATTCTGTTTATTTTTTTCTCTGAAGTATTTTGATTTTTTTTTAAAAAAAGTGCAACCCTCAGCCAAAACAGGACTAAATCAGTAGCACACAGATAAGCACATAAGATCTTAGAAACACTTCACCATCTTCTAACCATCTCACAATGTTACTTTGATGTTCATTCTATTTTACCGACAAGCATCTCTGTTGCCACTTAAAAAAAAAAAACTTTTAAAAAGTTAATCAGAAGTTTATGAAACACATTTCTGTCAGGAACTGTCTTCTATGTACTATACTATTATTTCAAAATCGTTGATCACTTATGCTCAAATGGAAACCACTGGGGAACTTTCTTTCTCTCTGTGAAGATTGCAGAGAAAATCACTTTTTACTTGTCGATCGAGAGGGAAGTGCAGACTGCACAGATGAAATTATAGGCTTACATAGAGAAGGAAAATTTAAAGAACTGAGGCATCTACAGCAATGTAAGCATAAGGAGATAAAAGAAACAGCTAGCAATCTAAATTTCATGATTAAAAAAAGATTTGGGGAACTGTTGCCATTTTAAAAAATGGCACTGAAAGCCTCCAATACAGGAACACAATGTTGCCAGCCAACCAAGACAAAAAAGCCACAAAACAGCCAGAAGATATTAGAAACACCAATCAAGCAGAACACAGCAAACTCCAAGACCAATAAACACAGACCAAGACTCCCAATCAATCATGATGAAGAAAAAACCATTCTGGCACAGCAGTAGGCTAACCCCAAATTTAAAACTGAAACAACTGTAAAAGTCTGTCTCAGAGACGAACACAGTACAGAAGCCTGATGATGGCAGATGAGATTCTGCCGAAACGTTGTTACAACTTTAAAAGCACAACTATAATGACGTGGGAAAATACCCGAACAAAGCTGAATACCATCCATCCATCCATCCATCCATCCATCCATACAAATCTCTCTCTCTCTCTCTCTCTGTGTGTGTGTGTGTGTGTGTGTGAAATACCACTAACGCATTGTCACAAAATCTCAAAAAATAAATCCTCCTGCTTGCCATTAATTTATGCCATCAAATAGTTGGTGGATTTTTTTTGGCAAAATGAAATGTCTATTAAGTACTGAAATAAACAATCATTAAACAATGATAATCCCAGTCTAATTTTTAAAAGGGCAGTTATTTTACAATTTATCATGCCTAAACCATGATGGGAAAAAGAATCTCTTTCAATAGAAACAATTTAACAGGAGAATTATGAGAAACAATTTTAATCAAGACTCTATTGATGACAGGGATTTCTCTGAGTTACTCCATCTCATTAAAAAATGTATTAGAATAAATTAAAATTAAAACAATTAAAATAAATGCTTGAAAATTCATGTCAGTCGTATTCACAACTTTCTATGGTCTGCATAGTTTTGTATACATTTTTCACAAGTCCATCAATATCAACAGCAAAAGCTGAGATGGAGCAGTGGTTGGAATGCAATATTACAGGCTAACTCTACCTATAGCCAAGAGTTTGATCCTGACCAGCACTAGGTAGATTCAGCCTTCCATCCTTCTGAGGTCAGTAAAATCAGGATGCAGATTGTTGGGGGCAATATGCTGACATTGTATACCTCTCAGTGAGTGCTACAAAGCAGAGGTCCCCAACTCCTGATCCTCAGCTTAGTGTCAGGCCACAGCCCATTGGGAACAGGCTATGGAAGTGGTGAGTGAACGCACACATGTAAAGCTGCATTTGTGAAAGTGGTGCATACACATGAAACCATCCCCTCATCCCCCCACCACTGCAATATGCACCATTCCACTGAGCCGGAAAAGTTGGGGACAGCTGCTGTAAAGCACTATGGGGCAGTATATAAGTCTAAGAACTATTGCTATATTGATCGTTAATGAAGCACAAGATTTATATTGTACCTATGGAATAAAGATCCTTTAAAGATCAATAGCCTTAAATATTTGTAATTAACTACATACTACCGTCACCACAAAATATTTTTTAAAAGATATAGGTATAGAACAATATTAATTGCAAAAGTCAGCTTTACTTGGAACAGTTTACATCCTGTGGCAATACCTTTAACCAACAAAGAACAACTTCTGCTTATCCCAGGTTCTTGGGAAGGATTCTATAGGTAGATAAATAAAGATCTGCCTGACTGTGCAACCAATGATCATCATCATTGCAACAGCAGCAGCAATTTTGCAGCTAAGTAACCATCTCTTTTGCTTGTGGGATTTACTTATGATTGTTATTCCTTAAATGGATTATTTTTAGATACAATATACATAGCACATTATATGTTTGAAATGGAATTATGAATTTGAACCTTGTATTTACAACTATGCCTATTTAATTTAAAATCCAGAATTTCTCAATTTCTTGTTGAGGATGAAGAGAAATGATAAATGGATAAAGTCTCAGATCTCAGATCTTCATCTGGCAGTTTAAATCCATCCTGTTAAATAATGCATTAATGTTGGTGGCATTTCTACTTAATCATAATGAGCTCAGATTATGTAAGAATTTTTAATAGGGTACTTTTCATTTGAGCATTGAATAATTGCACAATTAATAACTTCTTCTGGTTGTATTTGAAGATCATTTCTAAAGCAAGTCACTGGGGAAAGTTAAAACATTTCCACTGATAGTGTTGATGATTGAAAGCACACTCATGCTTTCCATTGTGTTTGGAAAGCTCTTTAAAACAATTCTTCAGAATATAATCATTTATGGAAAAGTTAGAGATGAGATATCAGTAGAGGTCTTTCCATTTCATTGTTCACCCTCTGAAGATCTATATAGACAGAAGTTTAAACATGTGACTGTCACCGAGGATAGTAGCACAAGATCAGCAGAATATTTTGTTTGAAAATTGGCAGCAAGCCCACAATCTACCTCTGGAGAAGCCATTTTGTAATACTGTATATTTAAGGTATGCAGTTACCCAGTCCTATAGTTCTTTCACTAAGCAACATTTCGCGGAGTCCTTCCATGTGATGCCTATACACAAAGGTCTAGGTGAGTTGAACAGGGTGGGAAGTATTGTAGAAGTAGTCTACATGTGGAATTTTCTTCCCTCTCAAAAAGCTGGTCTTCTTGGTCTTCCCCTGGCAGTAAAACATCCATTTTGTCTTACAATTCTGCATTTTGTTGTGAGTATATATAATTCCCTAAAATCAGATTTCTCCATTCTCCAGTTCCAAATTGGCAAGGTAGACCAGGAACAAGCAGCAAGATACTAGATTTACTGAAGTCAAAAACTTGACTCACCATAGTAGCTCAATAAGGAGCTCATAAAGTCTAAATCTATTTTTTTTAAAAAAAGCAAAAGTTTTCTCTGCCCAGCCATGTCCAACTTTAGGAGGTGGTGCTCATCTCCATTTCCTAATCAAGGGAGTCATTGTTGTCATGTGGTCATGTGACTGGCATGACTATATGCAGAGTCACATGGAATGCTATTATCTTCCCATCAAAGTGGTACCTATTTGTCTACTCACATTTGCATGATTTCAAATTACTTAAATTGGCAAAATCTGGGACAGGAAAGGATGCTCATTCCATCATGATGTACTAGGACTCAAACTGTCAACCTTCCAGTTGACAAGCCCAGCATCTTAACCAATAGGCCACCACCTTCTTTAATTCCATATAGTCTGAAGCAAATATATTGAAAATTACTGGTGGAATTAGATTTCTATTCCCCGCTGAGATTTGTGCTTTCTAATACAGATGAATTGAAGGAGGGAGTTTAGGAGGCACTCTTCCATCTTTGTTGTTCAGGAAAACCAGATGTAGCTGGAAAGGTGTTAAAAATATCACCAAAAATATCACCAATTTTACCTAGGCTATTGCCGTATAACCCTGTTAAAAAGATTATAGCTAAGCTAGTTGCCAGGTTTCTCAAAGATATTCTGGCTAGGTAATTCTAGGTATTCTAAACAATAAGCCATAAAATGAAGTTGTCATCTATGTTTCAGCGAAGGAGCAGTTGCATTTAAAATTAATTTATCGATAGATCTACTCAAGATTACTTTGAGACAGCACTGGGCAAAATTAAAAGAAAAATGTAACTTAATTGCATATTAAATTAATTAATTAATTACAATGTTTATGTACTGCCTTAATCTATATGACTTCGCTGCAGCATAACCATCCTGGAAGAGACAGATTTGGTTTAAGGAATTGCCAGTAGAGATTGCATGAGCAACCCTAAATGATCCAAAACAACTTTTTCAACTTAGATTCAAAACTCTGTTCTGTTCTAATGTAAATCTGTCATCTCTAGCAGTGATTAAGCATCACTAACAAATTGGTCTGTACTTTATAGTCAATCTGATCGTATAACTCTGAAAAAAAACACCAGAATCTTAAAACTAATCTATACATTATCCTTAATTAGGTAGTAAATTAGATTGCATGTTATTTTGGGGGGGACTGTATGCATTAGAATATGGAGTGGAATGACATTTTTTTAAGGTTGTTCTTTACTTAATTAGCATATGGTTACAGGTGGGTCTTATTGAATGAATATAATTCCCTGTAATTGATAATGATCCAGACATTTTTTTAATGAAAGTGTTGATAAATGATAACAGTTCTTATTCTAACCAGGCTGGACTTTTCAGATATCTTGTCTATTGTGGCTCATGACTTATAGGAATGTTATGAAGTCACAATTAATGAAAACACAGATGCCCGTCAGGTGCAACAAACTCACATCAAGTTCAAATTGGTTTATTACAGGCAATGACTAGCTTAATTTAGTTACAGGCTGAAGCAGTCTCATTTCTGATTAGTGCAGAAGTGCATTTTAACAACCCATTCTCATTCAATTTAATGAATGAGAAATTGCTTTTGAAATTCTTTTAAAGGAGAAGAGAGTTTCCCAGAATTTCTTACAGGTAAAATGTGATATTCTAACACTAATTTAGTTACAAGGTGGTGAAGATGTGACTATAAATGTTTTATCCTTAATTATACAATTATTTCTCCAATGATTTGCATTTGCTCCTGTTGTAACTCTTGTTATATCCCAAGAAAAGAGACCACAAAAGTCTACAACTGGAGAATTTTAAAACATTATCTACATTCAGAATAAGAGAGTTGGAAAGCACCTTGTAAGTCTTCTAGTCCCATCCCTTGCACAAGCAGGAGACCCAATACCATTTCAGACAAGTGGCTGTCCAGTCTCTTCTTAAAAGCCTCTAGAGATGGAGCTCCCTTAACTTCTGAAGCAAGCCATTCCACTGGAGGGAGAGGAAGAAGAAGAAAATGGTTCACTTCTCATCCAAGAAGCTTCATCAGTTCTGATAGTGGGAGGATGAAAGGATGGGTACTGAGGGGGGGGGGGGGGGGGGGGGGAGGGAGGTTTTGGTAGGATAGGAGAAAATGGAAACATTGTATCTCTTTGCAATCAACTGGTCATTAGCACTGTCTCTGAGAGCTGTTGAGGCCAAAGCACCTTTGAGACAACTTTGAGAATCTCCACCGACAGATAGTAGCTATCATTTAATAGTATTAATGCAAGCTTTCTAGTAGTGGCAAATGTTCCAAAGAGAACTGCATATCATGGTTTGGTATTTTAACATATCATACTACAGTACATTATCACATGGTTTGATGGTTTTAGCTCAGCCTACTATATGAACCCAGCAATTATGGTTTGTACAGTATGGTTGATAGTGTAATACAATATATAAACTCATATAATTGTAATTTTGATCATAAACCTTGAATAAACAAAACGTGACTTAGCACATTGGTCAAATCAGGCCAGCTATGCTATAAGACAACTCAAATTAATTGATAACAAGAAAGATCCAGGTTAAGTAATGCCTTTATTAACATGAACTAACATGGAATGGAAAAGTCTTTTGAATTCTCCAGAACTCTTTATCAAACAGGATGCTACAAAAAAGAGCCTATTAGAATCAGATGACCTATAAATACAAATAAACAACCAACCAAATAATTATCAGTAAGTAGGAAAAAGCAAGAATATTTAAAAATTGGCCATGAAGTTTATAGCTCAGACCAAACAAACTGAATATATTTGTTGTTGGTTGATAAAATCAGTGTTAGGTTTCTCTCACAATCAAGAAAAAAAAAGAAAATATCTGCCTTGCCTAGCTCTGAAACTATAAACCCATTAGCCTCCAATCTATTTTCACTACCAGCAAATCCACACAGGCTTCTGCCTTAATAGAGTTAATATAGTTCATGGACATAAATGGCTGGCCAGCTGTAGTAGATTTATTTAGTAGGCATGGTCTTAGGCAAGGAGCTCTTTTTATAATTAATTACTTAATACATATGTTTTCTAAGTTGTGCATCATTAATATTGGGAGGGGAAACCCACTAATTGCATCTATGGTCTTAATAAGAGTATCTGGAGATAAATGTGTGTTAGAAAGGGAGCACAAAACATTGTGTTAATTAGCTTCATTATGGAATCATTGCTTTAGCATTGTTAATTAATTTGCCTAATTGGAAAAGTGAAGTCATTGTTATTAGAGCAGCACCACTCATTCAGTTGAAGGGCTTGTGTGGGTGTAGGTGCTGCAACCTCCTTCAGCAAGCAAGTCGTAATTTCAGTAGAATATGAAGGAATATAAAATAAGACAGTAAGATTAAAGAGTGAAGGAAAAGCAATATCTCATCAATAGAGGTAATTTAAATGAGCATCCTGAGAGTAAGCCAAAAATAAACAAATCTTTGAGGTGAGCTAGAAAACTTTTAAATAAGAACTTCTTCTGAATCATCATCTTTTAATGACCCCATAATCCCTTGTGGGGTTGAGTCTCACAGTGGTGGGATTCGATTTTTTTTTACTACCAGTTCTGTGGGCATGGCTTGGTGGGCGTGGCAGGGGAAGGATACTGTAAAATCTCCAGTAAGAGGTGGTATTTGCCAGTTCTCTGAACTACTCAAAATTTCTGCTACCGGTTCTTCAGAACTGGTCAGAACCTGCTGAATGGAATACCACCTCTGGAGTCTGGGCAACTGAATGGAGCTAGCAGAGTGTTTTAATGGCTGGATGCTCTTCCTGTCACCAATGTGGAGTTTTGTTCAGCAGATATATTCTCAGGGTGCCCAGAGAGAGAAATATCTGCCTCTACAGAGGATTGAACTCACAGCTTCCTGATCATGAGGTGAGAGCTCCACCTCTAGGCCACTGCACCACTCTGAGGATCTTCTTCTGAATCGGGAATGTTTTCTAAGCGTGTCACAGGATTTTTATCACAAATTTCTTCTCTGACACGCATGTACATGTCAAAATACTTGTAGAAAAAGGATAGAGCTTGCACTATAACAGGTTTTGTTATTTGTTCTCTCTTTTTCTCTCTTTTTGTTCTCTCTTTTTCCTCTGCTATGGAAGCCCATGCTTCAAAAAGAAGATGCAAGAAGATGCAGGATCATGAAGTGGTCTGTCTTGGAACAAAAATTAGAACTAGTGATTTGAGACTGTAAATATTTGGATGGCTAAGAAATGGCATAAGTGATTATTTACTTCAGAGCAATTTTGTGTCATAAAGTACATATCACCATACAGACTTTTAGCATGTACAAAATAGATGTTGCATCAATAAAAATAAAGACATTTACAGACATGATGTATATACACAGAAAAAAATCTATATACTACTAAAACTCTTGTTGTCTTTAATTGCTGAAATAGACTATCCTAGGGCATCAGCTTGATGTATGATCTATGTTGCTCATCCATGTGCCCTTCCTGACCCTCATGGCATTTCTGGTGCAAATCCACAAACTCTTACCAACCCACACAGCACCTCTTATAAACCTCCAAATAACTTATTGACTTTCATACCTACACCTCCCCTTGTAGGAAGGAAGGAAGGAAGGAAGGAAGGAAGGAAGGAAGGAAGGAAGG
>NW_020769330.1:4202079-4214039 GCF_900518735.1 Pseudonaja textilis
GGAAGGAAGGAAGGAAGGAAGGAAGGAAGGAAGGAAGGAAGGAAGGATTTCTAAAATTCCCTGCCAATTCCCCACAAGTAAACACAATGGGAAGCTGGCAGGTAGACAGTTGTCACTTCCACTCCCACTGACTTTTGCCCTCCCATGGTCATTTTCTTTTTATGTTTAGGTGAGAAAATGATTATCTGACAGGGCTCAGGTTGTCTAATGGTTAGATAAATACATAGCCATAGCCATAGAGATGCTTATCATTCAAATTGATATCTACTCTGGGTAACACCTCCAGTCTACCTATCTCCATACATTCTATGTTAATTTATATTTAGTTAGTATTATTTTGTTCCTTGAATTTGAAGAGATATCCTATATATAAACTAAGGAATTATTAAATCTCCCAGATATAGTATGATTTAGTTCTATTGCATATCTGGGAAAACATACAGATAATAGACAGACAGACAGATGGACGGAAGGACAGACGGATGGATGGTTGGATGGATATATAGGGAGACAGACAGGCAGGCAGGCAGATACCCATCTATCTATTCTTTTATGGAGTATGCAAAAGACAGAAAGAGATAGCAGGCTAGATGGCAAGGGAGCATATCTAAGATTAGTTTCCATAAAAACACTGTTCATTTTATATTTCTATTATTTTCCATCTTCATGAACTATCTTTTTATTGTTCTTACTACAGTGATACAGAGATATAAACTAATATCTCTAATATGGATAAAGATGCCTAATGAATAATTAAATGCTGTTATTTCAATTATGTCTTAATGGAGACTATTAGGAATATTTTCTAATTTACATTATAAGATTATTTATAACTCCATATTTCTACATGTTCACTATAACAGCAGATCAGGTGCATTCTATCAGTTCTGAATCCTGAAATGATTCTTTTGCAAAAGAATGTTATTTTATATTTAATTAAAATCATTTAGAAAATTGAAATATTAAATGTAGTTAAAAATACTTCTATATGATCTGGAATCCAGGTATTATTAAAGTTCCATCGTAATCCGATGGAAATATTGCCATATCACAAACCTGATTAATGGTCCACTTTGAATAAAGCAATATTTTCTTAATCAATCATGGTAGTATTGAACACTCAGAAGCCCTGAAATATTTGATTTTCTCTTCTATTTCAGAACAGTCAATACTACCATAATTAAATATATATATACTTAAGCCAAATGGAGATGCTTTGCCAAATGTTTGCTCTGTGGGTTTTTTTATTAAGTTAAAGTATATGCATAGTTGGGGATCACTGCATTAGTAATTGAAACTAAGGCAAACAATAGGATGCTATCTAGGCTGGATATTGTATGAGAAATACAGCCAGCTGTAGCTGGAATAAGGGTTTGTCTATCTGTACTGTTGGAAGCAATAAACATACATAAATATTAGATTGCTTTGGTTGGGTTAGGTCAAGAGAAGAAGAGAGAATGAGAGGCAGATTTTCCCAATATGAGCTGTTTTTGATTCCATGGACAGTTGAAGAGCAAGAAACTACTGAAAATTTTTCTTTTTTTTTTTTTTAGCTAACTTGTAAAGTGAAAAAAAGAGCATCGAATATCCCATCTGGAACTGTTAGTAAATGCATGTCCCAAAAAAACAGTGAACACAAGCTTTTGTGTTATAATTGATAACAGAACAAAAAAGACAGAATATTTCAGAAAGGCATTTCAACATGGTTTGAGCTCTTCAGAATACCTTGCAGATGGCATAAAATCTAGTGCAAATTGTAAGGGGTTTATGCTTCTTGGCATTTAGGAAATCAAAGCAATAATGAATTTAAGAAAAACTTATTTTGGCTTCTACCACATCTTCGTCCATTTTCTGCCCATACATTTCTATTCTGGAAATCATCCTTGCTTCGAGAAAGTCATATACTACATTAAGAATTGCTCTGTCATACATTAACTTTGTTGTGTTTCTTTTCCACTTCACTCATTTAATTCTTCCTTCAAATATTTGTTTTGCAATTAAAACTTTATTCATTCTCTTCAAATCTTCCCAAGCATTTTTCATACTTGTCATTTATTTTTGCTTTTGGTCCATGCTCATTCAGCATTTATTCATGGCTGACTTTATCTCCTCTTGTTTTACCATGGACTGTCTTAAGTACTCCAATTCCTGTCTGTTCAACTTAGTTTTGTGTTCTTGGCAAACTTATTTCTCATTTCCATAACACAAAGTGAGCAGAAACATTCTCTTGCTGCAATTTTGCCTCTCTCTCTCTCTCTCTCTCTCCCTCTCCCCCCACTCTCTCTCTCCCTCCCTCCCTGCCTCCCTCTCTGTGACAAACATTTCCTTGCAATACACCATATATTATCACAAGCATTATACTAGTATTTGCATCTTACAATTTTTCCATTCATTTTCCCATCATTAGTAAACACTCTCCTAATACAACAGTTGACTTACAACAGTTTGTTTAGTAACCATTCAAAGTTACAATGGCACTGAAAAAAGTGACTTATGACCATTTTTCACACTTATGACCAGCATCCCCATTGCAGCATCCCCATCCCATGGTCATGTGAACAAAATTTGGATGATTGGCAAGTAACTCATATTTATGATGGTTACAATGTTTTGGAGTCATGTAATCCCTTTTTATAACCTCAGACAAGTAAATAATACCTTATGCAGAATACCTTAAGCCACCAGACTCGAAATTCTAGACCTAGAAAACCTAGAATTATGCCGCCTTCAGTCCGATCTAAGTATAGTATATAAAATCACACATTGCAGCATCCTACCTGTCAATGAATACTTCAGCTTCAACCATAACAACAGAAGAGCAAACAATAGATACAAACTCAAGGTTAATCACACCAAACTTGATTGCAGGAAATACGACTTCAGCAACAGAGTGGTCAATGTTTGGAATACTCTACCTGACTCTGTGGCTTGTTCCCCAAACCCCAAAAACTTTAACCTTAGACTGTCTACTATAGACCTCACCCCTTTCCTAAGAGGTCTGTAGAGGGTGTGCATAAGCGCACCAATGTTCCTATCGTCCTGTCCTATTGTTTCTTTTATTTTTTCTTTTATTTTTAGTATTGTATCCATGTATTCATAACTATGTCTTTACTTATACCTATTATCTTATAAGCAATTGACTAAATAAATAAACAAACAAACAAATAAATAAATACGTACGTACATACATACATGAAGCCATACATTTGGCTTCAATGGGGAAGCCAAATTCACTTACCCATGTTACTTATTAAACAGCTGCAGTAATTCACTTAACAATTGTGGTAAGAAAGCTGTAAAATGGGGCAAAACTGACTTAACAACTGTCATACAGAGAACTCACTTGTACAATCTTTTACTTTAACTTGAATTTCTTTTGTTAAACATATTTTTTACTTTATAAAACATAATTTTATAAAAATAAAAACAATACAAATATTATACAGGAAACACAGAAAATAAGGAAGAATAGTGAGTAAGTAAAAAAGAAAATAAAAAGTAGAGAACAGAAACAAGAAAAGAAACTTCCATTTTTTTTGACAGTAGTTATAAATGCATGTATATTTTACCCTCTCTCTCTAAGGTTATTTCATAATTTTCTTCTTTCCATACGTTACCGTTTCTAATCTTCAAACCTATAAATCATTTTTCTTTTTCCAGCAAAAAGTCCATGAGTGGTTTCTAGTCACTGACATTGATTCTGCTTTATTTCTGTTCTTTCTTTTTTTTGCCATTCATATAAAGAAAATGATTTGTTCCACATTTAAAGCATTCTATCACCTTTGTATCCTTCACCAATTATTTCAGTTTTTCATCGTTTAGTCCTTGTATACCACCCAGAGTCATTACCATGAGATAGGCCACTATATAAATCATATAAGAAAATAAGTGATTAAATAAATAATATGCAGCCAGCTTAATCATGTTTTAGATTTATATTCATTTTTTGTGTTTTCTTCTTATTCCATCAGATCCCCTAATGCTATTCCTACATGTACATATACATGTAAAGTATAAGTATATGGAACTCATATATAGTTCTTCCCTTATGTAACAAGTAACTATCACCAAATTGATGGATGCTTATTTTAATACACACAATCTAGATGACACCATTTCACAATTTCTGACACAATTTTCAGCCTTTTGATTCATAATTAAACTGTCAACTTCAGTTCCCTGAATATATTAATCAACTCCAATCTACAATGTCAGATCAACTGTGTTCAAATATACTATGTTCTTTTTCCATTTCATTTGTTAATTCATGTCTTTATCTATATTATATTCTGTCTCAAAATTCACCATATACCATGAATATGAGACCAGAATTTTAGTTGCTAAGTGATCTGGTTATTAAGGGAGTCCTCTTGCTACATTTTCCATGTAACTTCAAACCTTCATTAAATAAATGGTCATAAATCAAGGATTCATCACCTTTTAATGACCCCCATAATCCCTTGTGGACTGGAGTCTGGGCAAAAACTGAGTATTTATTGGCCAGATGCCCTTCCTGTAACCACTGAGGAGTTATATTCAGCAGATATACTCTCAACGTACCCAGAGAGAGAAATATCTGTCTCTACTTATGATTGAACTCACAGCCTCCTGATTGTGGGGTAAGAGCTCCACCTCCAGGTGGAGCTCTTACTTTTTTAAGTAAATTAATCCTTAATTTATGACTATAAATTAAGGATTAACTTACTTAAAAAAAAATACAGCAAAGATAAGATAGAAGTTAAAAGGAGATGATTTGTTGCTGCTGCCAGAAATGTTAGACAACTAGGAGCAGTGGATGGATTTAGAATTGGGGCTCTCTGGACACTCATAGAAACAGAAAACAAAACTCAGAAACTGACTTAGAAAGCTCAAAGTAAGCCATGGAGCAGATGCAAGATACACATATAGGAAGAGAAAAGAGTGCAGGAGGAAAAACCAGGAAAAGAACGATGTAAAAAGGAGAGAATAAATTATAAATAAACAAGAAGTATAAGGCAAAGAAATGTATCTTTTATGTAGGCTGAGAGCACTTGCACCAAAACAAATTCCTTGTGTGTCCAATCACACTTGGCCAATAAAGAAGTATGTGTGTGTGTGTGTGTGTATAATGGTTGAAGAAACAGCAGCAGGCTTGTTCAAAGTCAGATGAAACTTGGGGAGATATAGCAGCTTGCTTCTGTGTCACCCGCTATACGATTTAGAGACTCTAATGTATTATTATATTTTTCAGTCTTTTCCCGAACATAAAATTTATCAATTACTTTCCTTGATTTGACCTCTGTTTACCGTTATGTGCCACAATGACAAATGATAGAATTGGAATGCTGCTAAGAGGTGTGTGTGTGTGTGTGTGTGTGTGTATGTGTATGTGCATGCATGCTTTCCCTATTGCTGATACACTGATTAAAACAGAGTTAGCATATCTGAAGGAAATGTTGGTGACTTGCTTTATGGAGCAGGCTGTCCTAAAAAAAAGAGGTTGGCCCCAAGGACGGGATCCAGCCAGTATAACTACCGGTTCTGCTGCTCTGCATCGTACGCGCATGCAGGAGTTGCATGAATGCAATTTACAACCTGCTGAGCTGCCTGGACAGCTGAGCAGTGCTGCGTGCGGGTGTGCAGTGGTTGAAAAAGCCCTTTTTTCTTGCTTTTTCAACCACAGCTGTGCTGCACAAAGCAGCTATGGTTGAAAAATCAGGAAATAAAGATCAGGTAAGAGCCTGGGCAGGCAGGTGGGCCAAAACAGCAGCAGACACAGAACCAGTTCTGTGTCTGCTGCTCTTCAGAGCTAAAGGTTCTGTAGAGCTGGACAGAACTGGTAGAATCCCACCCCTGGTTGGCCCCATATCCTGAAATCTGATTATTTTTTTTCCAGAGAGGAAGGTGAGACATCTATTTGATTGGGGATTTTTTATTATATTTTTGGTTTATGATTTTGGAATTTTATAAATACAGCATTTAGTTCCCACCATGGAAATGTAATTTAAATGCTTGTATTACTTGTAATTATTGTAAACTACTAAGAGTCTTGCGACTGCAGCAGACATAAATATGATAAATACTTTTAGCTTAATTATTAAACTAAACACAGTGTCATTATTTCAAATGTTGTTTAATAAGTTTGGTCTTTTATCAAGTTAACAATTGCATTTCCATGAAAAGCTTTATATGAATTCTGGCTTTGATGGTCCCTAGACCAGCGGATTAGCAAAGCCCTGAAATATAAGGAACCTGGGTGATCCAAATTCATGGCATTCCATCTAAAACCACTGAGATGCTATGATGTTAAGATAATGAATAATGATCCTAGTCCCCTTTAATAAGAGAAGTTCATTCAACTGAATTTATTCCATTGGGTTATTACTATAGTGAAGAAATGGGGATGAATAACAATAGCAATAGCACTTAGACTTCACAGTGCTTTTACAGCCCTTTCTGAGTGGTTTACAGAGTCAGCATTTTCCCCACAGCAATCTGTGTCCTCATTTTATCCACCTCGGAAGGATAGAAGGATGAGTCAACCTTGAGCTGATAAGACCCAAACTGCTGGCAGACAGTAGTCAGCAGAAGTAGCCTGCAGTACTGCATTCTAATCACTATGCCACAACAGCTCTGAAAGAGTGCTCATGGAAAAAATGAGGGTTAAAAATTAATAATTGAAATAATAATTTAGCCCTTCCAGTAAATAAAAGCTGAGATATAGCTTCCTAAGCTTCTACATTCATAAAGGTCATAGGCATGAATTCTATCTATCTATCTATCTATCTATCTATCTATCTATCTATCTATCTATCATCTATCTATCTATCTATCTATCTATCTATCTATCTATCTATCTATCTATCTATCTCAACTTTCTTAACTCCTCAACTGAACCCTGGGCTTTGACCCAATGCATCACTTCCTGTTCTGAGCTTTCCAAGATCCTGAGAATGCTATGCTCCACCAAAGCCCAAAAGCAGTTCTACTCAGAGTATAATCCTTGTCCTAATTATTTTATGATCCTCAACTAGATCAGAGACCACACTGAAGCCTTTAAAAGGATGTATATTACCCTCTGGTCTAACAAAAGAAAAAAAAAAGAAAAAAAAAGAAGGAACAGAGAATATCTCCTGCTCTAGTCACTAATTTTACAATCTAAAATGCTACCTGTGACATTTAAACACTATAGCCCTTATGGCAATCTTGTTTCATAAGAGATAGACATGTTTCCCTCTGTGTCAGACTCTACAGATATAATCATCAGAGCTTTTTCATTCATTCTCTTTTGTGATTTGGCTCTTTCCAGAGGCACTGGGCCGAGCCATTGACTCTGAATTATTTTTGCAAAATATAATTTATTCCCAAATATGGTACTTTTTAAATTACTGTCTTGTTTGTATTGTTGTTTTAACCCTTGTAGCTTTCCATAAACTATACAAGTAGACAGCCATAGAAAATGAATGAATGAATGAATGAATGAATGAATGAATGAATGAATGAACAAACCATATGTGTTACTTGGAAACTGCAGAAAAGTATATTCCAGCTAGGCAAGAACCCACAGGAGATGGAAATATTTAAGCAGATAGATTGCCAAAATTCAGTAATACAGTGCTTTGTATTGCATGAAACCTCTCTTTTTGAACAAAGGCTTAGCACCTAAACACATTCATGGACCATGTCACATGGAGACCAGATTCCAATCTAGACTTATGTTCCTAAGAATGATGTGTTGTAGATTATCCAGTTTGCATCAGCATGAGAATGGCAGCTGTTGTATTGAGCTAGGAATAACTAAGCAAAAGTGTTAATTAGTCTAATAACCTGAGTTTCTAACCGCTGCTGTTGATTACTCAAGAACAGTAGCTGAAATAAGTATTAGTCCCTCCCCATGATATAGCTTCATCTCATTCCAGTATTAACTTACATTTATTAAATGGAAAGCCAACTTATTTATGCCGGTTAGTAATTCCTCATAAATAAATTTGTTTTATAAAGTGTTTATTAGAATCATGGGGAAAAATATCTTTCACTTACAAAGTAAATTAACTGTGAAAGTGCATAAGCTTTAAATTAAAATAATTTATACTCAATATAAGCCTGGTAATTTTCAGGGAAAAGTAATTTTATTTTTTTCTCTTTTGAAGGTATTTATTTGCATAGCTTCTGCTGGAATAGAAGTTGGTCCTAAATTGGGGAGCAAATTCCCACATATAATCTCCCAAAAAGGAAACATTTAGCATTTATTGGATTTATTTTCATCCACCTTGTTGCCAAACCTTCTACAAGCAGGTTTTATACATCTCAAGGTTCATATATCCAAAAGGAAGGAACACATGCCACATCTAGTTGCTGAATTTTCACACTTTTTACTTTTAGAAAAATAATTAGAGTAGAAAAAAAAATGCATTGACCTATGAAGATATGAGTACAGAAAAAGTTTTAACCAACACCAAGTTTACTGATCTACTGATTTAAGCTAAAGTTGTCTTTCTTATATAACAGGTCTCCTTAACACAACATTATATAAATAATCCAATTCTAACCCCATATCCTACCTCTACCTGATTCACTATAATTGCATAGAATTACACTGCATAGAAACTCCATGTCAGGGGTGCAAGTTCAATTCCCAGAATTCCCCCACTAGCATGGTTGGCTGCAGAATTCTGGAAGTTGAAGTCCACAAGTCTTAAATTGCCAAGGTTGGACAACCCTGGCATAGAGTTTCTATGCTCTGTGCCAACATAATTAAAATGAATCAGATAGAGGTAGGCAACCTCTTGCATGTAAATTATTCTATTATTCTCTTCATGGTTTCCTTTTCTTATGCTAGACCCCCAGTCTGTGTCTATCAGCTTCTGTTTCTGTTGGATTTTCAAGTCTTAATTCACCACTAACCATAATCATTGGGTAATTTCCTACCCAATATAACACCAACTCCTCTCTCCCTAGTTTCCAAACCACCAATCTTTGCTTATAAATTCTTTCCACAAAGCTTTGCACTTCTTTTGCAACTTACTGAAGACCTCATGAGAAGCATAACTGCTTTGTTGTAAGTATGTGTGAATATTATTTAATAAAGTAGCTTTGGAGTTTAGTATAATCCTAAAACTTATAGATTGCAAATCAAAGGGGGAAAAGCAGTATCTAGAAAAAAATGTTTTAGTGTTTTAATGCATAAATGCTTTTTGTTGATGTTGTTAATTCAAGCTAAACATTCACTTGCTATAGCCTTGCAAATTATAAATCTACTAATATCAATCTATGAACTAATTTAAGGTGTTGGCTGTTCACAAATTAAACAAGAGAAGCAGACAACTAGTAGTTAAATCTGCAAGCAAATGTGTTAGCTCAAGTATAACATTTCATTTTCACAATATTTGGAAGTTTCAGTTCATTTGCTTCCTCTTTGACTTCCAATATGGTGAAATTTCTCTTGTGCTGAAAATTGCATATTGACTATCAATTTAAGAAACCCTACCTTCAGAAAAGTAAGGAAAATGCATTAAATTAGCTTGGAGGAGTTCAGTGATAATTAGTATAGTTTAAGAGTGTGATATGCAAATTAGCAATGTTTCAAGAAATTAATTGTAAATGAACAGGTTTTTTTTGTTAAAAAAACCCCAGAACCATGGGATAAACTACAAATGAAAAGCAAAATATAAGTGAAGCACTTCAGTAAGAATCTTTAATATCTGACTTGACAAAATAGCAGAGTTTATTAAGATAATTTGATGGTGCTTCTTTTTTACAGGGTAATAATAACCATACTGTAAACTAATAATCTCCAAGGCCAAAAGTATATATCAACCAAATATATAATTATTAGGAGTTAGGAAAGCCTCAGATGGCTATTATACTATAATCATACTAATTGTGTATTATTGAAATACACAAACTATAATTGACATTGGAATAACAATGGCTGTAAGAATAATAAAAAGGCAGTTTTTAGTTTTGGAATAGGCGACTGGAATTGTAACATAAAAATTTAGGAAGTGTTCTATGCATACTGAAAATTGTATACATACTTGTGCCATCCCTTTATGGGTAAGAAATATAATCAAAAGAAAGATCATAAGAAGAAAGATTACCTTGACAGTAGTGTCAGTGTATACTGTAAATATATTTCAAAAATGCAAATGAAAAGGAAAATATAGCTAAATCTGGTGTACACCAACTGTTTTTTTCAATATTATTGTATCTTGCAAACCATTCTTATTTCCAGCACATCCATGTATTGCTTCACATGTAACCTTTTCTTCCTTAAACTCCTAACCCCTCTCTTTTTGAAGATCCCTACAAATATATCCAACAATAGCTTTTTGGGGTTCCATGTATTATCAACCCCTTAATTCTTCATATGTTTATTTTGCTATACCTATTCACTATATCTATCCAGCAACAACTTCATCAATCTTCACCCATCCTGTCATCTCATTTACTGTTTCAACATATATTTACTTTGTTATTTAATCCTCATTCCTTCTTTCTATTCATCCAACCCATTCAAAATACCTATTTCATTTTTGTCACTCAAATTCATTTTGCACTTGTTTATTCTTGGCCTCCTCATATTGTTTAGCACACACGTTTCCTAAATTTCTATCATATTTAGTGCTTCTGTTTATATACCAAAGTCTCATTCTACAGAGCAGAGATCAGAAATTTGTCATACACAGCCATTTTCAGGTCCATCAATATCCAGTGTTTGTGAAATACCATGCCAGTACTTTTATAATGGCATATTGAAAAATGTATCTTACCAGGATTCAAGCTGCACTAATTGTCATTACATATTTCCATCTTAAATGTTTTCAATCCAGATATTTCCTATTGGATCTGTATGCCTTCTCTGGGGGGCTAATATTGAGAGCCTCTATTTTTATCAGCACTAGATTATCCCATTGCAATTGTTCAGGCATTTGGCTACTAAACTATAAGTAAGTTTCCTTTGTATTATTATGTTTAAATAAAATTCTTAAATTGCAAGGTGTGAGGGCTTTTTTCTTTTCATCTCCTCAAAAGGAGACAAGGCTATTGCTGTGTGGACAAATGGTGCTGTTGGGGCCCAAATCTGACTTACTTAACTCAAGCAAATTACTTTTAAGGTGTAACATAAATGTATTAAACATGTGAACACCTATAGTGTATACTGAGTTTCCAATGGCAGCTTGCTGAGCAGCTCTGAGTAAAACTAGAAAGACAATTTACGTACATTTGGCCTTGTACATTACAAAGAAAAGACAAGGAAGAGTGCAGAAAACTGTAAATTATAGCATAATATTGGTCCTTTTTTTACATAAACAACATCTGGGTGACCTTCTTATGATTTATCCCTTCTTACTATGACAGCATGTTATATTATCTTTGAGATATAGTCTGTGATTATATATGTAGGTCTAGGTACGTTCAGGTCTGTTCCCATCTAAGATTAAGAGTATGGTGAGGTTTCAGCGAGGTCCCACTCGCCATCCTCAGGCTGGTGCTTTCGGCTTCATGCCAGTGCAAGCAGTGTGTGATCGGAGCTGCTGTCTCTCTATAAATACTGGGGGGGGGGGGGGGGGGCTGGTGTGCTGTGCTGGTTGGCTGTGCTGCTGCCTCTTGATTGGTTGATGGAGTTGATGTTGGTATAATGGGCTGTGTGATGGCCTTGTGAGTTTTGTTGTGAAGATATCCTGGAACTTGTGCTGTAATCTCCTGGGTCGTTTGTTTTGTAGTGATCATTTTTCCATTAGCCTCTTGTGTTTTGATGGCTTGGGTAATGGGTTGTGTGATGGGCTTGCGAGTTCTTTTGCTGTGGTATCCTGGGTCCTGCATTGTAATCTCCTGAGTCGTTTGTGTTTTGATCTCTTTTCCATTAGCCTCCTGTGTAATAACGGCTTGGGTAATGGGTTGTGTGATGACCTTGTGAGACTTATTGCTGTGGTATCCTTGGTCTTGTGCTGTGATATCCTGGGTATCCTGTGGATATC
>NW_020769330.1:4226444-4292048 GCF_900518735.1 Pseudonaja textilis
GATAGATAGATAGATAGATAGATAGATAGATAGATAGATAGATAGATGACAGAGGGGAGGAAGATACGTGTAGGTAGGTAGATAAGTACCGTGTTTCTCCAACAATACGCCCCCCATAATAGGAAGACCCAGCATGTTTTCTAGGCATAAAATGAAATTAAGCCCCTCACCCCAAATTTAAGCCTAGTTTAAAACATTCAAAATTGGGGAGGGGGGGGAAGGCCGTAACAACAGGAAAAAAAACAACAACAGAGCCTCAGGCTCTGCAAGTTTGCAAAAGTCCCGGTTCGCAGCCCATTCCTCCATTCCAAGCGCCCAGGCTGAGCTGCAGCTGTCCCTCTCTCACCAGCGCCCTCTCCAATAACAGCGGCAGCAGCGGCAGGAACCGTGGAAGTTACGGAGGCGGCTCCCCCACCCAAGAAGGCTGGAGCACCAAGGGTAGCAGCAGCAGAGACGCTCACTCAGCTCTTCTCACTCCCACCCAGCCACTCAGGATTAAACCAAAATGCAGCGTGTGGCACTCCCAGGTACCTCAAAATCTTTTTTTTTCCTGTTGTTATGGGGACAGGGGAAAAGCGGGAGCGACTCAGACGCTGTTGTTGGAGATGGCGCTGGTGCGGGGGGGGTGTGGAGAAATTAATGCACCCCCGAAAAGATGTCCTAGCCATTTTTTGGGGGCTCAAAAAAAAATAAGGCCCGGCCTTATTTTGTGAGAAACACGGTAGGTAGGTAGGTAGGTAGGTAGGTAGGTAGGTAGGCAGGCAGGCAGATAATATCATACTTTTTATGGATTAAAGGACTTGCCTTTATAAAGATAGTAACATTGACATACAAACTCACACAAACCCTAATTTCCATAAGATTTTTGCAAAGTGATCCTAATTCACAGTGTCCTATTTCCATTGCAGACTGAATAATTTTATTTACAGTTATTACTAACAGATAAGATATTCCTATTAGGGCTACAACTTATGCAAAAATCTCATTTTCATCCTGGAGAAACAGTTGCTCCATCTCAAAAAGAAAATCAGAACACTGATTCTGCATTGATTTGGGTGGTCTTAAAAGGGACAGAGTGAAGGTTTAAACAAGCTTTTCAGGTATCTATTTCTTTCTTTTTTTTAAGAATTTTATTAATTTTCAATAAACAAACATATACAAACAAAACACAAAACATAAAAACACAAAACTTCGTTTTGGAAAGCGGCCTAGTCCCAGGTTACATCTTTTGGTACAGACATAAATCAAAGTCATGCTCACTTTATATACCATTTCATATCTTATTTACCATTCTATATTTTCTATATGGCTTCTCCCCTCTTTTCATTCTCTTAATTCTATTTTATTTATTTCATCTAAGTTTAAATCATTATACTGATATCTTTTGTCCGTTCTGTAATCATCTATTTTTCTTTTCTTATTAACACAATATTTCGCCTGTAATCACTAATTGAAGTATGACGCTTTTATATTTTTCCCCTAAATTTAACACTTAAAATAATATATAATTCTCATTCTGATTCTGCTTAGCACATTCTAAAACTACCTACTACATTTTAAGATAAAATAATGATAAATTTATAATATAGTTAAAACAATAATCCATAGTATATTAAACGTTATCATTTATGCATTTTAGTATTTTGTTAAATCATATAAAGATCCAATTTTCTGAGATTATTTCAATTAAAGATACAAAAATACAATCTTATGTACTTTTGCAGAATCTCTTTTGTGATCCTAGTCTTTTTATTCCCCCTCCATCACTTAATCTCCACCCTCTTCATCTCCACTCTCTTCTATAAACACAAACTATTCTATCTTTCCCCTGGATTTAACACTTAAAATAATGTATAATTTCCATTCGGATTCTGTTTAGTACATTCTACATACATTTTAAAATAAAAAAATAAGACGTTTATAATATAGTTGAAACAATAATCCAAAACAAATTAAACTCTATAATTAAATCTTAAACATTTTACATATTCCCTTTAATATTTTATTAAATCATATAATATTCCAATTTTCTAACTCTATTTCAAGCGCAATACTACAATACAATCTTATGTGCTCTTGCAGAATCTATTTTTAATTTATATTTTACCCTTTGTCTCTGAAAAAGATCTGTTTTTTTACATCTTGTTTCAAGCCTTTATGACCTCTCTTCCCTTTTTCCTTTCCTTTCTTGTCCAATCTAGCCTTTTTACCTCCCCATCTCTTAGTCTCCACCCTCTTAATCTCCCCTCTCTGTTGTATTCCTCTTTTCTGTTGCTTTCTGACATTGTATCGATTTTTCACCTTATTTTCCCTTTTTTGATTGTTTTTTTAAGTCTTAAATTCTCCATTCTCTTTCCCTTCTTTCCCTTTTCTTCCTCAACTAAAGTTATTTGTTCATTAAAGATGGCTTCTTCTTCATCATCCCACCTTTCTTGTTGTTGTAATTCCTGATAAGTAGAAATCACCATTTCCAAAAAGTGGAAAACAGATCCAGAAGAGCCCTTCCCTTCTTGTTCCTCTTCTCTTAACTTTTGAAATTCCATTTTCAATTCTTCCACAGATAATGCCATTGTGAAGTGTTTTTTTAAACAACCCAAAAGTTGCTAGTCTTTCAAAAAATAGATTCCAAAAGTCCCAAAGTCACCAAGCAACCCTAATCAACACAAACTGTTTCGTTTAGCACTTTCTTCTTTTTGTACTCTCTCTTCTTGGGGTAGAATCAATTGCAAAGTTCCAAAATGTATTTTTTGAAGTCTTATTACAGTTTATCTCTAGTCTTAAAAGCTCCAAGCAATCTCCTCCAGCAAAGTCTTAAAATAGGTTCTTTATCTCTCCCTTCCCACTTATAGCAAAAAAAGATTTTTTAAATCTTTAATTCCAGTGTTCAGAAATCTTTAATATCCCCTTTGTTTTATTTTTCAAATTTAATTACCTTCTTTTGCCAAGATGGGTTTTTCCGATTTCCTTCTGCTATTTCCATAGGGAAGGAGAGTGAAAAAAAAAAAAAAACCAACTTTCCCTTTAAACTTTCTTCCACCACTTTTTTGCAATCTTCTTAGGGAACAACGTATCTTAAAAGAGTTGAATTTCCAGGGTATTTAAGTGTTACTTATTATCCCGGTTCAGCCAAACACTTTCACTTTCTCCGGCTTCCTCCTGCACAGTCTTGTCCGGGTGAAAGTTTCTTTGTGGCGGCCATTGCTGACCGCTGCTCCACTGCTTTTGGAAAAAGGAGTTCAGCCAGCTGAAGAGGGGAGTTGCTATCCCCCTGAACCCCTGCTGGACCTCCTCTATCTTCAGTCACCTCTAGGGGGTGACTATTAACCCCCAAATCCAGCTGGATCGGGGGCACGCCAGCGGCGAGCACAGCAGGAACCATGCACGATCGCGGATTCCTGCCGCCACCGAAGCCTTTCAAACCGGAAGAGGTCTCTATTTCTTAACCTAGCCTGACCTGACACCATTGAGGAATCTAGCATTATCTCATTTCACTTTGGATGGGTCAGCCCAGAGAGCTTTTATTTGGACGAAGGGAGAAGAGGAAGAAATGGGTCAAAGGAGTTGTGAAAGAAAAAATATAAGAATTACATTGACAACAAACAAATTAATACAGTAGTTGGATGTGACACAGCCATCTCTGCATGGTGATCTTCTTAGCATATATAAACTGAAAAGAAACTTTTAAAAACTTGTTTAATAAATAGATTCAAAGGACTTTTAAAATATTGTTTAATCCCAAAAAAAGGTTGAAAATTTCTAGCCAAATTTATAACATAGTTCCAAGTTTAGTTGGTCATCTTTATTTTATTTTTTTACAAGGACTGCCTTGTGGGGGCTTAAGACAGAATTACTACATCATGCACAGTTATATCAATTTTTTTTAATAGAATGCAGCAGATGAAAAGGAAAGGAAAGGCTGTAGCATACTTTAGCTATATGTGCAAACAAGCACTAAAATATGTGGCATCAGGTTGTCCCTGTAAAAATGACAAATGAAAGTTGAAAGAATAACTGTGAACATAACTGTCCTACATTCTCTTGGGCTTCCTAAAAAGGAAATATGGAAAATGGTTTATGCATATGAGAAAGACCTTTAACAAGACTTAAGACATTAATCACTAGAGATTAAAATTTATTTTTCATTGATTATTTTAGCAGGCTGCCTATTCCAGAGACTATTTCAAGAATGGTTTCTTCTAAAAGGAGTACATCACAAAACATAATGTTGATGAACAACCATGTTTTAGAGCCTGGACAATAAATCCAAAGTCACTCTCATTTCCTTCTCAAATCTAATAGATCAGAATTTAGTATACTATGTTATCTGTCATGTATACTGACATCATTGGTTTGAGCATCTAGATACTTTGTCAAGACTTTATCTATGTGGTGTAGTTGAACAATTAAATCCTTTCATGTGCTGAAATATGAATAAATATGAGCTAGCAATATGTGGCAGCAGCCAAAGTCAATGCAATCCTAGGTTGCATTAACAGAGGGATAGAATCAAGCTCATGTGAAGTTCTATTACTGCTTTACAAAGCCCTAGTAAGACTACACTTAGAATACTGTATTCAGTTTTTCTCACCACATTATAAAAAGGATGTTGAGATTCTAGAAAGAAAAGAGAAACAAAAATGATTAGGAGATGGAGGCTAAAACATATGAAAAATGGTTGCAGGAATTGGGTGTGTTTAGTCTAGTGAAAAGAAGGACTGGGGTGGTGGTGACATGATAACAGAGTTCCAATATTTGAGGGGCTGCTACAAAGAAGAGGAGGGGTCAACCTATTTTCCAAAGCACCAGAAGTTAAGACAAGAAACAATGGATAAAAACCAACCAAAGAGAGAAGCAAGCTAGAACTAAGGAGAAATTTCCCAACATTGACAACAATTAATCAGTGGGATGGGATGGCCTTCAGAAGCTTGGTTGCTCAATCACTGGAGGCTTTTAAGAAGGAGAGTGGACTGCCACTTGTCTGAAAGGTAGAGGAAATCCTGCTGCAGTGAGGAAATTGGACTAGACTAGAGGACCTCTGAGGTCCCTTCCAACTCTGTTATTTTGTTCTGTTTATTGAAATGTAGAAGCTGGACTCTCAGAAGGGAGGGGATACATTCCAGAGGAATAAGAGACAACTTAGTTCAGATAGTTTGTATCAGAGAAGATTATGTCTTGGTGTGGGACAATAAAGAACTCTGCTTGGCAGAATCACTATGTATCTTCCTTGATTTTTGAGCCCGACAAGTGAAGCTCTCTACTATCTGCATCTGACATATATTCTGTGAACTATAACAAAGGGGCTATCTTCACCCTCTTTCATCCACACAAAATATCTGGATTGAGCTGCCTTTTATTCTCTGAAATGCATCCCCTTCCTCCTGGGAATCTAAGCCTTCCATTACATTTCATTACAGGTATACAGTATATTTCATTTTATCTGCGTAATGTTGAAAGATATGACTGAGATACAAATGAGCCATGGTGGTGCAGTGGTTAGAGTGCAGTACTGCAGACTACTTCTGCCGACAGCCATCTGCCTGCAATTTGGCAGATCGGATCTCACCAGGCTCAAGGTTGACTCAGCCTTCCATCTTTCCAAGATGGGTAAAATGAGGACCCAGATTGTTGGGGGCAATATGCTGACTCTGTAAACTACTTAGAGAGGGCTGTAAAGCACTGTAAAGCAGTATATAAGCCTAAGTGCTATTGCTATGACTGCCCTGTTTGTGGCAGAATCAGAGGGTTGGTGATGTAGCTCATCTACATAAATATTTTGATAACAGGAAAGCTCACTATCATGTTTATTTGGAATTTCAGAAAAAATCCAAAATAATGAGTCAAGAAATGCCTGAAAATTTAAGTGGATAGTCAGTTCAGTGATACCTTTTGTAACTGTTCAGACAGAAGTAAAAGAGAACGATTGTTTTCATGTAATGTAGCTCATGTTTCTTTCTTAATACCTTAATATTCAATCTTCATCCAGACTGACTCAGTCTTCAGTGACATATGTACATGATATCTGTACAGTGTATGCTTTGATGTCAAGAATGTCAAGGATGACATTAACACAATTACTATACTTGGATTATGAGTTTTCAGCATATGGACCAACAATGTGCTGAAATTGGTCTTCCAATATTTCAAAACTTTTCTTCTGCAAAATAACTTTATATTTTAATACTTCACTGTCAGGGCAGTTTTGGCTTTCCAATGACATTTTTTGGTTGTGTTTCCGAGCTTAGCCTGTTGTGGTGAAGTTACCAAGATTTCTTTTTTTGTGGTTGTTACTTTTCTACTCACATCTCCATCGCTTTGCATCTTCCTGATCTGCACACACGTCTTGACCCAAAAAATCTCTATGTTTTTGTCATAATTCCGTCACCTGGGATTTAATTAAAGGAAGGCAGAATGGTGGCACAGCACTGAAGAGAGTTGTGCAGTGAAACACACTCACATCTATCTCTCAAACACTTCCAGGTAAATGAAAGAACTGTAACTTCTCTTGCAAATGTCAAAGGTATACTTTCCTTAAAAAAAATCAGAAGCAGTTTTTCTTCTCATCTTAGTGAATGAGAATTCTGGCACTGTAGATGGTCTTACATTTTTTTTTTCTTTTACAAGGAGTACAAACTTTGAATTTCAAACTAGCTAGCCAAAAAATGACTATTTTTCCCTTAATAGTCTAGACACATGGTCTATAGTATTCTAGTCTGGAAAAAACTCTGGGCAGGTTACAGTATAGTACAATAATTTAAATACAGTCTCATAAAAAACAAAACAATTGGAAAACAGTAAACTCAGATGAATCCAAAACTTACCTACCTACGTACCTACCTTGCTTTTCTTCTTTCCTTCTCTTTCTTATTGAGACACTGTGAAGGCTGGTCTTTATTTAAGGAAGCAATGCATAGAACTGAAGATTAGCACAAGCTATTCCTAATTAGCAAATGCCTCACTTAGTGACCAATCACAGTTACAGTGGTAATGAAAAAATAATTTTACAATTACTTATTATTCATTTCCCCCTTAGAACAAGAGATCCCCAGCATCAAAATGGGACAATTTGCTGCAGCCAATTTGCCGCAACCAGGTCACCATGTCCTACTCACCACAGGACAACTTGACATGGCCAATTCAACACAGGACAACTTTCTATGGCACAGTTCAACAATTCAATTTAATTATTTTAAATAATTAAAAATGTATTTTGATTTTTGTTATTCACTTTTCATTTTATCACTTTGGCACCCTTTCTTTAATGCTTCTAGTCCAGGGGTCTCCAACCTTAGCAACTTTAAGACTTGTGGACTTCAACTCCCAGAATTCCTCTGGCTGAGGAATTCTGGGAGTTGAAGTCCACAAATCTTAAAGTCACTAAGGTTGGAGACCCCTGTTCTAGTCCATTATTTCTTCAGCATTAGCGTAATTCTTGTCCTGTGGTGAGTTGTCCTACAATGAGTTGACTGTGGTGAGTTGGCTGTGGAGAATTGTCATAGACCCAATTTATGCATGCTAAAATTCTTTTTATGATAAGGTTACAGTAACAGAAACTTATATATAAGTATTATTTATATATAAATGTTAGTATAACTCTCAGGAGGACTGGAATCTGGACGTAAAAATGCAAAGATTCTGTTACTGCAACCTTATAATAAAAGGAATTTTGGTATGCATCATTTTTGGTTTCAAAAGCTTACAAATCTAACTGTACCACCATCACTCTTCAAGAGAACTAGGGGAGATGCTTCCTCAAAGTACATTTCCATTTCAGACTCAAGTTTCTTTTGCCTGCCTATTGTCTTTGTTGCTCTCCTCCTCTTCCTCAAGGTTATTGCTACTGCCCATCACTGGTAATTAGAAACTTATTTCAGCACTTAAAAGAAATAGGGAACAAATGCAGCTTTCACAGCAATAGTACAAAACAGGCAAACTGAGTGGTGCCAAGTACTGTGTTGCAATTTAGGCCAGTTGAAACTTCTGATAGTCTTCAAGGGCAAGCCTTTGTACAACACATTGCAATAGTCCAACTGGGAAAGAACCATCAGCAAGGCATTCTGTTACATTTGAACTTTCTGAGGCTAATCAAACATGTGTAATATATTTGGCCATGTCTGTAAACAAGTTTGCAAAAACAGCACCAGATATGGAGCGAGGGATTCATTTTCATGTAAAAATGGAATGAACCTGCAATGATAAAATCAAAATGTTTCAATAAATAAAACATTGGGAGAAATATAGAGAGAGAGCTGAACCCAGGAAAAATATAGAAGTGTAGAGGAAGGGATAAAACACAGGAACAACCAGAGGTATCACTTAGTGGAGAAAATTGTCCCATGGAATTGTACAGGGAGACAAACAATCAGGACCAGATGAGATATGGATCAACAGCTTTCAAAGAAGATAAGAACTTTGAAAGTTCATGTAATAGTCAATGAAAGTCTAAACTGAGGCAGAAAAGAATTCTGAATGCCTATGTTTCCATTGAATGTGTTTAAATATAAAAGATAAAGGTTCCCCTAGCACACATGTGCTAATTCTTTCTGGTTCTAAGGGGTAGTGCTCATCTCCATTACAAAGCGAAGAGTAAGCATTGTCCAAAGATATCTCCATGGTCATGTGGCCAGCATGACTAAATGCCAAAGGTACAAGGAACACTGGTCCCAAAGTGGTCCCTATTTTTCTGCTTGCATTTTTACATGCTTTCAAACTGCTAGGATAGCAGAAGCTGGGACAAGTAATGGGAGCTCACTCTGTTGCACAGCCCTAGGGATTCAAACTGCCAAACTGCGACCTTTCTGATTGACAAGCTCAGTGTCTAACCACTGAACCACTGTGTCCCTCTGGTGTATAAATATAACCACGAATAAATTCTCGCCCTATTTTTGAACCAAGATTATGTACTATGAACCCCCATCTGCTCTTTTCTATCCCCTATTAGGTTAGATAAATTACAACAGCAGATGTTGCTCATTAGGGGATTTGAAAAAAAAGGAAAGAAGGAAATAACTGAAGTCCTAGACATCGTATGAATGTTATTTGCTTGTTTCCTAAAGGACAACATGTTTTCCTTTATTGCATAAAATATTAATGGTAACCATTAACCTCTTTCATTTCAAGCAACAACAGGTACTGAGGGCCAGAGTGCACTATTGGAATTAGAATAGATTATAAAGTAAACAAATGGAAAAAAATGCATGGTCATTTAGATGAGCCAAAATATCTGACTGGAAGCAGGTGTGAACTGGAAATACATTCTGCAATTTCTTAATGTTCACCTAAGACACATTTCTTATTTGTGACTAAACCCTTATGCAAGGTAAAGTAATTGAATTCCCGATTCTATATGATAAACTTTGGATGATAAGAATCTGAAATCGTATCTTCCATATTTAATTGGTTCCTGACAGCAATTGATCATCATAACTTATTTATATTCCTATTTCACATTTTTCCTTTGAAACATTCATGTAATCATGTAATAGAAAGCAATTCTAAATTCCTGGTACAGTTCAGAATTTGGAACGATAGAAAGGTAATATTTTCTTCAAGCTCCTTCTGATGACTTGCTCATAGCATCATCTTTGACAAAAATAGAAAAGAGTTTGCCATGACATTCCTTTATATCTAGCCCAGGGGTGTCAAACTTGATTTCATTGAGGGTTTTGTTTGACTTGGGGGGGTGGGGTGGCATGGCCAAGGAGGCCTGTTGTAGCCCAAATGCCCTGCCAGGAAAAGGGGCTCCTGAGGTTTGTTTTTGGCTGCAATAGCCTCCTGCAACCCTCTGCCAGCGAAAATAGAGATCAGCGGGGCTGTGCACTCCTGATCTCCATTTTCACCAGCAGAGGAACCACAGGCCTCTCCTTTGCTGCTTCCAGGGTGGCCCTGAAGGCCAGATCTAAGCACCCCGCATGCCAGATCTGCCCCGCAGGCCTTGAGTGACACCCTGATATAGCCTATAGCCTACTTTTATTGAAATTCAGCTAGATCTGGCCCAACTTAACTTCCAAGACAAAAGTTTGCTTAAAAGCTAACAATCCTGAGATAAGAATTCTCAATAGAATAAGTAAACAGCTATAGTACTTATATATTGCTCCATGATGCTTTACAGAATTCTCTGAATGTTTTTTGTTTTTTTTTACAAATGTTAGCACACTGTCTCCAATAATCTGGGCCCTCATTTATTAATGCTGAAGGATGGAAAATGTTGAGATAGTCAGTATTGGACACCAGGCTATGGACAGAGTTAGCCTGCAGTACTGCATTCTAACCACTGCGCTACCATGTCTCAACTCTAAGTAGTGTTAAAACATAAATTATTTATTTATCCAAGACTTATTCTAACCTTTAACAAATAACATAATAACTAAAGTATATATAGAGAGGGCCTTTTATTAGTACGAATTATAGAAAGAAATATGTTGGCAAGATAGTGATGACTTCTAGAAATCAGGGATAATATTTTAGTGCTAGACATATTCCATAACTGCCATATCCAGTTCAAAGGTTTGTATACAAAATCCATTTTACACATATAGTAAAGCCATTGAACTCTGAAAATCATCTCTGAAACCTGAGGAACTATTCACATTCTTTGATTACACACACACACACACACACACACACACACACACACACATATATATATATATATATATATATATATATATATATATATATATATGGAATTCGGCTTTGCTCGGGTATATATCCATACATGTTAGTACCCGCGAAAACTTAAGAAAACATATATATATATATATATATACATACTGTACACACACATATTTCGATAAGGTTCCTCTCTCTGAGGTGTTGAGCTACTTTTTACTGAAATTCAATTCCTTTGTGGAGAAAAAGAAATAGGAACATAAAGGTGACAATGGTAAAAGCACTGATGGATTTTTTTTTCGAGCTTAGTTTTTAAGAAAAAGAGCAGATGGTAACTTCTTCAGAGACAGTGTTCATTCCTTGAGGGGGAAATGAAATGTTGCAACATTTTACCATTGCACTGGAGCAGATAATTAGGCAATCAAAACTATTAAAGGCTGACAAAGTACAAGAATTCAATGAACTTTTCTTTGCTTCGTTGTGGTAGCAGCTGTGACAATTCAGGTACAGGGAGAAAACATAAGGCACAGCAGATTTTAATGATTCTAAATATTTCTATTTAGAGCATGGTGGTCAACCATAGACTTCATTTCTTTGTGATGGGAGAACTTGTTTTATTATGTGAAGCATGAATATCAGCAGAAAATAAGTTCCACTGAATTCAGAATGTGTGATCCTATAACAGCTATAAGTTACGTTCACACATGGTTTCTCAAGAGATTATCAGTTTTACTTCAAGATTGAGGAATCAATAATGAGGCAAAGGAATGTAAACAAAGCAAAAACTTGCCTGTAAGGTTTGCTTTGAAATAGATTGTCAAACTGGTGGCCCACAGGCTAGATGTGTCACACTCAGGCCACACCCACTCATGAAGGGGAAAAAAAAACATTGCATTATGATGGCAACGTGATGTGGCAAGTTTGACATCCATGAAACAGAAGAATCATCTTACATCAGTCCAAGTTAAAGAGAGCTGAGGCAAGGTTGTGTTCCACTTCAAAGGTCAGAGGTTCAAGGGTAAAATCAACATGAATGTCACGCCTAAGTCAAATATTGTTTCCAACACTGAGAGCCCAACTCCGAGATGCTTCTTAAATAAGGCTGCAGCAAGTTGTCAATATTCAGTAGATTTATTATAGGGCTGTCAAACTCACAATGTCATGGTGGTGTCATGTGACATATCACTACTTTTTCCCCTTCGCTAAACCGGGCATGGGCGTGGCCAGCGCATAACCCATCCTGCCCGCAGGTCAGAAGTTTGACAGCCCTGGTTTATTCCTTAGTTTAACAAGGAGTCTAATAGACATTTGCTGTTCTGCTCTCATCAATACTGCAGGAACAAGGAAGATTTACATCATCTCAACTGACTTTTCCAGCTGCTGGGGTGGTGCTGTATTTGAGCAATCTAATGTGGTTCCTGGGTCTGTCCTCAGATATATATTCTAGGTATATGGAATTGTTGCTTACATTTATTTCTCATATCAACAACAGTTTCCAAATCAGTAATTTCAGGCTGATGACAAAAGATTCAGTATGCAAGAAATTTAAAGAACAGATTAGGAATCAGATTTCCCATGACAAAATATGTAAAAACACATTAACTTTAATTTACATATAAATTCAGGGTGTGACTCATATGTGAATTGGTTACAACAATTTATTAATTAGTTTAAAACATTCACACACTTCATATAGTGCTAAAGATCTATTAGGTATGTCTGAGATTCTGTGACACATGTGAAGCACATAGTATCTCTTATTTAGCAAAAAAAAAAAAAAGCTTGCAGACTACTTGTAGATAAAAATTTCTCCTGAACAAAATTGTTATATTCTTCATTACACAAAATTCTTCTTAGATACTAAATAGTTGGCATTTTAGAATTGTATAAATCTTCTATTGAGAAAGGAAAATATTAGTTGAATTAATCTTCTGTTCTGTTTCTTGAAAGAGCAGGACAACCATTAGGAAGTTCCTAATTAATATTTTACTCAGAAACATATTAAAATTTTCTATATTCAACGATTATTTTTCCTGCATTACAGCAAGAAATCCAGCCATTTTGCACTGATGTATATGTATATGTAGGCATCTGGATAAACTGTGTTTAAAATTCACTGAGAAAATCAACACATACTTGCTCCAATTTAAAAGAAAGTTACATTGAAAGTACAGAAAGAAAATTCTTTGAATGTGGAAAGCACTGAGTTTTAAGAAAGAATGACTTTAAGAAGGAAAATGACTGTATCAAATTTAAAATGTCACCTTCATGTTATATTGGTCATACAAAAAGAGTATGTGGTTAGGAATATTATTGTCAAATTAGCTTATTAAATTTCCACTTTCTTTTTTACTCTCCTTTTAAATTACTACTAATGAAATAAAAAAGATAGTTGTCTGTTGTGCTCTGAATAATTTTTAAAATGTATGCCACTATAAGGGGGAATTATGTTCAACAAAATTACACAAGAGATGTAATGGATGTAGAAATAGCACCAAAAAAAGACACAGTGTATATGGAAAACGAAGTAGAAAATCATACAATAGTTTGGATATTTTAACAAAAGTCAAGTAGTTTTAGGCATCATAGAAAATGATATATAATTAAAATGCTTCATAGAATTGATGTATATTTAAAAACTGTGTGTGCAACATAATTTCTTTAGCCACAAAGACCAATGAAAATGAATCTAGGGTTAGGGTTAGGTCTATTTCGAATGAATGCCAAAAATGAATGCTAGGGATGGATTTGTAGAAATTTTATAAGGAAAATAACAGTTACAGCTTTTGGTTTGGAATTGATTATAACCCACAGAAAATTACATGGGAAAATTCCATTGCCGAATATGAATCAAGGGATAGGATTAGGATAAGGATTGGGATTAAGTCTACCTGGAATCATGACCAAAAATGAATGTTAGTGATGGATGCTTAGGGGTTTTCTAAGCAAAGTAACACAGTTTTTGGTTCAGAACTGAGTATGAACCATAGTGAATTACATGGAAAAACTCCATTCTAAATGAATATAGGGTTAGGGTGAGGGTTGGGTTTAGGTATAGAATTATGGTCAAAAATGAATGTTAGCAATGGATGTTTAAATGTTTTCTAAGGAAAGGAATGGTTACAGTTTTTGTTTCAGAGTTGATTGTAATCCTCTGTAAATCACATGGCAAAATCCCATTGCCAATTAAAATAAATCTAGGGTTAGGGTTAGTTCTACTTGGAATCATGGCCAAAAACTAGTGTTAGGGATGGATTATTAGATGTTTTCTAAGGAAAGTAACTGTTAAAGCTTTTTGTTTGAAGTTGAGTATGAACCACAGTGAATTATATGGGATAATCTAAATGAATCTAGGGTTAGGGTTAGGACTAGGGTTAGATCTACTAGGAATCATGGGTGAATCTAGGATTTATTTTAAACCCTGGATCACAAATGCATATTTAAATTCATGGATTAAATTCATGAATTGCAGTGAACAGTGGATACACACTACTTTGTTTTCTGTGATAAAATTATTTTTCTTGCTCTGATAGATCTGTGGAAATTTTCTGTTATCAAATTTTTGAATGAGGATTGTATTTTTAGATATTCAAAATTTACTTATTTGGCTAATGTGAAATCTAAGAGCTTGCAAGTCCTCTTCCATTGTTGTTGATTTATTTATAATCCTAGATCAAATGCACATGATAAAAAGGAGGAGGAGGAGGAGGAGGAGGAGGAGGAGGAGGAGGAGGAAAAAGTAATATTCTACATTAGCTACATTAATGAATCAAGACAGCATTAACATTAATACTTCTATCTGAATGTATTTAACAAATCTCCATGTCCAGAGGTATCATTAAAACAGTGCATGTCACTATAATAGTTATGATTTTTCTGGTGGTAGATGGATTATATAATAATCTTATCATTATATCTAAATTAGAATGGGGATTCAGAGTGGATAGTTAATATAATAGGAGAACATGTGGTATCTTTATTTCTTTCTTTATGTTAATATATGACTATATTTCCTTTCTAAAAATGGAAGGGATAAGCTTCTGGATTGGCTAAGAAGAAAACATCTTGATTCAATGTACAAGCAACAGTAAATAGCTGGCAGCTGTAAAGATTGTTATTAACCCATCCCCATAAAATGAAAGACATTCTATTTCCAACATTGTTGGATATCAGCTTTATTCTGCTCAAAAACTACAGCAATCAAAAATTATCCTGAGACCCAGCTTGGCTGAAAATCATTTTCATTTTTGGTCTTCTGGAATAAATCATTCAGAAAGGATAGGCTCTGAACTTTTCATTTTTCAGATTATTTCAGTTTGGATTGCATTTTGAAAGAAGCAGCAGATAAACTCTAGGGAAAATGTAAAAAATTCCTGCCTTAGAAAAATAATACATACAAATATTTATGTGATTTCTTTTTCCCATCCTAAAGCAGGATAGAAATTTAATTATTGATAGTGAAGATAATGAAAGCACATAAAAGTACTGGAAGGTAAGATGCAAAATGTAGCAAAATATCTATAAAGGACACAATCAATTATCGTGTCACCTTCCATATGATCTTGAAAGTTTGGGTCTTTTCCTGGCATTGTAAGAGGCCATCTCTAGTGCTTGGAATGATGATATATTGGATTCAGCATTGGATACGTTATAGGCTTTTGTTTTATTTTTGTATTTTCCCTTTTATTCTTTAATCCTATATTGGCTGAAAAGCATCAGAATTTGAGAACTGGCCATCCACCCATTAAAATTGGATAAATAGAGAAATGCCTAATATAGTTGATATCTCAGCAAGCCACAGCATCTGGCCAACTTTCTCTGACCTCCTAAACTAAGTAGGATCAAGTGTGATTAATACTTGCACAGGAAATCTCCAGGAAATATTCAAGACTGTAGGCTATGCTAGAAGTTGAAACAACCTTTTAGAACACGAGTGTCAAAGTTGCACCATCATGGTGTTGTCACATAACATATTGCAATTTTCCCCCCTTCATTAAACCAGGTGTGGGCATGGCCAGCGCGTGACACATCCATCTCGCAGGTCGTGAGAAGAAAGCATGGCAAGCTATCTCTCAGCTGTTGTCAGTAAAACTACATGAATGTAGTCATAAAGTCATCAAATGTCAACTTCAGCATGAAGGAACTTTAACTTTTTAATATGGTTGACAACTATTTTGGATTTTTAAACAAAAACATGTATGTATGTTTACAGATATAAATAACTCTCATGTTCTAAAATACCTTCGAGAGGATATATAGAACTAATGTGAAGTGGAAACAATTTGCATTTTGCTATTTGGCCAGCATATGAAGCATGTTCACGTTCTTTTACAAATTGATGATTGTATATGACATTTTATCCCTTTAGTGCCTTTAATCTTTTATTTTATTTCCTGACATTTTAAAATAACCGAATTGCTAATTATGAGCTTCACTTCCTAGAAGCTAGATTTCATTATATTATAGAACAAATTTCAGAAATTGCACACAACATTTCAGAGGAAAATTATAGAAATAAAAGCTATCCTGTTGACTTTGTCTGTTAATGTGAGAAATATAGCTCGGATAATAATAATTAGGAGCAACAGAGATAAATTAATTTTTTCACACTTTGGCATGCATATTACTTACCACACATTGTTTAATGATGAACCTTTTCAGTTTACAATGTAGTCCTTATTTTTCATTCTCTCCTGTCAGTTTTCAATTACATTCCTCTAATTAAGGTTACAAAAGTAAATTTGAAGTTGAAGGTATCAAAGGAAACATCTTTATTAAATCAAATTATATAAGATGCATCACTATCTTTATAAAATCTAGAATGCATGTCAGATATTTACTTTTGTCTTGAACATTGGCCTAATTGAAGAAGAATATCTTTTAAAAAATCATAATCTCAGAATTAATATCAAAAGCATATAATCAACATGGCTCATAAGTCAGAATTTAACACTTGAGACAGTGAAAGTTTAGGAGTTGATGACAGTGATTCAATGAGGTTTATAAAAAGAATAATGTTCTTAATAACATCTGCAATTATCTTACTAGCCATTTTAAAACCAACTTATGACTCCATGCTTCTTCAAATCTATAGGTCTGTCAGCCTGCAAAATGACTTCAGTTGAAGCCATACTTACTTCTACTTCATTTCTTGGTTGCCATTCAAGGGGAGAGGGAGAGTATGGGGGGGACTCACAAATGTGGAGCCTTAGCCAGTTAGCCATAACATATACCTGTCAGCATGAGAACCAAGGTCATGTCAATGCACACCTGTTGGAGTTTAGCGGGAACCTACATTTGGACTGATTGGCCCATATGACCTGAGAGACAAAGCGGGGTGGGGAGGTCTCATTCTTTTAACTATCCTTAAGTGTGGGAATAATTTAGAGCTAGCTTCACCTTTCTAAGTAATGAATGGATGAATGGATGAATGGATGAATGGATGAATGGATGAATTCTTTATTGGCCAAGTGTAATTAGACACACAAGGAATTTATCTTGGTGCATGTGCTCTCAGTGTACATGAAAAGAAAAGATACATTCATCAAGAATCATAAGGTACAACACTTAATGATAGTCATGGGGTACAGATAGGCAATCAAATCATACTAGGAAACAGTCAATATAAATCATAAGGATACAAGCAACAAAGTTACAGTCATACAATCACAAGTGGGAGGGGAGGGGTGATAGGAGTGCTGAGAAGATTTATAGTAATAGTAATGCAGACTTAGTAAATAGTTGGACAGTGTTGAGGGAATTAGTTGTTTAGCAGAGTGATGGCATTCAGGGAAAAAAAAACTATTATTGTGTCTAGTTGTTCTGGTGTGCAGTGCTCTATAGCATTGTTTTGAGGGTAGGAGTTGAGAAAGTTTAAGTCCAGGATGTGAGGGGTCTGTAAATATTTTCAGAGCCCTCTTTTTGACTTGTACAGTATACAGGTGCCGATATGATGAACTCAATAAAGGATCTCTTGGACCTGAACAAAGTGTCAGAGTCCTGACTTCCCAGAGTTCATTACTTGGAACGACAACAAGATCAGTGCAGTGTTTCTCAGTCTGGGCAGCTTGAAGATGCAAAGGTTGAGAAACATTGTTGTAGATCACAGGTGTCAAACTTGCTACGTTACATTGCCGTCACATGACGCTTCACAATAGTTTTCCCATTTGCGGAGCTGGCATGGGCATGGACTGCATGTAAAACATCTGTCCTGCAGGCCACCAGATTGACAATCCTGCTATAGATAATTGGCCCTTTAAAAAGGAATGATTCTTATTCTGATTTTCTGAAAATGGGGGGTGGAATGTACTAGCTGACAGATGCAAGCCTAATTTTAGGGAATGTATCTGTATGAAATTTATCTGAATGTAAGAAAGTATCCATCATAAACAGATATTAGAGAACCTACGCACAGGAGAAAACCCAAGTTAACTCTTAAAATTGCACTGGCCCTTATCTGCACTAAGTATTTAAATCTGAATAGACACAGTATTCCTACAACTACTGCTATTGACTTTAGTAATTCTAAACTATTTTATATAGCTACAATTTCCTAAAATGCAGTTTCCAGTCATCAATGTCTCTGTGGGAACCTGACAGAAATAGTTGAAAGAGGTGAATCTTACAAGAGAAAAGAATATGAAAGAGAGAGGTACTGGAATTCAATGACTGCCATATATTCATTTCAAAAGTAGAATAGGCTTCTTCTCTTTTTTTCTCTAAGAGCATGGTTAGAATCAAAAAATAGAAATTTTAAACAGGATATTGTTATTTGTTTTTTATGCATTTATTCAAGTTGCCCATCTCAGCCAATGACTCTGAGAGGCTTATAATTAATTGTAACACAATTATTACAAAACAATACACCCAAAGAGTTCTAATGAGGTTTATTTCTCAAAAGATTATTAAAGGGGTTCCAATTACATTAGTTACATTCTTCACAAGAGTATGCATAACCAAATAAACCAATTCACCATGTGGCAACATCTAGCTCAGGGGCATCAAATTTGCGTTGTCACAGTGTCATCATGTGATGTACTGCGACTTTTTCCCCTTTGCTTAATCAAACATGGATATGGCCAGCACATGATGCATCCAGACTATGGGCCACGAATTTGACAGCCCAGATCTAGCTGATTTTGAGTCACTCCCACTAGCATTCAGATGAGAGTCAACCGTGAAAGTCACAGGTTAAAGTGGAAAATCACTTCCTTGAAAAAAAATAAATAACAGAAAACCTCTCCCTTATTCTTGCAAAAAATAAAAATAAAATGCATGGATGGATGGATGTGTCCATGTAAGTTACCAAGAGACAAGCTCAGTGGCAACATTAATTTAAAATCAAGCAACTGGGATCCCTTCTTCTAGGGCTGAGATGGGGAACCATGGCCTCAATATGACTTGTGGACTTCAACTCCCAGAATTGCTGAGCCAGCTGGCTCAGCAATTCTGGGAGTTGAAGTTCAGCAATTAATTAGAACCCCTTTAATAATCTTTTGAGAAATAAAGCTCATTAGATCTTTGAAAGTTGATGTCCACAAATCATAAAAGGATTCCCTACCCCCATAGAGCTTTCTGGTATCAAATAATCAGATGATAATTCTATCTTTTGGCAAGCAAAGTTTATGAATTTTAGGTAACCGGTGACATGGTATTAAGACATATCAAGATGAAGGCCAATGCAATTAGTGTTTGAGAAGTTTAAAGTTACAGTTTGAGCTCAAATCTGCATGAAATCTATTTGCATGGTACCCTGCTTTGTCAAGAGGCAGCAACTTTGAAGCCCATGACAGGATAAGTGAATAGAAATGTATATTTGTCAACTTGAGTTGTGCCAAAAATAGTTGGCATGGGCTACTTTTAATTAGGAGTATGAAATAATCTTGATAGTGGTATAATTAAAAGTGTGATATTTTATGAAACACCATGTCTTTCATCTACTTTTTTCCTTGAGACATTATTCTGCCTCACACTGAGAAATCCAAAGGAGATCTAAGAAAAAAATATATGCCCTATCTATTGCAGAGAAAGACATAGAAATGAAAAAAAAGGAGAGAATGGAAATGGATAATGAAATAGGTACTCTTAGTCTGATAAACTGTTGTGTTTTTTTCATTCTCTCTTCTTTCCCACTTATTTCAAATTTGCAAGACTATATACACCCTTCACTGAAATAATTGGGACATCTACATCTCACCAGGGTGTTGTTGCCATCTTTTTTGTATTACATAATCAGAAATCTATTCTGTTTTCTGTCATACAGAATTAGAATGTAAACAGTAGAAAATATTCAGATGCATGTGCAACCTGAAATAGGTTTCAGGTGATATCTATGTTGACTTTTCACAACTAGAAAAGGAATATAAAATGAACATAAAATCATTCTAAACCGTCAGGACTGTAGTATAAATTTCTAGCATTTACTGTTTTCCCATCAGTTGTTTTCACAGCTACAATCTTCCCAAAGAACAGCTTTTCTATATTGTAAAGGAGGAATAATTAGAAAATAATCTGAAGCTGAACAAATATTGTAAATTTCCCCAGTTATTGATCCAAATACTGTGTGGCTAAACTCTTCTTATTGTTACAAAGAATATTTAAGAATATATCTAACAGCTGGCAAAAATGAACTTTTGAAAGAATTGTATAAAATGTACAATAGACACATTTGACTCAGCCTATATATAAAATGATTACACATGCATACATAAATACACAACTACACATAGTCTAACTTCATCATTTTTATTTGATTGTTTTGTTTTAGTTTTCACACTCATGTCCATGGGAGTGAATAAGAAGCAGACAAATTTATGTCATTTCTTCCTTTATTTTTTTTTTACTACTATTAAAAAGCCTTTTCCAATATTAAAGAATTTTCATAACATTCAACTACAGCTATTTTCTGTAACATAAATGCTTTATTCTGTGTACTGGCTTCTGAGTAAAAGAGAAAGTATCTTGGTCTTCTCCTGTACAGATTTCAGCCATGTTGCCTCCTACCAGAGGTGAAATGCTACTGGTTCAGCCCAGTTCAAGCGAACCGGTAGTAAAAAAAATGCTATTGGTTTGAGAGAGCTAGTAGTAAAAAAATGCTATCAGTTCAGCTGAATCAGTATTTCCAATGATCAGCAGGGGGACAATCAGCTGTGCGGCATGATTTAAATTAGCTGGAAAGCAGGAAATCATGAGATTTCTTGCTTTCTAGTTAATCTAAATTGCACAGCACAGCTGATTCCCCCCTTCACTTTTGTACTTACCTTGGAAGGCTTCAAAAATGCTTCTTTTTTTCAGCAACCAGGAGGCTTCCCTGGGGCCCTAGGCCAAGAATGGGCTCAGGGGGCAGCGGGTGCTGTGAAAGAAAAAAACAAAAAAAAGTCTTTTTAACCCCCCCCCAGTCACATGACCACCTGGTCCCACCCACCTAGCCATGCCCATCTAGCCATGCTCATAGAACTTGTAGTAAAAAAAAATAAAATTGAATCCCGGTCTTCCGGTTTGAAGGGCTTCTGCAACAGGCAGAAATCTGTGATCATGCGTGGTTTCTGTCTGGGCTCATCACTGGAGTGCCCGAGGTGGCTGGTTTTGGGGCTAAGCCACCCCAAAGAGGTGGTGAAGAGGGGGGAGACCACCAGCAGGGTTGAGGAGAGCCACGTCTCTCCTCCTCAGCTGGCCATTACTCCCTTTCTTGAAGGTGGTTGCAGCAGTGGTCAGAAATGGCCACCACAAAGAAGAACTCGACCGGAAATGAATGTGCAGGAGGAAGATAAGAAGTGAAAGTTTTGGCTGACCAGGTTAAATTTTAAAAGCAACAATCAAGGTACCCTGGAATTTAAACTTACAAAAAATAACATCGCTCCCAAAGAAGAGTCGGAAACATCGAAGGAGAGTGAAAAGGGAAAGATTTGGCTTTTTGTTTTCTTCTCTCTCCTTCCCTATACTGACAACTAAGAGACTTGAATAAGAAATCAGAAAAATCTGCTTTGACATCAATAGGCAATTAAGCTGAAAATAAAACAAAATGCCAAAGGGATAATAAAGATTTCTGGACATTAAAAACTTTCTTTTTCATAAGCAGGAAGGGAGAGAAGAAGAATAAGGGAAGGATCTGGAAGAGAGGGGAGACTGCCTAGAATTAAAAAGAATCTAAAGTAAAACTTCAACAAGACTTCTAAAAGATACATTTTAACTAAAACTTTGCAACTAAGGAAGAGAAAGTGAAAAAAAGAGCAAAAAAGAAACAGCTTGCGTGTATTTGGATTATTTGATGATCTTTGGATTTTTGGTTATTATATTTGAATGACTAAAATCAATCGGGTAGTTGTTTAAAAATTTATACAATGGCACCATTTCTGGATGAATTGAAAATTGAACTTAAACAGTACAAAGAAGATGCACAAGAAGGGAAGGGTTCTTTTGGCTTCGTTTTTCAATTCTTAGATTTGGAACTATGAGAAACAACAAGAAATGTCTGCAAAACAAGACTGGGACAAAGAAGAAGCCATCTTTAATGAACAAGTAATTTTATGTGGGGAAGAAAAAGGAAAGCGGGGGGGAAAGAGAATAGAGAATTTAAGACTGAAAAGAAAAACAAAGAAAAGAAAAATAATTCAAAAAATAAGTATAATACTGGAAAGCAACAGAAAAGGGGAATATAGAAGAGAGAAATCGAGGTAGAGAGACAAGGGGGTAAAATGGGGAGAGAGAAGAAGAGAGGGAAGAAGGAAAGGAAAAAGAAGTTACAAAGGACCGGAGCAAGATATAGAGAAACAGGACCTATTTAGGGATAATGGGTGAAAATCTAACTGAAAAAGGGATTCTGTAAAGGTACATAAGATTGTATTGTTATATTAGTAATAGAAATAAATTTAGAAAATTGGAAACAACGTATGATTAAAATGAGGGATAAAATAGTGTAATTTAGTGAAATGTTTGTGAATAAAATAAGTGAAATATATTTTATAAAACATTAGCTAATTAAAATGTTCCCGTTCCTTCCTAATTCAATTTTCTCATTTATTTTAAGTGAAGGGTGGGTGGGTGGGGAATTAACTATGGAAAGCTTATAATTGTTCCCATAGAAGTATGATATTTAATTGAAAAGTAATGTTAAGGATGTTAAGACTTTAATGAATATTAATGATAGAATTGACTTGGAATGGAATGTTGTTTTAATTATAAACATTTATATATTTTTTCTTTTTTAAAAAATACAGTGTGTATTTTAAGAATGTACCAAACAGAATCCGAATGGAAGTTATGTATTATATTGAAAGTTATAACTTTAGGGAAAAGATATAAAGGTGTCATACTCCAATCAGTAACTACAGGAGAAATTTTGTTTAATGAGAAAAGATAATAGATAATTGAAACAGGACAGACAAAAAATATAAATACAATGATTTGAATTGAGATGAGATAATTAAAATAAAACTGAGAAAATTAAAAGAGGGGAGAAGCTATGCAGAAAATGTAAAATAGTAATAAGATATGGAATAGAATATAAAAATGAGCATACAACTGAATTTGTGTCTGTACGAAGAAATGTAACCCGGGATTATGCTGCTTTTAAAAAAGATGTTTTATTTGTATTTTTTTTCTCTTTGTGAAAACTCAAATAAAACTTACAAAAAAAAAAATGAATTTCACCACTGCTTCTCGCTCTTCTTCATAAAGCCCCTCTACCTATTCCAGAATCTGATCATCTTCACTGTCCTTCTCTGAACTAGTTTCTATTAAATCCTTCTGCAGTGTAGTGCATAGAACCATTTTCTCATTGTTATCTGTCTCTGAACCATGGTAACATTTCCCAATATTTGTAGATTAAAATTTTAAGCATGTTTAAATTGTGATATTAAAGATGGTGCCAAACAAGTGGAGATGATATTCATTCTTGTTTCGTGTAACAACTTGGAATGGTGAAAGAAAAGATACAGAGATATAAGTCTTCTCTGCTCTGCACTACCTAAATTATAGTTATCTCATAAAGTATGAATGAATAAAATTAAAGTCAAATGATTTTCTAATAGCGATACTAGGAGATATAAGTTTGGATTGATAATATGAGTTATTATGTAATGTAACTGTAATTGAGACTACGAAATGAATGCACAAAACTGATGAATGCACAAAACTGTTTGTATATATTTATGGAAGAGAGCTGATATTTTTATGTTTTGTTTGTTTTGTTTGTTTTTAAAAATCAATAAAATTGTTTTTTTTTTTTTAAAAAAAAAGAATTACTTGGTCAAAAGATGAAAGGAAAAATTCCAAGAACTCTGAGGAAAAAGCAGAGTGGACACTATAGTCATAAAATATACAGGTATACTTATCACAAAGCATAGACAGATTGCATTAACCTTTGAGACATAACACTTTGCAAGCTGATGGCTTTTTAGATATTCAGTTTTGTTCCTAAGACTGTCACTTAATGACAATTTCTGTAGAAAACACTGGAACTGAAATGCTTCAAATGCTTTAAATGAGCATGGCAACCACAAATAACCATTGATAGCATTGGTAAATTATTCATAAATAAACAATGTCTTCACTTTTCTAGAAATTCCAGAAGGAGGATCAGTCCTGAAGCAAAGTATATTGTATCCCTAAGATGGCAAATATTAAATTGAAGAAGGTTAGCATTAAGGTTTTCAACCAATTAAACTACTAGCTCTGCCATTATAACAGTACCCTCCATGAATATATTTCTATGTGTCACAAAAGCTGGTCTATTGCGTTCAAGTGCAGTAGAAGACATCATAGTCCTTTCCATTTTGAAATAGAAGTTCTATTCTTCAACTACCCTTCCATGTTTCTTGATGTTAAGAATAGGAATAGAGGTCTGTAAAATTATAATATTCAAAACCTATTATTTGCTATATAGTAGTTCACTATTCGCCAACAAAAGAAGCCACTAGCCAGAAGGGCAGAAGCAGGTAACAAGAATAACTGGTGAAAAATTGGATTACTAAAGTATATTGACATAATAAGAAACTCAAGCTGTCATGGAAAGTTGAATGATCCAGATGGAAGCATGTTACTTAACCAAAGCCATTTTTACAGTGATGCAAATTCATTCCATCATACTATACTGAGAAGCATTAAAATGATGGATAGAGCTAAGGAAGTTTTTAATTTCCAGGTAAATTTGAGGTAGAAACTCCTCATTTCAGGTATGTCTCTCAATTTTAACTAAGATGGTGAAAAGGGGAGGTATGGATGATTACACAGAAGAAAAATATAACACCAATGGGATGAATTATTTTGTGATTAACGTGTCTGCAGGATTTTATGAAAACCAGGGAAGCTGCAAAATACTAAGTACAGAATATAATGTTTTGCTAATTGTAACAAATTGCACATATAAGTAAACTGTAAATTAAGATTTACACGAAGAAAAAAATTAGTCACTATTAAAAGGAAGGGGAGGGAAAGAAGTAATCTACAGAAAATGAGAATTCTAAGACTGGAGTGTCATGTCAAGCAGCAGAAAAACATTGATGGCTAGACTGTTTGGTGCCTACTGTTTTCCAATTCCACATAAGGTAAAAAGATGCATCCCTGGCATAGAATATGAAAGGCAGGTATTTCCACCTTACCAGCCCAGTAATTGCATGAAACCAACCTGACAAATTAATTACTTAAGATGTGCATCTGTTCCTGTTAACTAGATAATAAATCATATATTGACTAAACAACGATGGTGGAATATTGAAGAAAAAATCTTCAGCAGCCTTCATTTCTACTTTGGCTGCTGAAGGAAATATGTAAACATCTCTTTGTAATCAAACTTTGCTTAAAAAAAAAATCAAAGCCACATAGAAACAACAACCTCATGGGTAATCTTCACTGCCTTCTCCCACCAGGTGATCCCTGTCTCACTAGGTTTCTCTAGAGGTTTATTAGAGAAATCATCTCGTCTTTAAACAAACACTGTGGACCTTTTCACATCCCCCCTTCTTTCTCCTTTTGCCCTTACTTCTGAGATGCAGCTATACACTGTATATCCCACAATGAAGCCTCCATCTTAGTGCCTGCCTGCCTTTGACACAGGAGACATTGAATCAAAGTTATCTAGTAAGAAACCTACTGTATTTTAAATAAATGAGTCCTATGTTGGGATAAATGCATATAGGTTGCGAGTGTATGGATAAATATAACAAAAGATGGACTTATTTATACAAACTGCAGTAGGTTAACAAAAAAAAGCATGATAATCACATATATGTATTATAAAATAATTCCCTTTTCACTGTTATAGGTAGTCTGTCCTTCCTCAATCCCAAGTCCTCTATCAGAGGCCTTGTAATTTAAGGGTTCTGTGACATTCCTAACTGGGAATAGGAGGGTTTGAAGAGTTTGAGGAGTCTTAGATCTTCCTATCACTACACTCTTCTGGATAGTTACATTGTTCCTGGGATCACTTGAATAATGTTTGCATTAGATAATTGTTGTTGTTAGTTGTGAAGTCATGTCCGACCCAGCGTAACCCCATGGACAATGTTCCTCCAGGCCTACCTGTCCTCTACCATATTCTGGAATCCATTTAAGCTCACACTGACTGCTTTGGTGACTCTATCCAGCCACCTCATTCTCTGCCGTCCCCTTCTTCTATTGCCCTCAACCGTTCCCAGCATTAGGCTCTTCTCCAGTGAGTCCTTCCTTCTCATTAGGTGGCCAAAGTATGTGAGTTTCATCTTCAGGATCTGGCCTTCTAAAGAGCAGTCAGGGTTGATCTCCTCTAGGACTGACTGATTTGATTGCCTTGCAGTCCAAGAGACTCACAGGAATATTCTCCAGCACCAGAGTTCAAAGGTCTCAATTCTTTAGCGCTCAGCCTTTCTTTCTTTCTTTTTTAAATTTTTATTAAACTTTTTTACATTAAAAAACAACACATAAAACAACACATATAAAAACAACATATTTACAGTCTTTGTGGTGATGTGACATCAACATTTCCATTTAAGTTGGCATATACATATTTACATTATTTTTTATTTCTACAGTCTAACCAATTGTACCATTTTTCCTATACCGTATAGCATTCCATGTTTTCTCTATCTTGTAAGTCTAATGTGAGTTTGACCATTTCTGCACAATCCATTATTTTCTTTATTATCATGCTATCTGTGGGGATCCTTTCCAATTTCCAACCTTGTGCATAAGTTATTCTTGCCTCTGTTAGTACATGTATTATAATATATTTAATTTCTTTCTTAAATACCCCTCTGAGTTTTCCTAAAAGAAACATTTCAGGCCTAGGTTCTATTTGTGGACCAGTAATTTCTTGCAACCATTTCCTTATTTTATTCCAATATTTTTTTGCTTTAGGGCAGGACCACCACATGTGAAAGAAGGTACCTTGCTTATTTTTACATTTCCAACAATTCAGGTTTATGTTAACGTGTATTTAGTCAGTCTTGCTGCTGCTAGATGCCAATGGTAAAATATTTTATAAAGGTTTTCTTTATAGGCATCAGCCATTGTTAATTTATAGTTTGTGTTCTACAGTTTTTCCCATTCCTCTAATTGTATGTTATGACCAAACATATTGTTGTTTATTATTGTAACAACATATACTTGATACCTTTTTTTCGGTTGTATTTTTTTAACTTATTTTTAAATATGCCTTATGTTTTTTTCAATACAGGTAGTCCTTTACTGATGACCACCATTGAGGCCAAAACTTCTGTTGCTAAGCGAGACACTTGTTAAGTAAGTCTTGCCCCATTTTATGACCTTCCCTGCCATAGTGTTAAGTGAATCACTGCAGCTGTTAAGTTAGTAACACAGTTGTAAAGTGAATCTGGCTTCCCCACTGATTTTGCTTGTCAGAAGGTAAAAAAATAGAATAGATAGAATAGAATAGAATACCTTTATTGTCATTGCATTCTACAAATACAATGAAATTTGAAAGCTACTCCAGCACAGTGTCCCAAACACCACATCACAATCACACTACAGAGTATTTAAAAATTAAAATAATTAAAATAATAATTAAAAACCTAGTCTAAAACCTATCTAAAACCTATACTAAGTTATATGGTTTAAAAATGCCACTATATACATAGGGCTAAATCACATATGCATTGTTTGATTCAAAACAATTATTGCCTTGGAAAAGAAGGTGATTGCATGACCCCGGGACACTACAATTGTCATAAATATGAGGCACTTGCTAAGCATCTGAATTTTAGTCACAGGACCCTACAGTAGGCATGCTGCAATGGTCGTAAGTGTGAAAATCGGTTATAAGTTCCTTTTTTCAGTGCTGTTGTAACTAAATGAACTGTTGTAAGTTGAGGACTTCTGTGTTATGCCTCCATTTTGTTCTTTTTGAATTCTTTTCTCTTTTTCTGTTACTATTTTAAAAGCAATAAAAGTATTTTTTTTTACCTCCTGGTAAGAAGGTACAACCTCCTCTGGAACAGGGGTCTCCAAAGCTGGCTGAGGAACTCTGAGTATTGAAGTCCACAAGTCTTAAAGTTGCCAAGGTTGGAGACCCCCGCTCTGGGACATTGAGATTTAAATAGAGGAGGGGCTTGTGATAGGTTAGTTACCTGCAGAGCTCCCATTGGCTCACTGCACAGTCACTTGTCTTCAGAAGATGAAGAGCAAATCATCTTGATCCTGGCACAAGGAGGGCGGGCCTAGACTCAGCCAAAGTCTCTTAGAAATGGTGCGGAGAAAGAAGCGACTAAGCAAAGCCACACATAAATAGCTGATTGTCCTCTCTTAATGTGAGAATGCAATTCCCTTTTGTAACCACAGCAGTTTAAATACATTGCTTTACTCCCCATCTTTCAATGGGCTCTTTATGATGTATTTCATACCTTGAAGATAAAGAGTTTTTGGCTGTTGACCTTACTGACATTTCTGGCCTGAGAGCTGTTGGTTTTCAGCTTTATATTTGCAGATTCATACATGGGCTAAAGCAAATAGCACCTATTAAGCTATTGCTAGTTTAGTTAGTAGACTCTAGAGTTTCAAAGAATCATATTTTTGCTTTGAGCATCTCTCTGTGTATAAACTTGTAAAAAATGCTGTGCTTCAGCAGCCTTGTATTTTTGCTTTGCACCATTCCTAGTGGGAGGTTTCACACATATAAATTAAAACAAAACTAGGTGGTAACTGGTTGGCCTAGTTATTGCCTTTGGGAAAGGAAATGTTTGTAAAATACAATACTTTTTGGACTGTGTTCTGTAAAGAAACCATCTTCTTAAAATGGAGTTATGATGATATCCACAGAGACATGGTTCTTTTATGCAGAAAAAAGTCCCCGTAAGATATCTGCATGGAGAAGAATATGGTATGAAACTGAACATTTCTTGATGTATAACTTATGCACAGTCGTTTGACATTTGCTTGGAATAAAAATGATCTTCGCAATATGGGTTTCAAGAAAAAAAGAACACGTTAGAAAAAATAGCAGATGGTAAAAAAAGATGGCTCATTACATTAAACGTATATAATTTAGCTGTTGGAAACTAGAAGCCTTATTTAAGGAAGGTGGTTTATTCCATTTTCTTTGTAGTTAATGCTATTTGATGATGGCACTTACCAAACAGCAGAACATAAAGGGGATGAACAAGTGAAATTACAGATATGTCAACTAAATCAAGATGGTAGGTAAGGGCCCTTGATTGATTGATTGATTGATTGATCAATTGCATCCCTTTTCCATGGATGTTTCTAGAAATAAGTCTCTAGAGTTTAGCTGTCCATAAAGATCAATAAATGATTTGTTAGCTTATTTTAGTAGAAAACCAGTTTCATTTGTACCAACCAACAGTGTTTTGAAAATATTACGTATGGAGTAATATCATGGTATATATAATAAAATATTTTCAATGTTCGATTAGATATATGTACAAGAGAGCCAGATTGGTATAATGGTTAATATATCAGGCTAGTATTATGAGTTCTAGTCTGGATTTAGGCACAAATCCTGCAGGGTGACCTTGTGCTTCTCTCTTTCTTTCTCTCTCTCCTAGCTATTGGAAATGGCAATCCACTATCAAAATCTCACCAAGAAAAATGGTGAGATGGCCCAGGCAGTTGTCAATAGTCAAAATAGACTCAAAGACACAAAAACAACAAATATGTGCTTGCACACACACACGCACACACACACACAGAGAGAGAGACAGAGAGACACACAGAGAGAGAGAGAGAGAGAGAGACAGAGACAGAGAGAGAGACAGAGACAGAGACAGAGAGACAGAGAGACAGAGACAGGCAGGCAGGCAGGTAGGCAGACATATGGCTTAAAAGTCCAGAAGCATATTTTACCCTTATTATGTATGCTTATGACCTATATATTGAATTAAAACTCTTTTTCCATTTAATGAAACATTGGTTGAAAGGAGAAAGAGTCTGTTTTGTAACTTTTTTATAGTTCCAAAGGTCTTTTCTCCCAACAATTCTAATCTCTAAATGTTTTACCATTAGAAATAATACAGTTTTAATTGATCCATTGGTGCAATAAGAAAGAGCTAATTAAGTGAAGTAAAATGAACAATTGCATATCATTTTCCTGGAGATAATAGTTTGCCACTGCTTTCTTCTTGGATTTCTTTTTTAACTTCACAGTGCAAACTTCACCCTTGGAGTTCCTACTAGTCTTCTATCTGAGCCCTATTCAGATCCAAAACTGATTGATTTTGCTTTCTTTTAATCAACTAAGGTTGCTTAGATGCTGCTATCTATTTTAAGCAAGAAACAGTTTTCTCTTAGATTTGTGAATAGACCAGGGGTGGGATTCTACCGGTTCGCACCTATTCGCTAGAACCAGTTGTTAACATTCTAAGCAGTACAGAAAACCAGTTGTTAGAAGAAATTACTGGCCTAATCCTGTAAGGAAGGCAGAAAGGAAACATTCTGGTGTTGCTTACAGAAACTGCCTCTCCATTAACCCTTATTACATTCTTGGCAGGGCTAGACTTCCTGTCTCAGGAATGTCTCTGGAGTTTTTTTTTCCTTCCTTTGCTGGTACTTTGGTAGTGTGGAGTGACCATTCAAAGTTACAATAGCACTGAAAAAAGTGACTTATGACCATTTTTCACACTTACAACTATTGCAGCATCCCCACAGTCATGAGAGGCCAGGAGAGGAGATGTGTGCCCAGTGGTGGGTTTCTACTGATTCTGTCCACCTCTGTAGAACTGGCTGCTCCGAAGAGCAGCAGACATAGAACTGGTTCTATGTCTGCTGCTGTTATGGCCCACCCAGGCTTTTACCTGACCTTTATTTCCTGCTTTTTCAACTGCAGCTGCTTTGCGTGACACAGCTGCAGTTGAAAAAGCAGGAAAAAAAGGCTTTTTCAACTTCTGTGCACTTGCACACAGCGCTGCTCAGCTGTCCGGGCAGCTCAGCAGGTTGTAAATTGCACTCATGTGACTCGCGCATGCGCACACGACACTAATAGACAGAACCGGTAGTTATACCAGTCAGATCCCATCCCTGTGTGTGCCTCGATGTGAGTGATATTGAGTTGGCCACACTCAGCCAATAACATGACCACCAAGCCACATCCACTCAGTCACATGACCACCAAGCCACGCTCACCAGCTAAGAACCGGTTGTTAAAAAATTTGAATCCCACCCCTGGAATAGACCAATGGTTGGGCAAGAAAGACTTATTTAGTGCTGAACAAGAATGATAAAGAAACACCAAAACAATCATCCAAATAAACAAGGAAACAAATATCCTACAAAAAAGTAGATCAGACTATCTATTTCCATGGTAGTTTTTATGAGATCCCTCCTCATCAAGAGAAACTAAGACTTCTTCAAGAGCTACAGTACTCTGGAGCATTTAAGTTTATCTTGAGTGAGTAAATGATGAAGTTCTGTTATGTAGCATTTTAAAATATTTTAGAAACAATAGAAAAATTTGTCTGGACAATGGGATACCTCTCCAAATGCTTTTATAATACCCTACCTGTGCAATTAACTTTTATTTATTCTAAAAACTTCCCATATTTGTTTTGTTTCAATTTCCATATAACTGGAAACTGCTCAACAAAATGAAGCTTGTGGGGGAAATAGAAAAAGAACTACAGGAAATACATGTCTGACTTGCATCAGTATGTAAAGAAGACTTGCATCAGTATGTGAAAGAAATAACAAGTTTGGGGGAAGTTATTTTAGCAGTGACAACATAACATTAAAAAGGATCATCATCTAATTTTCTGTTTGAGGGCTCATATTATCCACATCCAGTTATCCTTAGCCTGATGCTCTCCTAAATATACAGTATTTCAAATCCAAATATTGCTGGCCAGCTTGGGGGAATGGGCTTTAACCATGCTAGAAAAGAACATTAAGACTTATAGTCTTTCTACATTTTGAGAATATTAATGGGTCCCCAGCAGATATCATCAAGCAAAATTAATTTCAACAAATCTTGTATATTAAAAATAGAAAAGAAATATGTTTTGAAATTTCATATAAATTTACCCATAGGTTATATAACCTACAAAATTATTACATGCAAGATCAAATTCATAATAGCTGTAATCCTGGCTGGAGGGATAAAAAAAAATGTATCCTATGTTAGAAGGTGGTAGAGCAAAATCTGTCATGGCAGTAATATTACATCATATTACTAAAATATGATATTATTAAAATCATATACTTCTTCTGAAGTATCCTTCTAAACCTGTGCTACTAACTTAACTCTTACTTGTTCCCAGTGACAGACATTGGTTAATTTGGGGTCTGGTAAATCTGGCAAAGTAATCTTACTGACAAATAAATTGTCTATGAGTAGATGAGTCTAACTGGGTTGCTTTAGTTTTAGGAGGTAAACACAAAGTGGACCTTCAAGAATTAGAGAGTCAATCTGGTGCATTGTCAAAGCATTACTCTAGAAACTAACAGATGCGAGTTCTAGTCCCATCTCATGCCAACTGAGCAGTCATTCTCTCTCATTTCTAAAACATTGCCAAGAAAATTGAAAGGATTTATTAGGCTATCACTAGGAGTCAACACTGACTTGAAACCTCTATACATGTATAATATATAGTTCAAGAATTAACCACAGCAATTTGTATATTTTATCTCTTTCAAATCCCAATTAAATATTTGATTCCAATACAGGTATAAGTGACTACATTGGATGACTGCCAAAATGTTACAATTTAGTTTAATTGTTGGCTAATTTTTAATTTTTAGTATAATGATCAGGCCATGTCCCCAAAGATTAGATTCAGGTAGAGAGGAAAAGTTATATAAGTTTCTATAAGAAATAGTTAAATTAAAAAAAAAGTTATCTAAAACATCAATCTTTGCGGCTTGGTGACCCAGCTTGTGGGGGGAGGGGAATCAGCCTGTGTGAGTGGTGGGCTGGCACATGCACACGCATATGTTGCTCAACTCACATGAGTGATACATTGGCATGTGCATGCAGCTTGACTAACACAAATGGAGGGCTGCTCAGTTGCAAGTCAAATGTCAGCTTTGGAAGCCATATTAGCCCCAGAAGCTTCCATGCTGCCCCATTCTTGAGCGTGGGAAGTTGGGAGAGGGGATTTCATGAAGTGTATGTGGTTAGAAATAATAGCATTCTTCTTTAAAGTGAAGGTCATGTTATTCCTGCACCTGGCTGAGGAGTAGTAGAGGGGATGTCTCAAGCTGGAATGGATGGTGATTGGGCACATGATGGAATGATGGGTGCGGGGGGTTGATTTGTACTTTTTTACTTATTGGAGGAAAACCTGGAACTGTAATAACCCGGGGCATGGCACAAAGGCAACACAGTCACATAAGAACAGTCCCTTTAATACCTTCAACTTTGCCCACAATGTCCAGTTATCTTTGGCTGGAGAAAAAACTCTACCAAAAACAGTCTTTAAGTAGAGGAAATTTAGTCCAAAAACAAAATACATATAAACTGTAAATAAAAATCCATGCCAACCACACTGCAGCAATTAACTGGACAGGGCAGGATAAGTAATTGCAGACTTCAAAGGCCAACAAAACACACACAGTTGGGAAGACGCCAGGAACCCAAATAAGCCTCGACCATAAAAGATAACTCACTATTTGCTTCCCACAAGTTGCTGTGTGCAACTTCCCTTTTTAAACACTGTGTTCCTAGCTACAGCTATTAAAGGGAATCAGGGCTCTTTCCTCCCCCATAAGCCATGCAACTCATGTTGCTCCCTTCTCCCTTCCTCCCTGGATCTTCCTCTGAATTACCTCTACCTCTAGCCTTGCTCTACCTCTTCCCTGCTCTGCCCAGCCGGATTTTGCCCTTCCCCAGTTTCTTCCACAGCCACCGGAGGCACACTCCCACTCCCTGTCAGCTGCTCGGCCTCCCCTTCAGAATCAGATTCTGACAGGGACATGACAGGAACTTTCAAAATCTGGTTTTCCCTTTTTCGAGCCCCCACTCGAACAAGTTGAGCTGTGCATGTTGTGTGTGCATCAGCCCATGACCCAGTTGTGCATAGGCCATGAATTGGAGGGTGGGGAATCCTGATCTAAAAATTCTTTATTTATATTTCAGGATTTTTGACTTTTGGCTTTTCAATAATTTGTTAAATTATATTGCTAGGATATAAGGCTGTACAAATTGAATACATACATACATACATACATACATACATACATAAAATTTTAAGTACCCTAGTATTGCTGTTGCTCTTGTATATTGCATCATTTATATAACATTTTAATGTATGTTCTGTATGAATTAGTTGTAACTTCCCATTAAAACTTTTTGAATTTTATTGGAAATGGTTTCAAAAATAATAATAATGGAAAGCAGGGTTAATATGTGTTAAATGAGTACCAACCTCAGTTTGACTATAACTGATAGCAAGTTTTGAGGATGTTGTTTGACTAAGAATGATAACATTCTATACAGTTCACCCTTGGTGTGAAAAATAAGAATCATGTCATCAATATTAAGGAGAAAGAGCTCTTTCACGCATAATTTTGCTGGGAAAAAAGTACTGTAGTTACCATTCATATACAAAGCAATGTCATTTGGAATTATATTAACAAGAAAAGGAACAAAATCATGGCTTTTTTTGAAAAGTGAAATGTTAGGATAGAATGCATCTTTAACTTAACATGAAAACATTTACAATAAACTTTTCAGAATTTGGCAATACCATTTAAAGCTTTATAAAAGCCCTATGCCCTATAATTAAGATAGGAAGTCATATCTTCTTCTTCCTAGTGTATTCCCACAAATGCAGACTCCACTTTTCGGATCATTGAGCACCACTTTGCATGGTCAGATGCATCTCCAGGAAGCAGACCTGTGGCTTGCATATCTTTGTTGATGGTGCTTTCCATTTCTGTTTTGGATGCCTGCAAGGTCACCAGCCATTGACTTCTAGTTGTTAGGCAGTCTTGGCAATGGTGGGAGGTGCTGCTCTCTGGGCATGTCCATACCAGTGGGACTAGCTTTCTCTCATCTTCTCTATAATTGGTACCACACCAAAATTATGTTGAATGGTGTCATTTATGATGTGGTCAAGAAGGGAGATGCCCAATATCCAACACAGCATTCAAATTTCCATGGCATGGAGATAGTTTTCGGTCTCTGTTGTTTCTGCCCAACATTCAGTGGTAAACAGGTGGGATGGTTATCTTGTAAATCTTAGATTTAAGACAGGTTGGCATTCGTCTGTCACATAGCACACCAGTGAGTTCTCGCCAATGCATCCAGGCTGCATTCACCCTTGCTCACACCTCACCATTGATGTTGCCATTGCCTTGGAGATGATACTGATACTGAAAAATGTCCACCTTCTTTAGGTTTTCTCCATTGATTTGAAGTGTTCCAGGGGTGGTGACAAACTCTAAGTATTCCCTTTTCTAAGATAGGTAATCATATACATTTGCTAAATAAATAAGTACATATAATGCTTTATTTTTAAAAGATTGTTCATTCCTTTTTTGTGCTACAAGGAAAAGGCACTGCTGCACAAAATATATTCCAATGAAATACTGGATTCAGAAGGTGCATCCAGCAGCTGATTGTTTCTGATCATCCAGACACTGAGAAATCTGGTCTTGGAACAGTGGCCTTGAAAGCCCTCTGTCTCCACCAGTCTCAGAAGGAGAAATTCAAATTACCCTATGATCCCTTTACTGGATCAGATTGTACTCTTAAACAACATTAAGTATTTTGTGAAATATTCCTGGTTTTGCTTCTGTGGAAATAATTTCAAGGTTAGAAATATGATCCACCAATGTTCCATTACTGTTGTGTTTCAGAAGCATCATGAAGAATCAGAATTCTCAGTGGAGGTAATAACTGTCTTTATTGTGGCTTTGTACATTTTATTATTGCAATAAAATATAATCCAAGTGTCCTAGCGCCTGAAGTTCAGTGAACTATTATATTTTTCCCTTTGTCTTTAGATTTCTAAAGTTTTCCTTCTTTGCTCACTCAGCTAACATTCTTCATCTATTCCTCTTCTGTGAATTGGGCTTATCTCTTTATGTTTGTTTCTTGGAATCAAAAGTTCTGTCCATCTGCTTTTTCTGTTGTCTTCATTCTCTTTTTTCCTTTCTGAGCTATTGCCTTGAGTTTTATCCACCAAAATTTTCTTTCTCATTTCTTTCTTGTCAGTTATTATGTGCTCCCTTTTTTGATAGCCTCTTCTACATGTCCATAGAACCTTTGATGAAAAGACAAATGTGCAAGAAGCATAACAAAAACAAGCTGTCTCAAAATGGAGGATGTTAAGTGTCTTTGAAGTACAGAAAAAAGCAACAAAGATAATAGGAGATTGGAAGATAAAACATAGGATGAAGGGTAGCAGGAATTGGGTATGTCTAGTTTAATGGGGGGAAGCATTGGGGATAATATGTGAGAAATATTCCAATATTTAAGTCCAGCACAAAGAAGAGAGGGTCAACCTGTTTTCCAAAGCACCTGAAAGCAGGACAAGAAGCAATGGGTGGAAACTAATCAAGGAGAGAAATAACATAGAACTAAGGATTTCTTGACAGCTAGAACAATTAATCAATGGAGCAAATTCCCTCCAAAAGTTCTAGGTGCTCCAATATGGTGGTTTTTAAAGAAGATATGGGAGAACCATTTGACTGAAATGGTATAAGATTTCCTGCTTGGGCAGGAGATTAGACTAGAAGACCTCCAAAGTCACTTCCAACTCTGAAATTCTTTAATTCTATTAAAATAGGTGATACTACCATGGCAACTGGCCTTTATTGGTTATGAGAACCAAGAGATTTCAAGATTGTTCTTAGGATTATATCTCTCCCTCTCTCTTTTCATCTCTCCCCTTTTCAATGAAAAAAAAAATGAGAGGAGAAGTGGATGATTGTGATATCTTAAAAACATTTTACCAGTGGTGGGATTCAAATATTTTTACCACCGGTTTGGTGGGCATGGCTTGGTGGATGTGTTTTGTGTGCATGCACACACTTTGCTTGCATGTGTGTGCCAAACTCACACTTTGTGCAGACACAGAGGCATTTGTGCAGGTGCAGAGACATTCTAACTCACCTCCTGCAAGCCTGCACGATCCCGGTCACTTCACCAGCTGCCAGGCAGCACTCTTCTGTGCCACGCAATGCAGCTGTGCTTCAAATTCAGAGGATAAAGGTGAGTATGGTAGCCCGGGTTGGCAGGTGGGCCCAACAGCAGATTGGCAGAGAGAACCAGTTTGGTCTCTGCTGTTCATCGCTGCTACCGGCTCTGCAGAACCAGGATGAACCAATAGAATAGCACCACTGCATTTTATCCCATGTTGGCTTTGCTGGTCTTTAGCAATAATAGAAGGGTGCTTTCTACTTTGATAAAGTAACTGTTCAGTGACATCTGCATCAAAAAAAAGTCAAGATGTAAACTCTATATGAGAGACCAAAGCTCCATCCCTTTTTCTATTATCATACCTGTAATTGACTTCACTTGAATTACTATTTTCTTCATGAACTCCCCTGCAATTTGACCAAAAAACAAAGGTAAATGTTCCCAAACAAAGAGTTTAGGAAAAAAAATAGTTAATTTTGTCACTTTTGGATAGTCTAATGGTGATTAAATTAAAACAAATGACCAACTCTTTCATTACATAAGAAATTAAACAAAAATGGTTGATATTTTTCAAAATAACTCACAGTGAGATATTTCTTAGACTGTGAAAGTATTTCATGGTGGAAGATTTGAAGGATTAACATTGGAATTCCTACATAGTATAGAAGCAATAACTGGTGGAATAAGAGAAGAGTCAGTGCAGAAGATACCTGGTTCTTAGCACCAATTATTAGGTTATTTGCAATATGTAAATAACAGTTAATTTTACCCCTCTGCAAATCACACTTGGAGAGCCAGTTTGGTGTACTGGTTAAGGTAGTGGGCTAAAAACCAGAAGACCATGCATTCATGTCCTTGTTTAGGCACATAAACAGCTGGGCTTACGTGACCTTGGGCCAGTCACTTTCTCCCAGCCCTAGGAAGGAAGCAATGGAAAATTACTTCTGAAAAACCTTGCCAAGAAAACTGCAGGGACTTTTCCAGGCAGATTGCCAGAACTGGACAAAATTTAATGGAAGGAAAAAAACAAAACAAAATCAAGCTTATCTCAATATAGGATTTATATTGACTAAATCATATTTGCAAACCTCCATAGATATTAAGAGTGCTATATAAAAATAACAGTGGTAAGTATGCTTCCAATGGTATATGCATATCTATCTATTCTTTCTGCACAAAACCTCACTGAGCATCTTGTGAAGTAAATTACGACTTGTTTGTCACAAATGGCAATCCATCAGGGACATGGTAAACTAGTTGTTTTATGCCTTAGATCCAGCAATACAAGGCTTTTATTAACTAGTGTGTCATCCTACTAATTCAGTGAGCAGCACTGAAAGATGCACCAACAGCATCATATGGAAGTTTGCTACCTATTTTTCCTATTGCATCCTTCCTGTGATATGTCTTCCCTTTTCAAGTATTACATTCCCTTGTTTCACTAGTACCTACTTTCTGAATTATCTACTCTAAAGTTCATCTGTAACATCAGGGCTGATATCACATCCCTTACCACCACCACAAACCTCCAAGCTTCCCTTGAGCTACTTTTGACAATGTATTTTGATGTCAGTCCAGCAAGAAGGCAGTCAAAGACTGAAACTTTCACTTGCTTTAGCTTCAGACTATTTTTGTCTTCCCCCATGGTCTCCTGTGACCCTTTTCTTTCCAAAAGGTAAATATGCTTTTTGGGGAAACAGAAACAGAGACGTACAAGATTCTCACTGAGCGTTAACATGCATTTTGTCAGATCCTTTGACAATTTAAATTGTATCTTTGAAATAGTTTTATTAGCAGCAGCAACTGGTCTCTTACAGTCAGTAATTGTCTCAACAGCCTCCAGTGACACCATAGACATTATTCTTGTGCACGTATTCTCTCCATCCCACCCTTTCCTGTCAATAAATCATTTATGAATAATAGCATCTGTGGATGTCTCTCTCCCCATCTCTGCTGCTAGCCATTCTTCATTGATCAGATCTCTCCTTCTTAAAGTCCTGTTGCAGACCATGATTTAAAATTACTGTCCTGATCTCTCTCTCTCTCTCTCACACACACACACACACACACACACACACAACACACACACACACACTTTTTTGTTATCAGTTGATCCTATCAGAAAATATATGACTCTTCTTTCTGCACTTTGATTATCTGCTTTCAAGCTTCAGGCCAACCAATTGATAAGAAAGCTGAGCTGGTATCATGTCTCCTGTTCTTTGCAATACGCTCCTGATATTCTCTCATTTGTTCAGCTTCACTGACTTTGGCTGCCTGTCCTCTTATGGAGCTCTCAAATCAAGCTCAACAAAGTCATGAGTATAACTGGGTTCCCTTAAAACCAAAAAAGACATGTTAAGAAAGCAAAGGAAAAATATTTACGTCATTAACATCACAGTATGATGATGAATAATCATGCCTATATCATCCTAGCAAAACTGAAGGCCTGCTACAGAGAGGAAGGGGTCAAGCTATTTTCTAAAGAACCTGAAGGCCAGACAAGGAATAATGGATGGAAACTGAACAAGGAGAGATTTAACCTGGAAATAAGGAGAAACTTTCTGACAGTGAGAACAATCAACCAATGGAACAGCTTGCCCTTGGAAGTTGTGGGAGCTTCATCGCTGAAGGCTTTCCAGAAGAGATTGAACTGCCATTTGTCAGAAATTGTATAGGGTCTCCTGCTTCGGCAGGGGGTTGGACTAGATGACCTACAAGATCCCTTCCAACTCTGTTGATCTGTAAACTGGCTATCTTGTCATTTCTGTACCACCTTTTGCACTTCAAAGGTTTTCACAGTTGAGATCCATCTGATATAAATACAGATTCTCTTTATCTGTTGAGATTCCCTCCTTTGTGTTCTTTGACCTCTGTGAAAGGAAAGATAGCTATCACCAACAGAACACCCCAAGAAGACCCTTGAAACATGGAAGTCTTCTCCAGATAAATCTAGTTCTCTCAATACCTATCAGAATTTCTAAGGGATTTTACATTTCTTTTAAATGGCTTGGTTTTTGTATTTTGTGTCGTCTTCTATTCTATTATTAATTTAAGGGTGATATATTGTGACACCTTGCATAAATCAACATATCCATATCAAAGCAAAACTATGAATGCATTAGATGTGCTTGTTTCTTCTAAGAATCCTTTGCTTTTGTTAGAACTGAAGTCTTAGAGAAATCAGGTTCCCCCCGCCCCCCAGTAGTGTTGACAGCCCTTTTAAATTTAACATTCTTTGAAACAAGCCATTCCACAGGAAGAACAGAGTCTCTTGTGTCTTACCTGAAAGTTCTGAATACTACTTATTTCATTCATGCATGTTCAAAATTGTCCATGTAATCAAGTCACCTTTGTGGAAATCAGTTAATTATGAACGAACAGAATTTTGGAATAAATTCATCTCACCAGAATTTAAAAAGCCATAGAAAATATCAGTTGCACATATTCCATGATCTACCAGCCAATGTAGTTCTATGAACAAATAATTATTGGAAAGAGTGCAGTGGCTGAGCAGTTAAGATGCTGGGTTTCTTGACTAGAAGCTTGGCAGTTGGAGACCTAAGTACCATGTGACAGAATGAACTTCTGTTACTTTCTCCAGCTCGTGCCAACATAGCAGTTCAAAAGTCTGCAAATGCAAGCAGATAAATTGGGAAAGTAACAGAATTCCATGTGCCTGGCATACAGTCATGCCAGCCACATGATCACAGAAGTGTCAATGAACAAAGCTGGCTCTTTAGCTATGAATGAGAGAGGAGCATACCATCTAGAGTCAGACATGGCTGGCAGGGGAAACCTTTACCTTTACTTTAGTAATTGGGAAAATAAAAAGGAAATTGTAAAGTACATAACAGAAAATTAAGTGAAAACATGAAATAATGTAATTTAGGATCTGGCTAGGTAGGTAGTGTTAACTGAACCCTGAGGGAAGAAATTAGCAATAGCAATAGCAAAAGCACTTAAACTTATATAATGCTTCATAGTGCTTCATAGCACTCTCTAAGCAGTTTACAGAGTCAGCACATTGCCCACACAATCTGGGTCCTCATTTTACCAAGCTTGAAAGAACGGAAGGCTGAGTCAATCTTGAGCTGATGAGGATCAAACTGCTGGCAGTTGGCAGAATTACCCTGCAGTACTGCATTCTAACCACTGTGCCACCACAGTTGGACCATTCAATATGAAACAACTCTAGGATCAGGATACCTCTGAAGATACTCTCATTATCACCTGAGAGAAACAGGTAGCTACTAGCTTACTAATGAAGACTTCATGGAAATTCCTGAAAATCTGAGACTTAAAAAAACTCCAAACATCTCACATCAGAAAGATGAGTTTTTAAAACTTTTAAGCTAAATGGAAAAAATATACAGAATTAGTCCACAGTGAAATGACAGTACTCGTTGTCAGCTGTTTATTGATTGTAACTTAAATACCTGCTATTACCTTTAATATCAGATGATCTGGAAAACTGTCTCTTTCTTTATATATCTGTTCTGTAGTAGATACCTTGTTGAAGATGTGTCCATTCTCATTTATCTATGGGTCCTTGGTGTCCTCTGAGCTTGGTTGTTTGCTTGTAGATATTTTATTCCTGACTAGATAACATCTTCAGTGCTAGAAAGTAGTGGGATTTGCTCTTTGTTTATATATAGTAGCTTGCTTTGTCAGTTTTCTTATTGAAGGTATTTTTTTTCTTTCATAGGTCATTGATTAGACTGTTTGTTGCTTGATTGCTACTCATTTATTGGGTTAGACTGCTCACTTATCCAGTACTCAAGATAGAACTTTCTCTTGGCTCATTCATAGGCTGCAGAATGTACTTTCTTTGCTTGATTCTTTGGTCAGAGTTATAATTATTAACCTTTGCTAGGTTTATTTTCAAATTATATTTTAACTTAATGGATTTCCCCACCCCCCACCCCCCATGTTGCTGGTTCTTGATTTGTCCATTCTCATTTATCTATGGGGTCCTTGGTGTTCTCTGAGCTTGGTTGTTTGCTTGAACATATTTTATTCCTGACTCGATAACTTCTTTAAATGAATCAAATAAGGATCCAAATAGATAAATAAATCCTTCAAAATTACCATTGTTCCATCTTATCATATAGGCTTGACTGCATAGTAAAATCTCCTCAGATGTTCTAGGCTGAAAGGCCAAAACAAGTCCTATGCTTAGGGATAAAAAAGATATGAGGGACTCAGAATTAGGGTTTATGTGTTTTAATGGAAATACTTCATCACTGATGGAAAATTCCACCTCTATATGGTATGTAAAGGCAGAACTATGTAAAGCATATGTAAATGACCCTCCAAAACTGTTGTGCAGTGCAGCGTAATAGCCATGTCTTAAAGTTTCAGTAAAACCACTTCCTGAAGGCCATTGCCTGATCTTTTGAGCATGCATGCACATGTAAAGAAGGCTCTTTGGCCAGGATTGCCTCTGGGATACTTCTAGTAGGGTTGCTACTTCAGGAGTGATAAATATTTGTTACATTATTAGAAAAAAAAAAAAGAAGCTAATAATGAGCTAAAGAGCTCTTCAAAGTACACTTGAATCTATATAGTGCAATATGCAAATGTATAATAAAATCATATTTTCTCTGCCTCTCTTGACCAAATAGAAACTCACAAGATATCATGTAATCTAATTATTGTCCCAGCACTGCGAAATGTGGGTTTAATGAAATAATTTAAGACAGGTGCTTTTTGCTTTGGAAATCCTTAGGAGTCTCTTTACTGATATTGGTTGGATGGATGGATTTTATGTCATTAAAGACAATAAAACTTGCAGCCCATGAAAAGATCGAAGGGGATTTATTTTTGGTGGAGGGGAGGACTTGACTATGCATTTTTTTTCTTTATTACTTCTCCTTTTCTTCCTGTGATGCCTCTGAATGATTAATTCCATGAGATTTGTGCCAAGCACATAAAACAGAAAAATAAAAACAAGTAAAAAAAGTTAGGCTGGGAAAAAGCCACTACCAAAACAAATGCAACAAACTCAGGACCATTTTTTATCTGAAAATCTAAGAATTATCTCATTCTATAGGTGGAGAGAGAGAAAGAGAGAACAATACCTGCTGTCTAGGCTAGGCACAAATATTGCTTTCAAAGAGAGCTGCAGCATATGAAAAGTTGACAAGTCTCAGCTCTTTCCCACCCACCAATATGGACATTGTCCAAGCAATTCATGTTGTTGTATTTCTTCATTAGCTTTGAAGTTGTAGGAGAAGGAGTGGCAGAATCTGGGGACAGAGTTAAAAAAGGGATCAGTCTAGAATTCCTATGTAGCCACAAACAAACTAAGTCTAACACACACACACACACACACACACGCACACTTGAATTCCACTAACTCTTATCAACCCCCCCAGCAAGTGCTAATCATTAGTTGAGAAAATTCCTGTGCAGGTTTTTAACAATAAACCAGTTTAATTGGAGCTTCACATATGAACTTGTTTGTTCACATCTGACAGGCAGTCTGACAATATTAAATAAAGAGTACTATACCACTTTGTAACTTTTAATTCTTTAATTAGATTAGATGAGATTAGATGAGATTAGATTAGATTAGATCAGTGGTTCCCAAACTTTTTCAGTCCTCCGCCCCCTTGGTGCAATAAACTCATCCTCGGTGCCCCCCACCCAGGGGTGGGATTCAAATTTCTGTGGGCATGGCCTAATTTGAGGGTGTGGCTTGCTGGCCTGTGACTGGGTGGGCATGGATTGCTGTTCACGTGACTGGCTGGTGTGGCTTGCTGGCTGGGCATAGCTTGCTGGTCACATGACCGGGTTGATGTGATTTGGTGGTCATGTGACTGGGTGGTCATGGCCAGGTGCCCTCTTCCCCTTCTCCAGCCCCTGCAGCTGTGCCTCTGCTCCTTCTCCAGCCCCCTGCAGCTGCCCCTCTGCCCCTTCTGCAGCCCCCTGCAGCTGCCCCCTCTGCCCTTTCTCCAGCCCCCTGCAGCTGCCCCTCGGCCCCTTTTGCAGTCTCCTTCACCTGCCCCTCGGCCCCTTCTCCAGCCCCCTGCAGCTGCCCCTCGGCCCCTTCTCCAGCCCCTCCAGCTGCCCCTCTGCCCCTTCTCCAGCCCCCTGCAGCTGCCCCTCTGCCCCTTCTCCAGCCCCTCCAGCTGCCCCTCTGTCCCTTCTCCAGCCCCCTTTGGCATCCAATTTTGCAATGCCAACCTCCCCAGGGCAGCGATGCAGCCGACCTCAACCTCTTTGCTTCAACCCTAGGTCCACTTCCATCTGGCCAAGCAAGGGGAGGTACTCTTCACATGCTCAGAGACTCCCAACTTCAGTGAAGCATTTCACCCATTTTTATGCTCCGTCCAGGATGAGGAAGGTGTGCGGAAGCAGCCCAGACCAGTGGAGGCAGAGGGAACGATCGCTTGGAAACTAAGCAAGCAAGCAAGTGCAGGGTTCGGTTGGAAGAACCGGGCTGCAGAGGGAGGCTAGGTTCTAGGTCTGGGATGGCCACGTGGAGCCAAACCGAACCGAGCCATGCACCTTGGAGAGCTGCAGCTGTACCCATCCGCATCCTGCATACAAGCCCGGCTGGCTGGAGAGGCGGAGGCCAGGCGGGTGCTGCATGCTCCCTTATTCTTCTCCAGGGAAGGGAGCCCTTACACCAGACCACCCACCCGTTCCACTGTGTGCCTTTGGAGGGCTTTGCTTTTGGGCCTTCTGGCATGCCTCTGCTGCTTCCACTGGAGAGGGCAGCCTGCAAGCTAAGGTGCCATCTTCCCCCCCCCCCCCCCCCCCAGGCTTGGCAAGACTCACCACACGCGGGTTCCACATTCAAGGTGCCGGCTACGGAGCAATGAAACAGTCAATGGGCTGCGTGGCCAGCAGTCAGTGAGCCTGAGGGGCCGGCACCTCGAACATCCCCCTGCCACCTCTTAGCACCCCCCTGCTGCCCCCCTTGCCTCTTACTGCACCCCTAAGGCATCCCACTACCCTCCAGGAGGCAGTACCATCCACTTTAAGAACCTGGATTAGATTAACAGATTAACAGAACTGGATTAGATTAACAGAGTTGGAAAGGACCTTGTAGGTCATCTAGTCCAACCCCGCCCCCCAAGCAGGAGACCCTTCACCCACGATGGTGAACCTATGGCACGCGTGCTCCAGGTGGCATGCAGAGCCATTTGTGCCAGCACTCAAGCTCCAGGCAAACTTACCTCACTGCACATTTGCTGGCCTCACAGCTGATTTTTGGTGGGTTTGAGTCATTTTTTGGCCTCCCAAAGGCTTGAGGAAGGCTTCTGCTTCATCACTTCCAGTTTTTCCGAAAACACCGGAAGTTGTGGGTGGGTGGGTGGGGATTGCATGCACTTGTGTAGGGGGTGTGGGGGGACGCGCATCGCCTTCTGGGTGCTGGCACGCGAGCATGAGTGTACAAGCATGCACACAATTTTTGGCACAGGAGCCCAAAAAGGTTAGCCACCACTGCCCTACACCATTTCTGACAAATGGCAGTCCAATCTCTTCTTTAAAGTCTCAAGTGATGAAGCTTCCACAACTTAACACATATTATTTTTCTACCTTTGTTTATTTGCATGTCTTGGCTCCTCCCCGTCAATTCTTGTAATCAGTTTGATGTAATATGTGTATATATATATATATATATATATATGCATGCATATATTTAAATATTTATGTTAATGAGTTGTAAAGTTTGCTAGGTTTTGCCCATCTTCTATTGCCCTTTCATATCTATAATGAGCCTCTGTGAGAAGTGTTTCATCAGCACAATCACATATCATATAATTCAGCTATACATCTGACCTTCTAGACGAGAGATGATATCAAGATCTTGTTCCAGTGCCTAGAGTGTGCTGGGGTCTGGCTAATGAGGACAGGGTTAAACAACAACAAGAGTAGCTGTGAGTTCCTGCTTGGGGGAATAACAGTTTTATTTTCAGCTCTGTGGGATAGGATAGGCTTCCCGACTTTTTGGTTATATACTTTTGAGTGACATATTCAGATGACAGCAATAGTTTAAAAAAAGGAAAAACAGCAAAACAAAGAAGAGGAAAACCTGTGAAGAAAAGACTGATACCAGTCAACAGTTGATGCTTGGACTGGTCACATGGTATGTCTCATGGTATGCCCATATTGGCACTGCAACTCTGGCAAATTTGGACAATTTGTGGCATAGGGACAGTCTATATAAAATGTTGCCACAAGTTCAGGCTTTTGACACCTAGTTCAAAATGTGAATGGAAGAAAAAAAAGTTAAAATTAGCTGATCCATGTTCCCAAAGGTAATTAGCAAAAGAGATCACTATGCTTATTGCTCAAAATATATCAATGTAACCCCTCCCAAGTTCATTGAAAAACAAACAAACAAACAAGAACTCTCAACTAATTGAATTTCGAAGCAACTTCTTTTCACGTAGGACTTTTAATTTTCCCAGCAGAAGTCCTGATAATGTAGTTGTTAAGAGTGTTTGCACAATAAAGGAAATTAATAGTTTAATTTCAAGGGAATATGTAGGGCTAATTATTTAAATATGGGAATAGATTGGAAATCAAATGAAAATAGTTGTTTGTGAATCAACCTGACATCTGTTTAATTGCTGCATTAAAGTTTTCTTTTTATTAAGTCTACGGAATATAAAATTAATTCAAAAGACTACCTGGAGATTTATAAAGGAATACATTGTCAATATAAGAAAATAAATAAAAGAAAATTAGTATGTTTTTGAGGTTATGAGCTATGGCATAAACATTGATCAGAGAGAGAGAGAGAGACAGAGAGAGAGAGAGAAAGAGAGAGACAGAGACAGCGACAGAGACAGAGGGAGACAGAGAGACAGAGACAGAGAGAGGGAGAGGGAGAGGGAGAGAGAGGAAAATAAAATGTCCAAACTAGAACAAAGAAGGCATAAGTAATAATTATGCATTTGCTTCTATAGTTTGAAATGTATAATCAATTGCATTATCTATTTAGTAAAATTAGAAAGATATTATTCAATAGCAAGTATACTATAAAATAATACTAAAATCTCATATTACTAATGCTTCAAAATGCAAGGCTTTCTTCACACTAAAATATTCTTTAACTCTTCAACAATTTCTCATGTGCAATTCTGAGATACTTTTCTAGGATCTCAAAATTCACAGAATTCACATTTGTTGATGTTATTTATATTGCATTTTATGTTTATATTATATTTTGTCAGCTGATCTTTCCTTGAACCTTTAAAAGAATCCAGAGCTTGTTTGTGCACAGAGCCACTTTACAAAATATCTCTTTTAAAAATCTATTTTCTTCTTTTCAATCTTTACCTGAACTTTGCGGGGGAGGGGGGCAGAGAAGAGATTGCTGCTTTTCAGAAATCTATTTTTCAAGTTCCTTTTTCAGATTTGTGCAGAAACTTAAACAGTCAGGTTATTTTGATAAATAACAAAAGGATGCTGTGCTTGCATTTCCATGAGTTTAAAAACATTTCCTCTTAACCAATTTTGAAGCATGGATAACTCTGGCCTTAAATTCTAGAAAGTTCTTTTATTTTCTACAAAATGCATCAGCAGGAGACTAAGGGAACTATGAATTATTTGTATTTTCTTTATAGAATTTTTGCTTAAACTTGGAAGTGAGCTCATACAAAAGGTATCTGGCAGTCACCGTTTTCCATAGGAAATAAATCAGTGTGCTATATGCTTCTTATGTAGAAAGTAGGCAAAAATAAGACCTATGATAGGAATAGACATTATAGAATAGCGTTTTAAGGCTAGGCAATCTTTACATATTATTGAAACTTTATTTAAACTCTTGTTAACTTGAGATTTGTGGAAGAAAGTCATGATCTATTGGTCCAGCTCTGCAAATAATAGATTTGGGAACGGCTGGGTGAACCAACCATTGATTGCTATGAAGGCTTCAGTAACATAGTGAACTCACAGAGAGATCATGTTTAAAAAAAATGCAGCATCTTTTCTTTTTCTCATTTAAAAGGTACAAATGCTGTAGATGAGTTTTGTATCACAGATTACATTTATTCCCAGTCTTTCTTGGGGCATTTTGTGCTTACAGTTGCCCACTGAAACCAGACATTTTGACACCAAATTTCAGAGATGCTTCATGACTTACAAATGAAGTTGCTTGTCTCTGGTATTTTGTGTGTGTGTGTATGTATGTATGTATGTATGTGTGTGTGTGTGTTCAAGTCAGTCCCTATAGTTTTCTTGGAAGATTTTGAAATGGGTTGCCATTTCCTTCTTCCTGGGGCTGAGAGAGAGTGACTGGCCCAATATCACCTAGTTGTCTGTGTGCCTTAAAACTCAACTAGAATTCTGAGTTTTCCAGTTTCTAGCCTGATGCTTTAACTTCTACACCAAACTGATTCTCACATCTTTAACATACACAGCTCAATTTCTGGAAGTCTTAATATTTGACCTTAAACAGTACCCTGCAGAACTCAAGCAATCTCCAATAAAATCATCTGAAGATCTTACATTTTCTAGTTTTATGTTGGCCCCACTTCTGCCTCTTGTATAGCCATTACATGGGGGATTTCATTTCATTCTTGGCCTTCAGCACATTGTAGAAGTAATTCAGTTTAGTACCAAATCATTTCAGCTAGGTTCTGATGAATTACAATGTACTCAAAATAGTACTGGGGGTGGTGGGGATATGAGAATGACAATGTAAAAGGGAAAAAAATGAAACAAGCAAATCAGGATTTCAAGGGGTAAATCATCAAGGCATCAGCTTGAAAACTTTTTATTCCAAACTAACTATCATACTAATAAAAGGCAATATTTATTTCAAAATTGAAAAACCGTGGTTTTAGAAAATGTCTTTTCTCCACTACCCCTTAAAGAAGTTAGTTTCTTAAGTATGTAAGGAGGATGTATCAAATGTTTTAGGGATATCTGAATCACTGTGCCTAATGTACATGTCTAATAAACCCTGCCAAGTTTTAGAAAAAAAAAATGGCATCCAATTTTGGTCAAAGAGTTATTTAGACAGCAATAAAACAAATTCCATATTTGCTTTATTGGTGGGTTGGATTAATAACAAAAACTTCTTCTTTGGATCCAGGGCATACCCAGAGAGCAGTAAAACTTCAGAGCCTCTATTTGTTTGAATTAAGTAGTAGGTCTCAAAATTATGATCTCAGACTAATGCCTCAGTATCACACAGCATGTTTATAAAGTTATTTACAAGTCTTAATTTTTGGCAAAGAAAAAAACCCTAAATCTAACATTTCTAGAAATCCAAAGCCTGCTTTAATTTTTGTATTAGGAAATTGTGGCTTATTTTTCACAACAGTTGAACAGCTTGTTAATTGCCCAAATAAAGTATATATATAAATGTGATTGCTTTGGAATTTTTATTTCTTAGAAATTAATTCATGGAGATATCTACATTTGTATTCTTCAGATGTGCAACTTGTAGAGAAAAAGGAGTCAGGACTCACTGTTTATGTCTGCTGCAAGTTTAACTTTCAGTTGTCATTTTTTAGCCCCTCATACAACATCCAGATACCAGTACAGTAGAAGGGAAAATTGTTTTATAGCTACTTACCTTGGTCATCTAAAAAAAAATGCAATGGCAACAACAATGATGCAAATAAAATAGATTTGATTATACTGAACTTGGCAATGCAGTTCTACAAATGTTGAGTTGGGTGCTAAATATATTGTGTTCAATAAAACTTATTTCCAGTAATGATAGCATCAGACTACAGTCCTTGTACCTCTCTAGTTTACCCCTGCCTGTACTTGGAGTGTTTTTCTCAAATCCCTACACTAGCTGGGATTTCTTATTAATGTGCATCCAAAAATGAGATCATGTGCTCAAGTTTCAGAAGTCAGTCAAGATTGGCAAGATGTTATGTTCCACTGGGGCTGATTTTTTACAATAAAATAGAGCCTTACTTGAATGAAGTCCAGTTCTTTAGGAGTACATGGTCACAACCATATATTGTAAGGTGGGGCAACAATAGGGAAGTTGTTTGATAGTTGCAAAGGTGCTTTTTCTAGAGCCAACTGGACTTTCTTTGTTTTTCCTTGAAGACATTTCAGTTCTCATCCAAAAGCTTTTTCTTCAAACTTCTGAAGAAGAATGAAAAAAAGAAAAGAAAAAGAAAGGCCAGCTTCAAGAAAAAGTTTCTTGGATGAGAAGTGAAACATCTTCAAGGAAAAACAAAGGAACTTCAGTTGCCTCTTGAAAAAGCATCTTTGAGACAACCATGACCTGGATGACTGAGAACATCCATAAGACAAATTGTTTATCACTTCCTTCTTCAGGATATTTTATTCTCAATTTTTCAAGTGTGGGATTTTATCAGGTGCAAGAAACCAGAAACAGGAGTACCATTCAAAGCAGTAAAGGTTTATTTCCTGCTACCTCTAAAGAACATAGGTTTTTTATGGAAACAGAAGAACTCTAAGCTCTATAAAGGTCACCTTATAGATGAGATGAGAGGCATAAAAAATGTAATAAATAAAAATAAATAAATAAAACTGATGACACATTTAACTGGGCTTTCAATCTCCACCTGCTCGTCTCCTACAGATTTCCAGGCAAACTCCATTATAGAAACTAATCAAGACCACTTCTACTTAGTATGTGGATCAGATCAGCCAAATCAGTGAGTTTTTGCCATCAAATTGAATACAACAGTGAACAAGTGCTTTTTGAGAACACATAGCTTCAGCTTGAAATCTTATACAAACTTCTTGTTGAAAGAATAAAGGGTGAATTTATTGTTTTGGGATTCTGGGATTAAGAGGAATGGAAAAAGATTAAGACAATAATTATTCAATAGAAAGAAGAGTAAGGCATGGTTACATGTTTTTTTTTTCATTTATTATGTCCTTTCTATTTATCTTCTTTCTATCTCTTCTTTGTTGGTCTTGGGTAATTTTATTACACTGAAAAAACTATAATAAAAAAAGCTTTGGTTTAAAAATGAAATTTATTTAAAAGCCTTCAGCTTTTATTTGAAAAGAGAGAAATTCTTAGGACTTTCTGAACACAAGAAGAATATTGTGAAAATGCAAAGAAAGAAATCAGTGGACCTTGTACAAGTTTATCAATCACAAATTGTATTTTCTAGTTTGTAAGAAAACATAGCAGATAGTTCCTATCTTTCATCCATGTAATTATTTGCCATTTTATTTCTACTGACATCCAACTGTTTTAGTTCTGTACTCTAACAGTGGAAGAAGAATCATTCTTGGGTATTTTTCAGGAGCAGTGCTTTTTACACTTTTTTTTTTATTACTAAAGGCAAAAATTAAATCTTTGGCCAAAACTATCACTTATTTTCCTTGCGTTTCACAAGATGTTGTGCATCAACTCTAAGAGTAGTCATAGAGAGCCAACTCACACGAATAAATTTGTATCCAGTTCAGTTTTGATCTCTATTTACACTTCCAAACATTTCTGCTGATTTTCTCTTTAGTTTAGAGAGTTGGCTTCCTGATCATTATGTTTCAAGTACATTTGTTGATGAAAGACAGCAGGGCGTATCCTTTTCCATTTAGGTTCCACAAACCATGACTGCTGCTTTTGACTGCTATGTTAAAATTTACCTCTGTGTTTCTTTAGACTTCATTCTCATGCAGCATGATGGGAAAGAAACTGTTTTTAAAAAATTAAAAAAAGATTAAATCTCAAAAATGAAATATGAAAATGACATGGTCAAGGAGATTGTTTGTGGCAACTCAGAGTTGCATTGTTCAAATATTTCTCCAGTATGTGTGACTTTTCTTGATTTTCCACGTTTCAATGTATTTAGTGAAGATAAAAATAAATTAACAAACTCCTCCCATGAAGAATGACAGCCAGGAGAACTTCAAAGAAATGAAACAATGGGTAGCTTTTGTATCCTTCAAAAGTAGAGGAATCTTTGTAGCTTTGTATCTTTCAAAAGTAGCTTTGTATTTTTGTATATTTCAAAAGTAGCTTTGTATTTTTGTATCTTTCAAAAATAGGGGAACGTCACAAAATCAGTGGAACAGCATGCCTTTAGGAGTCATGGATGCTTCATCACTGGAGGTCTATGGAGATTCTCAGTCATCCAGATCATGCTTGTCAAGCTGTTTTTTCAAGAGACAACTGGACTTTCTGGTTTTGCTTTGAAGATGTTTTGCTTCACATCCAATAAGCTTCTTCAGCTCTGTTCAGTTCATCACTGGAGGTTTCTAAGAACAGCCTGGACAACCACTGGTCTGAAATGGTATAGAGTCTCCTGGTATATGGTATAGAGCATTGAATTAGAAGACCTCCAAGGTTCCTTCCAGCTCTATTCTAAATCTCATAAAAATAAAATTATTGATAATAAAAGTGGCAAGGAAATAAAACAATCAGATGCTATGAGGATGGACACTGAGACACAAGAACAGCACAGAATTACAGATTTGGAAGGCTCAAAAAGATGCTCCATCCGTTTGAATGCCCTATTCAATATAGACATCTAGCTTTCCCAACAGATGAAGGTCCAACTTCTGTTTGAATGACTCTTATGAATAATTCATCATATTTTTACGAAATAAAACATTTCATAATTCTATTCAATTATAAATTTTTATATCCTGTTTAATCTTTGCATTCCTGGAATTTAAATTCATTATATGCCCTACATTTTGAACAATAAAGAAGAAGACATAGAAAAAGTATTGACTTTTTTTGTTGTTGTTACCATAGACCAGTGGGGTCAAACTTGTAGCCCATGGGCTGGATGCATCACATGCTGGTCATTCCCCACTCCTGGTTTAGCAAAGGGGGAAAAGTTTCAATACACAACAATGTGTCATTGTGAATTTGACGGCCCTGCTGTAGACTAATGCAGCTCTTCTATAATATTTACAAATTCACTTTTAGTCACCCCACATTTAGACACACTTGCCATGTATCCTACAGAAGCCTTGTTAAGATCTTTAATAGTGTCAGTAATACAAACATAACGTCAACACTTTATCAGACCACAAGCACATGTTTTTGTTACTAGCACATGTTCTGAAGCTGGTCTATTTTATATGGATGTCTCTACTTCTTTTTTTAGAAGTTTAATTGTTTTTACAATGTCACTGTCAACTTCTTCTAAAATGCAACTTAATTTTCTCACTTGGATAATTGTTCACGTTACTTCTTGATTTGAATACTTAATAGCAAAACATCTTCCTGTTCTAAATATTGTTTTTCTTTTACTTGGACCGTTATGGAACTGGAATGTATCCTATATTTCAGGTAAATACTAGAAATGTGACAGAATCCTCCCATCTGCTAGGCACACATTCATTGGCTTTAGTTTCATAAATAAAATAATATCCCATCAGAGCAGTGAATCCGTTGTCGCAAGATTTTTCTGTAAATAAATGCTTTGGCATCTTGCTGAGTGATAATATTGTGGTATTATCCCTTTATAAACATTATATTCCTGTAAGAGCCTATACTTAATAAAAACCATTTTACATGTACTGGTCCCTCGAAAAGCAGAACCATTTCATTGCTGGAAAGATAATCCAGTAGGTGATTTAGGTAGCCTCATATATTTCATAACACTTCTTCCTATTGCCAGTCCAAAATCAGTGGAATTTAATTTAATTCTGTGCTAGATTAGAATAGAATCATAGGGACAGATGGTACCTTGGATGTCTTCTAGTCCAACTTTCACTACAGGAGTGATATCAGGAGTTCTTATACCATTCCAGACAAATGGTTATCCATCTTTTCATGAAAACCTCCACCGATGAAGCACCCACATTTCTGGGAGGCAAACAGTCCCATTGATTAATTGTTCTCACTGTCTGGAGTGAGAACTAATTTCTACTTAGTTCCAGGTTGGATCTCTCTTTGACAAACTTCTACTCAGTGCTTTGGAATATAAGTCAACCCACTCGTCCATGTGAAAGCCCCTCTGTTTGATTTGTATGTGGGTCTCAGGTTTGGGCACACAACCAAATCTTCATGACCATATGAATGGCAAAAAGGTTGGGGGGGTCAGCATAATTGCTGAATAGATAATATATCAGAGGGCAGGAATGACAGCAGAGAAAGCATGCCTCTTATTATCTGCCAGTTGATGGTCCTTGGCTATGGGATCCATAGCATGCCCAACCTACCAAACCAAATTGGACAAGTAGAAACAACTGAGAGAAGACAATCCCTCAGGTAACCTGGTCCCAAGTCATGAAGGACTTTACACCTAGAAAACACATTCATCTATGTAATCTTATGGGACTCATGTAGACAGCCCTTTTTGTTGTGGTATCCCACTCTTTGGAATATTATTAGACTTTACATTGGTTCTATTCTTGCTAGCCTTTAGGAGGGGTCTGAATGATGTGGTTGTGCCTCTGTGCTTGGCTGGTGAACCTCAGCAGAAACTGTCTATGAATAGGACAATGGGAAGTCAAAAGACGGATCGTGAGTCTTCCTAATTTTAAAGGTGCTGCAACCTTTGATAACATTAAAGAGCCTTTCCCCAAAAATTTATCTAGATGCCCTGTAAGAAAACAGCACAGATCTTCTGGGGTCTAGACTATATACACAACAATCACTCCATTCATTCCTTGCCCATAATAGTTGTGTAAAGGGATTTAAAGCAATACTTTGAATTCATGCCTTTAAGTTGCACTCCTAGCATCTCTTTAAAAAGCTTTGTGTTTGTTGTTTTACTTTATGCTTTACATTATGCATGCACTTAGTTTTGAGCTGTTTAAGAATTCTCCAATGGTTTCTCTTTTGCATGTTTGTTGGACAACAGATTTTCTGTTTGTCCTTGAGACTTTTGTTTTCTTCAATAAGTTTTTGTTTGAATTTTAAAAGTTATAAACTGTTGAATCTTTGCAGTGCTTAATCATTTTATCTTCCCAGAAGTAATAGTCCCACTGAGTTCTCTTCAGTCTTGCAAAGTTATTTCTTAAATAAATAATTTGATCCCCAAAATAAACTTTTCCTGGAAAACTGCATTAGTCAGTATAAAGCTTTTCTTCACAATTTATAACAATGTTCACTATTGGAGAAACATATATGCTTTCCTTGTCCTGCTTTTCAAAGGCTGTGCTAGGTTCCATTATTTTTGGAATAATCCAGTTAAGAAATCTTTAGGATTTCATGGAAGCAATTTCTTTATTCCTAGAGTTAGAAAATCCATCTAACATTGTACACATTTAGTGTTATGCTTGGAAGGCAAGACCACTAGTTTTATGCCTTTGTTTTGGACTGATGCAAATTCAAATATTTATTTTATTTTTATTTAATTATTTTGATTTGTCAGTCACTTACAAGATAATAGGTATAAGTATATACATAGTTATAAATACATAAAATGAGTACATATAAGAAAAATAAAAGAAACAATAGGACAGGGATGATAGGCATGTTGGTGAGCTTATGCACACCCCCTATAGACCTCTTAGGAAAGGGGTGAGGTCAATAGTAGACAGTCTAAAGTTAAAGTTTTTGGGGTTTGGGGAAGAAACCACAGAGTCAGGTAGAGTATTCCAGACACTGACCACTCTGTTGCTGAAGTCGTATTTCCTGCAATCAAGTTTGGTGCGATTAACCTTGAGTTTGTATCTATTGTGTGCTCTTGTGTTGTTATGGTTGAAGCTGAAGTATTCATTGACAGGTAAGTCATTGCAATGTATGATTTTATATACCATACTTAGATCAGACCAAAGACGGTGTAATTCAAGGTTTTCTAGTTCTAGAATTTCAAGTCTGGTGGCATAAGGTATTCTACAACGAGTAGAGGAGTGGAGAACTCTTCTTGTGAAATATTTCTGGACTTTCTCAACTGTGCTAATATCAGATACATAATGTGGGTTCCAGACTGATGAGCTGTATTCGAGTATTGGTCTAGCAAATGTTTTGTATGCTCTAGTTAGTAGTGTGATATTACCAGAGAAAAAGCTACATAGGATTAGGTTAACAACTCTTAATGCCTTTTTGGCTATGTAGTTACAGTGGGCTCTAGCACTTAGATCATTAGAGATGAGTATTCCAAGGTCCTTTATAGAGCTTGGATCATCAACAAGATCTTGACTATTCAGCCTGTATTTTATTTTCTGATTATTTTTTTTGACAATATGTAAGACAGAGCATTTATTTGTTGAGATTTGAAATTGCCATTTGTTTGACCATTCTAATACATAGTCAAGATCTTTTTGAAGGGTAGCAGTATTGTCTGTGGTATTGAACAGCTTTACACCATCAGCAAAGAGAATGCAGTTGCTCTTAATATAATCACAGAGGTCATTTATGTAGAGTATGAAGAGAGTTGGTCCTAGAACACGGCCTTGGGGGCACCACTATTGACAGGTACAGGATTTGATAGGACACTCTCAATTTTGACCATTTGTTGTCTGTTTGACAGGAATGCTTCTATCCAGTTATACAGTTGTCCAGAGATACCATAAGATTTTAGTTTTAGGAGTATTTGTCGTGTACCATTGAATCATCATCGTACATTGAATACAATTGAATTGAATTGTACACTGTACATTGTACATTGAATCCTTGTACATCTTGGCCTTTTCTAGAGTTTTAAAACAATCTATCCAGTTTTGCAAATGATCTCACTTTATCCTATTATATATAATGTATCATCAATGAAATTTTGTAAAACTGGATTCTGGATTTTTGTATATACAGTTGCTTGAAATTAAATCCCTCAGATCCCTGCAGGTGATCCAACATATCACATTCATGAGAGTTATTCTTTCAAGCTTTTCTGCTTTTCAACTCATCATACCTACCAATAAATTCACCATGAATATTTCAACTGATATCCACATTATCCATCACCTGAATGTTACACCCTGGAATCTCCTCTTATAGTTCATTCATTGACTGTCAGACAAAACCAGAAGCATATGTGCTTATCATACCCCTAGCATTCTACTAGATAAGTATAGAATAAATGACTGAATGACTGACTGACTGGCTGAATGAATGAATGAATGAATGAATTATTGGCCAAGTATGATTAGACACAAAAGGAATTTGTCTTGGTGCATATGCTTTCAGTGTACATAAAAATGATTTGTCAAGAATCATAAAGTACAACTCTTAATATAGTCATGGGGTACAGATAGGCAATAAAATCATACTAGGAAACAGTCAATATAAATCGTAAGGATGCAAGCAACAAGGTGACAGTCATACAGTCACAAGTGGGAGGGAATGGATGATAAGGAGTGATGAGAAGATTAATAGTAATAGTAATGCTATAATAGTAATATTAATAGTAAGTTGACAATGTTGAGGGAATTATTTGTTTAGCAGAGTGATGGCATTCAGGAAAAAACTGTTCTTGTGTCTTGTTGTTCCGGAGTGTAGTGCTCTATAGCATTGTTTTGAGGGTAGGAGTTGAAACAGTTTATGTCCAGGATGTGAGGGGTCTGTAGAGACTAGATATGTACAAGAAAGGCTTCATGACATGTAACCTTTGCTGGTGGAAGTGAATGAGATTTATTGCAACACATACTCACACACATTCAATAAGAAAGAGTTCACCTTATGTAGTTTCAAGGGAATATCCAGAAAACAGGAAGTCTCTGCTGTCATGTATATTTTATTTATTACATCTGCTCAAGCATTTTATGCTATCACCCACACACTTGTTTTCACTGGTTCTCCTACAAGATCCTTCCAACTGAAACCGACACATCTTGTTCTTTTATCATTTGCAAGCAATATTCCACCAGAATTCCAATATACATGACCTTAACTGTTCTTTAGTTGACCTGTAATATTGCTGGGTCAGAAATGAGTTGCTACATTACACTTAATTGTTAATTTTCTTATCTCTGGTTGCTGTCCTCTGATTCTCATTTTATACCATAATTAATTTCCTTATCTCTGAAAGCTTGTTCCTGCAGTCTTCTCTGGCCTTATATTTTGGTCACTCTGCCCTGCAACATGGCCTAATATTTCAATTACATCCTGAGTTTTAAAATATCGAATTCAAGGGTCTTGTGATGAGCTGGGGCATGGCACAAAGGCAACACAGTCAGAGAATAAAAATGAGTTCCTTTATTAGCTCCAACTTTATTAGCTCCAACTCATATCAAATGACCTAAACGCCAGAGCTCACTGTAACAGCATTGCCCAAAAGGCATTAAGAGTTGTAAATCTAATCTTACAAAGCTTCTCCTCTGGAAATATCAAATTGCTAACAAGAGCATACAAAACTTTTGCCAGACCAATACTCGAATACAGTTCATCAGTATGGAATCTGCACTGCACATGAGACATTAATACAATCAAGCAAGTCCAGAAGTATTTCACGAGAAGAATACTACACTCCTCTGCTCACAACAGAATACTCTATATCACCAGTCTTGAGATTTTGGGCTTGGACAACCTTGAACTACGCCACCTATGGTTAGACTTAAGCATAGCACACAAAATTATCTGCTACAATGTCCTATCAGTCAATGACTACTTCAGCTTCAACCACAACAATACAAGAGCACACAACAGATACACACTCAGTGTAAACCGCTTCAAACTTGATTGCAGAAAGTACTACTTCAGCAACAGAGTGGTCAATGACTGGAATGCACTACCTGACTCTGTTGTTATATTATCTAACCCCCACTCCTTTAACCTCAAACTAACCACTATTGACCTCACCCCCATTCTTAAGAGGTCTGTAAGGGGCGGGCATAAGTGCACCATCATGCCTACCGTCCCTGTCCTATTATCCCCATTTATTTGTACCTATTTCCTGTATCCTTATTCATATTTATACTTATATCTATTATCTTGTAAGCAATTGATAATAAATAAATAAATAAATAAACAAACAAATAAACAAGCTTTGCCCCCAATGACCTGGTTACCTTCCAGGCTGGAGAAAAACTCTCCCACAAACCTGTACCAGCCTTTAGCTGCAGATAGTCCAGTCCAAATGTTGTAAACTAAAAATGTTAAACTATAAATCCACCAAGACAAAATTAAGGTAATTAAATCTGGAAGAGCAAGATACAGGGTTCCAGAAGTGAAGTAACAAGGCAGTAAATCAAACCAGTTGGGAGGATGCCAGGAACTCAGATTACTGCAGCCAAACACAAGATAAACTCAATGTTTGTTCCCGACAAACACTCCTCCCAACTGGTTCTCTTTTAAACTCCCTCCCCAGGTGTGTCTTGTGAGGGAAATCAGGACCCTTTCCTCCCTCATAAGCCATGCAACCCACATTGCTCTCTTCTCCATTCTTCCCTGTGTGCCCTGGAATGAAGAGGGGGGGTGGGCCTTGGTCTTCATCTGAACCCCCTCTCCCTTGTTCTACCTCTCCCGTGCTCTGCCCAGCCTGACTTTGCCCTTCCCCAGTTTCCTCCTCAGCCAATGGAACCACTCTCTCACTCCTTGATAGCCGTTCATCTTCCTCCTCAGATTCAGGCTCCATCGGGGGCATGATAGGTCTAAATTAAAGTCTCCACATTGCCCTTCTTTTTAAAACTGTTCTAACAATACCACCACCACTTTCCATTCTTGTGCATTTTTTGTGACATGTATCAAAGGAAGCATCCATTTAATAAGCTATATGCTGCCTCCCCCCCCCCCCCCCCCCCCCCCCCAGTAAAACAGCAAGTGGATTCTTCGGTATCACAATTACAGTTCATGTTGGCTGTGAAAGAGAGGCATCAAGAAATCCATTGCTGAAAAAAAAAAAGGACTGGAATCATGACCAGTGATACATACCCCTTTAAGAACTCTTTGGACCTTCTGAGTGTGACTACAGATAGTCTTCGACAAACAATAATTTGTTTAATGATTATTCAAAGTTACAACGGCACTGAAAAAAAGTCCCTTATGACTGATTATTTCACCTTCGGCCATTACACAGTGGTCATGTGATCAAAATGTGTTGCTTAGCAAATGGAATGTATTCATAATGGTTGCAGTGTCCCATGATCACATTATCAGCATTTGCAACAGTCCCAGGGAATTCCAGCAGCAAAGCCAATGGGGAAAAAGTGGTTTTGCTTAGTAACCATGCCATGTGCTTAATGATCACAGCAAAAATGGTAAAAAAATTGGGTTTGATTCACTTAATCACATTGCTTAGTGACAAAAGTTCTTGACTACCTGTTTGCATATAAGAAGGGTGACCCTTGGAAAACCTGAAAGACTATGTTGGGGATACTTTATCAATTGCAACAGCAGTTAGACTTATATACAGTGCCTTACAGCACTTTCTAAGTGGTTTACAGAGTCAACATATTGCTCCCAACAATCTGGGTCCTTATTTTACTGGACTATTTGAATGGTGCTGGCTGGTGCTGACTTGTTCGAGTGGTGGGCCAGGCTGTACATGTATATGTGCACAGCTGGACTTGCAAAGTTGAGCTCCTTGTGCATGTGAATGCACACTGGCCTGCTACTTTTGTAAGTTAGTTTGTTTGCTTTATTGTCATTGCACCTCGTAAAACAAAATTAAATGCCATATGCAGTGTCCATCATACATAAGAAAACTATAAAAATAAAACAAAAACACACAGTTGAACTGTGTGCATGCACATGCACATGCATGCCAATCTGTCACTTGTCACTTCCCTTACAAATAGGCCATGGACCAATAGTGGACTGTGGCTCAGAGGATGTGGATCCCTTCTTTAGCAATAGCAATAGCACTTAGACTTATATACTATATTACAGGACTTTACAGCGCCATCTAAGTAGTTTATAGAGTCAACATATTGCCCCCAACAATCTGGGTCCTCATTTTACTGACCACAGAAAGATGGAAGGCTGAATCAACCTTGAGCCTGGTGAGATTCGATCTGCCAAACTGCAGGCAGTCAGCAGCCAGCAGAATTAGTCTGCAATACTGCAGTCTAACACCTGTGCCACCATGATTTTTAAACCATCTATCCTCAATTATAATTGAGACCATATTTTCCAACATTTTATTCCCTTAGAATCAGAGGCAGTATTCAGCATGTTCTGACAGGTTCTGGAGAACTGGTAGCAGAAATTTTGAGTAGTTTGGAGAACCAGCAAATATCACCTCTGACTGGCCACATCCCCATCGATTCTCTGCCTCCTGAGTCCCAACTGATCAGCTGAGTCTTCTTTTGTTGCCCTGCACAGGAGAATGGAGCTGAAAAGCAGGTTAGTGGGGTGGGGAGCGAACTGAGATTTTGCAGTAACATTCCCCTGCCATGCCCACCAAGCTACGCCCACTAAGCCATGCCCACTAAGTCACACCCACACAACCAGTAGTAAAAATATTTGAATCCCACCACTGCTTAGAATGCTCTGATACTGAAACAAACTAAGACACCACCATGTTTTGGGAATGAAGGCAACTTAGTAAGTGACCATCCTGATGGAGTCCTTTAAGCTAAGAACTTTTCAAGTTGTTTATTAGATGGAGCTTTGAGTATCTGGCTTTTGATAGCTAGTAAAGGATCTTTTTTTGTTGTTGCTTTTTGTGATGGCCTTGTTGACACATTGTACTGTATCACATGTGCTTTTCCTTTGTACCATGTCTCTATTGATCAGATTACAGCTTAAAGGAATTTAGCTGGGAAAGAAAGTTAAAAGAAAGAACAAAGAAGACTGGGAAATAATTCTTCCTAAAAGCATATCAGCTTATTTCTAAACCTCTTATACTTCAAGCTTTTTAGTAAACCTATTTTTATTTTTTTTTAAGTATTTACTTCTCACATTTTTACACAGTTTACAATGGTTTAAATTTAACAGAAGTTTATTTACATAAAAATGTGCTTTTCCCCTTCTGGTTTGAGTTCCTTCAGTGACAGACAGAAATCCGTGATCGTGCGCGGTTTTGGTCTGGGCTCGCCTCTGGAGTGCCCCGAGCCAGCTGGTTTTGGGGCTAAGCCACCGCATATAGGTGGTGAAGAGGGGGGAGACTGCCAGCAGGGTTGAGGAGAGCCGCATCTCTCCTCCTCAGCTGGCCATTACTCTCTCCCTAAGGCAGTTTCAGCAGTGGTCAGAAATGGCCACCTCAAAGAAGAACTCGACCAGAAAAGAATGTGGATTCTTGGTTATTGCATTTGAATGACTAAAATTAATCGGGTGGTTGTTTAAAAATTTATACAATGGAACTACTTCTGGATGAATTGAAAATGGAACTTAAAAAGTACAAAGAAGATGCACAAGAAGGGAGGGGTTCTTTTGGCTTCATTTTTCAATTCTTGGAAATGGAGATTTAGAACTATGAGAAACAACAAGAAATGTCTGCAAAACAAGAAGACTGGGACAAAGAAGAAGCCATCTTTAATGAACAAGTATTTCCATGTGGGGAAGAAAAAGGAAAGAGGGGGAAGAGAATGGAGAATTTAAGACTTAAAAAAACAACCAAAGAAAAGAAAAATAATTCGAAAAATAAGTATAATACTGGAAAGCAACAGAAGAGGGGAATACAGAAGAGAGAAATAGAGGTAGAGAGACAAGGGGGTAAAAAGGGGAGAGAGAAGAAGAGAGGGAAGAAGGAAAGGAAAAGAAGTTACAAAGGACCAGAACAAGATATAGAGAAACAGGACCTATTTAGAGATAATGGGTGAAAATCTAACTGAAAAAGGGATTCTGTAAAGGTACATAAGGTTGTATTGTTATATTAGTAATAGAAATCACTTTAGAAAATTGGAAACAATGTATGATTAAAATGAGGGATAAAATAGTGTAATTTAGTGAAATGTTTGTTAATAAAATAAGTGAAATATAATAAATGAGAAAATTGAATTTGGAAGGGACGGGAACATTTTAATTAGCTAATGTTTTATAAAATATAAGTGAAGCGGGGGAATTAATTATGGAAAACTTATAATTGTTCCCATAGAAGTATGATATTTAATTGAAAAGTAATGTTAAAGAAGTTAAGATTTTAATGAATATTAACATTAATTATAGAATTGAATTGGAATGGAATGTGTTGCTTTAATTACATATATTTATATATTTTTTCTTTTTTTAAGAATATAGTGTGTATTTTAAGAATGTACCAAGCAGAATCCAAATGGAAGTTATGTATTATATTGAATGTTATAACTTTAGGGTATATATTGAAGCCTAAATAAGAGTTAAATGGATAAACTTAAAAGATATAAAGGTGTCATACTCCATTTAGCAACTACAGGAGAAACTTTGTTTAATGAGAAAAGATAATAGATAATCGAAACAGGTCAGACAAAAAGTATAAATATAATGATTTGAATTGAGATGAGATAATTAAAATAAAATTGAGAAAATTAAAAGAGGGGAGAAGTTATGCAGAAAATGTAAAACAGTAATAAGATATGGAATAGAACATAAAAATGAGCATGAAATTGAATTTGTGTCTGTACGAAGAAATGTAACCTGGGATTACACTACCTTCAAAAAAGATGTTTTATTTGTTTGCTTGTTTTTTTTTGTGAAAACTCAAATAAAATTTACAAAAAAAATGTGCTTTACAACGAGAACAAATTATAAACAGTGGTAATAAAACAATGTAAAATAGCAACCTCAATTGTGGAAAATGTTTGTAATTCTTATATTCCTAATTCTGTATTCCTGAGTGTTGAGATAATGGATCAAGGAAAAAAATCAATTGCAATTTTTTACTTTTTAAGCAATGCTTCTTATACTAGCCCAACACACTGTTGTTCCAGAACACGTTATTTTCAAAATCTTATTCAAAATTAAGGCAAGGCATTTGGTTTCTCCTGTTCTTCCCAGGTTGGAGAAGTATATCAAGCCTTCAGAAAAGGATATATTTATATAGCTTTGGAGAAAAATGTAGCTTGATCGGGATTCATAATATAAATTATGGTTATAAATTAAAATATAAATTCTCCCTCTCTTTCTCTCATCTACATATCTATTTATGTCTGTGTTTCTGCAACATAATTTAATATTTCTGGGAATGGCAATTTCAGAACATTGGTAGAAAATTCATTCTGATTAAAGCAAAACTATTTAGATAAGTCTGCTTCTATTTCCTGATTTTGGCATGAAAGTCCACACACATTTTCTAACATAGTTTCTATACCAATTACTAATATCTTCTTTTTGTTATTTGTCAAATAAATATTTTTATTCTTCTGAGACTATTTTCCCTTTAGAACTGGACTAACCTACTGTAAATGTGAAAGAGGTAGCACTACAAACTGTGCAGAGCAGCCCATTGAGTAAATTATTCCCTATCCTGACATACCTACCAATATGTTTTTCTCTTTCTGATATTTATTGAAGATTAACAGAAATGTAAAGAATTTATATTCCAAGGTAGAAGTAGATTTCCATGGAAAATCTAGGAAAGTGATTGAAATTGAATTAGCCTTTGGAAGTCAAGCACTCTAAGCATTTTTAAATCCAAAAAACTTAGGGTTCTCATACAATGTTCTTTCTATTGTGGGATTTGTAGATAGTGCATGTTAACCTATGAGAGAATAACTCCAGGGAAGTTGCAGTTTTGCAAACATCCACCAGATAGAGCTAATATGATTCTATCACAATTAAAATAGCCACAGTTATATAAATAAAAGTATTCTGGTTTTTGGGCTTAAGTAAGCATAAAGTTACTTATTTTTTCTCAACTAGCTAATAGTGCCCAATTTTTCTCCATTCAGGTGTACAACATGTTGTACAGCATTCTTAATCATAAACCAACTGTGCTGATTTATTGGAGGTTTTTTTAAAAAACAAATCTACAAAGTAATAATTTTGTTAGTCTATCTGAAATATCGTAATCATTAAATCTATATGTTCTCTAAAACTTTCATCAGACTTTATGAAATACACACACACACACACACACACACACACACAGACGAACACACAGACGAACTCAATACAGAAGCCTGATGGTGGCAGATGAGATTCTGCTGAAACGTTGGTACAACTTTAAAAGCACAACTATAATGACGTGGGAAAATACCCGAATAAAAAATATGTATGTATGTACATATGTACATACATATGTACATACATATGTGTGTATATATGTATGTACATATGTACATACATATGTACATACATATGTGTGTATATATATATATATATGGATCTTTGGTTGTTCGGGTTTTCTCCCGCGTAAGATTCGAAGTATCTAGGCAACGTTTCAATGAAGTCTCATTCATCATCTTCAGGCTTCTGTCTTCGGCTCTGGGCTTCTCAGAGTGATGTGAGATTGCAGCTGCTTCTTCCTTTTAACTGCTAGTGGGGGTGTGACTTGATTGGGTGGGGGCTTGGCTGTGTTCTGATTGGGTGGGGGGGTGTTCTCATTGGTAGGGGGTTTGGCTGTGTTCTGATTGGTTGGGGGGTTGGTCGTGTTCTGATTGGCTGGAGGCGTGTTCTGTTCAGATGGGTTTGTGGTCGTATTTTTCTAGAGCTTGTGTTTCAAAGTGTTCCATGTAGAGGTTTGCGATGACAGGTGAGAGGGGTGATCCCATGGGTGCTCCTTCTATTTGTTTGTATTTTTGTCCATTGTAGGTGAAGTATGTATTGGATAGGCAGTGGTTGGTCAGATCTAGGATGTGCT
>NW_020769330.1:4297048-4322004 GCF_900518735.1 Pseudonaja textilis
CTAAAAAGAACAGAATTGGCCCTAATTAGAAATGAACTTCACACAAAAAGGTTTCTCCTAGACCAAATCAACAAAGATCTCCTCACACTCCACCTCAGACTCAGCAACAAGATTCACCCCCTACTTTGGGACAAATCCAAACAACTCGCTGTCTGGAGAGCTTAAACACAGACCACCATCAAGACAGACACACACACCAACAAACTCAGAAAACTACAACAATGCCAGAAACCAACTCCTCCCCCCCGCCCCCCAGCCACACATGAAACAAACAGTGCACAACATCTCAGACAAGATCCTCACCGAAGCTGAAACCAAGGTCCTTTCAAAAGGATTCAACTTTGCTGTAGCTCCCAAACACATCCCCACAGAAACCATCATATGCGGAGTTGGAACCAGCCTGACCAAAACCAACCCTGATGATGCTAACAAAATCAGACTCGAAATCACCAACATCCTCTGCACTAGCAAACCACCCAAAAGCAACTTATCCAAAGAAGAACAAACTGAACTACTTAACCTGAAAGAAGACACCAGCATAATAATCCTACCAGCAGACAAGGGCAACGCGACAGTGGTTATGAACACATCTGACTACCAAACTAAGTTAACCAACCTACTCCAAGACCCCACATACAAACCCCTAAAGACAGACCCCACCACCTACCTAGAAAAAACTACCAAATCCAAAATAAAAGCCTCCCCCATCAGTGAAGAAATCCAGCAAAGAATCATACCCAGAGAGAAATCATCCAGATGCCCTAAGCTTTATGGTCTCCCCAAGATACACAAAGAAGGAACCCCACTCAGACCAATAGTCAGCTCCATAGGCTCACCTCTACAAAACCTGGGCAAATTTCTCGCCAAACAACTACAACCCTATGTAGAATCCATCAACTCACACGTAAGAAACTCATTCCAGTTCATCGAGATCATAAAGAAACAAAACTTACAACCCAGCGACCTACTAGTAAGCTTCGATGTCATATCCCTCTTCACCCAAGTGCCAATAAAAGAAACCTTGACAGCCATCCAAAACAAATACAACCACCCCCCCCGAGCACATCCTAGATCTGACCAACCACTGCCTATCCAATACATACTTCACCTACAATGGACAAAAATACAAACAAATAGAAGGAGCACCCATGGGATCACCCCTCTCACCTGTCATCGCAAACCTCTACATGGAACACTTTGAAACACAAGCTCTAGAAAAATACGACCACAAACCCAAACTCTGGCTCAGATACGTAGATGACACCTTCATAATCTGGCCACTTGGGAAAGAAAAACTGAACAACTTCCTCACACACCTCAGCAGCCTACACCCCAAAATATAATTCACCATGGAAACAGAAGCCAATAATCAACTTCCCTTCCTAGATGTCTTGGTATACAAAAGATCCAATGGCTCCCTAGGACACACCATCTACCAGAAGAAAACACATACAAACCGCTATCTACATGCACTCTCACACCACCACCCAGCACAGATCAATTCCATAGCCAAGACACTCATCTCCAGAACAAAATGCTTAGCTGATGAACAACACCAAAAAACCGAACTACACACTCTCACCAACATACTTACAGCCAATGGATTCCAAAGAAAGAAGATTACCCACCTAATCCAAAAAGAAACCCCAACCAAAATCCAAGACAGAGAACAAGAAAACGGCAAAGCCCTCCTGCCATATATAAAAGGCACTACAGACAAAATCAGCAAGATCCTCCAAAAACACAACATTAAAACAGCATTCTGCACAAACAGAAAAATATCCACCATCCTAAGAAACCCCAAAGACAAAATCGAATTAGAAAACCAAGGAGTATACGAAATCCCCTGCACTGCCTGCCCCACATTGGACAAACTAACAGAAGAATAAGTGCACGCATTGAAGAACATAAGAACTCAATCAAAAAAGAAGAAACGACCTCTTCCCTGGTCCAACACCTCAAAGCCACAGGACATGAAATTGATTTTAAAAATACCAGAACCATCGCCAAAACCGAACACTTCAACAGCAGAATAATCAGAGAAGCCATAGAGATAGAAAAATGCCCACACAGCATGAACAAACGAGATGACACCTCCCGCCTTCCAGCCATTTGGAAACCCGCCCTCATGAACAGACGAGTACCTAACATGAAGAAGGACACCAGACCCACACCCATGAGAGCCACACAAGATGCCACCACCACACTTCCATGTAGAAAACAGACTCACACCCACTCAGAAGATGAGACACGACCATGGACCAGAAGCTGCACTGCAGCTGCATCACTACCCACTTCAAACCCCTCCGAGCCATACATGAAGCAAACCGACACCCACTATGAAGATGCAGCACGACCACGAACTCGAAGCCAAACAGCAAGATCACAGCTCACCAACTCAAATCCCCCAGCAACTAAGACTAACCTGAGCACAACCAAGCCCCCACCTGAACAGAACACGCCTCCAGCCAATCAGAACACGACCAACCCCCCAACCAATCAGAACACAGCCAAACCCCCTACCAATGAGAACACACCCCCACCCAATCAGAACACAGCCAAGCCCCCACCCAATCAAGTCACACCCCCACTAGCAGTTAAAAGGAAGAAGCAGCTGCAATCTCACATCACTCTGAGAAGCCCAGAGCTGAAGACAGAAGCCTGAAGATGATGAATGAGACTTCATCGAAACATTGCCTAGATACTTTGAATCTTACGCGGGAGAAAACCCGAACAACCAAAGATCCACATACAAATACCCGCGAGAACCTCAGAAAATATATATATATATATATTCGGGTTTTCTCCCACGTAAAATTGGAAGTATCTTGCCGACGTTTTGATGAAGTCTCATTCGCCATCTTCAGGCTTGTGTCTTCGGCTTTGTGCTTCTCGGAGTAATGTGAGCTTGCAGCTGCTTCTTCCTTTTAACTGCTAGTGGAGGTGTGACTTGATTGGGTGGGGGCTTGGCTGTGTTCTGATTGGCTGGGGGTGTGTTCTGTTCAGGTGGGGGCTTGGTTGTGCTCAGGTTAGTCTTAGTTGCCAGGGGATTTGAGCTGGTGAGATGTGGTCCTGTTGTTTGGCTTCACGTTCGTGGTCATGCCACATCTTCATGCTGGGCGTCCGTTTGCTTCATGTATGGGTCAGAGGGGTTTGAAGTGGGTAGTGATGCAGCTGCGGTATGGCTTCTGGTCTGTGGTCATGTCTCATCATCGGTGTGGGTGTGAGTCTGCTTTCTATGTGGAAGTGTGGTGGTAACATCTTGTGTGGCTCTCGTGGGTGTGGGTCTGGTGTCATTCTTCATGTTAGGTACTCGTTTGTTAATGAGGGCAGGTTTCCAAATGGCTGGTAGGCGCGAGGTGTCATCTCGTTTATTCATGCTGTGTGGGCGTTTTTCTATCTCTATGGCTTTTCTGATTATTCTGTTGTTGAAGCGTTCAGTTTTGGTGATAGTTCTGGTATTTTTAAAGTCAATCTCATGTCCTGTGGCTTTGAGGTGTTGGACCAGGGAAAGGTCGGTTCTTCTTTTTTGATTGAGTTCTTGTGTTCTTCAATGTGTGCACTTATTCTTCTGTTGGTTTGTCCGATGTATGTGGTGGGGCAGGCGGTGCATGGGATTTTGTATACTCCTTGGTTTTCTAACTCAATTCTGTCTTTAGGGTTTCTTAGGATGGTGGATATTTTTCTTTTTGTGCAAAATGCTGTTTTAATGTTGTGTTTTTGGAGGATCTTGCTGATTTTGTCTGTAGTGTCTTTTATATATGGCAGGAGGGCTTTGCTGTTCTCTTGTTCTCTGTCTTGGATTTTGGTTGGGGTTTCTTTTTGGATTAGGTGGGTAATCTTCTTTCCATTGGCTGTTAGTACGTTAGTGAGAGTGTGTAGTTCGGTTTTTAGGTGTTGTTCGTAGGCTAAGAATTTTCTTCTGGAGATGAGTGTCTCAGCTATGGAATTGATTTGTGCTGGGTGGTGGTGTGAGAGTGTGTGTAGATAGCAGTTTGTATGTGTTTTCTTCTGGTAGATGGTGTGTCCCAGGGAGCCATTGGATTTTTTGTATACTAAGACATCTAGGAAGGGAAGTTGATTGTTAGCTTCTGTTTCCATGGTGAATTGTATTTTGAGGTGTAGGCTGTTCAGGTGTGTGAGGAAGTTGTTCAGTTTTTCTTTCTTATGTGGCTAGATTATGAAGGTGTCATCTACGTATCTGAGCCAGAGTTTGGGTTTGTGATCATATTTTTCTAGAGCTTGTGTTTCAAAGTGTTCCGTGTGGAGGTTTGCGATGACAGGTGAGAGGGGTGATCCCATGGGTGCTTCTTCTATTTGTTTGCATTTTTGTCCATTGTAGGTTAAAATATGCATTGGATAGGCAGCGGTTGGTGAGATCTAGGATGTGCTTGGGGGAGTTGTATTTGTTTTGGATGGCTGTCAAGACTTCTTTTATAGGCACTTGGGTGAAGAGGGATATGACATTGAAGCTCACTAGTAGGTCGCTGGGCTGTAAGTTTTGTTTCTTTTTGATCTCAATGAACTGGAATGAGTTTCTTACATGTGAGTGGGGGAGGTCTCTCTGGGTATGATTTCTCTCTGGGTATGATTCTTTGCTGGATTTCTTCATTGATGGGGGAGGCTTTTATTTTGGATCTGGTGGTTTTTTTCTAGGTAGGTAGTGGGGTCTGCATTTAGGGATCTGTATGTGGGGTCTTGGAGTAGGTTGGTTAACTTAGTTTGGTAGTCAGATGTGTTCATAACCACTGTCGTGTTGCCCTTGTCTTCTGGTAGGATTATTATGCTGGTGTCTTCTTTCAGGTTAAGTAGTGCAGTTTGTTCCTCTTTGGATAAGTTGCTTCTGGGTGGTTTGCTGGTGCAGAGGATGTTGGTGATTTCGAGTCTGATTCTGTTAGCATCATCAGAGTTGGTTTTGGTCAGGCTGGTTTCAACTCCACATATAATGGTTTCTGTGGGGATGTGTTTGGGAGAGACAGCAAAGTTGAATCTTTTCAAAAGGACATTGGTTTCAGCTTCGGTGAGGATCTTGTCTGAGATGTTGTGCACTGTTTGTTTCATGTGTGGCTGTGAGGGGGGAGGAGTTGGTTTCTGGCGTTGTAGTTTTCCAAGTTTGTTGGTGTGTGTGTCTGTCTTGAGGGTGGTTTGTGTTTCGGTTCTCCAGACAGCGAGTTGTTTGGATTTGTCCCAAAGTGCGGGGTGAATCTTGTTGCTGAGTTTGAAGTGATGTGTAAGGAGATCTTTGTTGATTTGGTCTAGGAGGAATTTTTTTGTGTGAAGTTCATTTCTAATTAGAACCAATTCTGTTCTTTTTAGGATGCGTTTGGTGACTGCTGTGTTGGCGTGGAATTTCAATTGGAAGCTTATGGGGATTAAATTTTGATCTCGGCAGTTGTGTAGGAATGCGAGGTCACATAAAATGGAAGCTCTTTATCTCTTAACCAAAGACCCATATACAAATACCCATGAACACCTCAGAAAACATTTGGGGTCTTGATTTGAAGTTATACTTTTCATCCTGCTATTTGATCTGGATGAAAGTATGGATGTTGCTGTGAAACTGAAGGTTTTTGGAGTTAGAAATCACATGGCTTATAATTTGGCTGGCATGATCCATGGTTTAGTAACTAAAATTAATGTAATTTTTTTTTTAAAAAAAAAAATTCTGTCAGACCGGCCATACTGAAAATATGGAACAAATATAAGTCTAGGTTGTGCCCAAAAATATCTTTATGGCTCTCAGCGCAGGAAACAATTTATAGGAGAGAAATGTTTATTAAGCATAAATAGTTAGATGGTTACTTTAATATATTAGAATTTTATCTAGGAGAATGTAGACAAGAGAAGAAATGTTGGTCATGGACCTTCAATGGTTATCATTCATACAATTATTAGAAAGATTTAAAGCAGATAAGACTTTTTGGTTATGAACAATGTAAATTGAATTTGAACTGGAAATGTACAAATGATGAATATGTTATTCCTAAAGTACATCCACTTTTATTAAAATATAAAACAGAATAATAAGTGAAAGAATTTATGATAAAATGGGACTAAAACTTTGCTTATAAATTGCAAATGGTTGGTGTGGAGAAAAATATGGTTGAAACGATTTAAACTTAAACCATGTTACAGTACTAAAGATAATTTTTATAATGATGTGTAACTGATACATATCATAGGAAAAATTGTCTAGCATGTATAAATATTTTCCAAAGCTATGCCGGCTATCAGCAAATTGGGATATTTCATTATGCTTGTTTGATGTGTTAAAAAGTAAGATCCTCATCTGCAATATTGTTTTTCAGCCTTTCTATAGAACTATAGAAAAATAAATTATTTTAATATTGCTACCATGTGTTGTAAAAGGCATATTTCAGGTTGCTGAAATTTATTTTTCAGTATATGTATGCTATATAATAATGTATAGTTGGGGGGCATTAGCTATCTAATTTCTTTTCTCATATTATTCAAATATCAAAAAGAACATCATCAAAATAAGCAAGCTGTTCTTGTGTCCCAATATTCAAAACTGTAATATCTGTTAAGGAATACAAGTGCTAACATTTGTCAAACAAAACAAACTGCAGTGTAATTCTCTTGATCGTTCAAGAGCTTAGCAATTGCTTACACATAAAATTTAACTTTAAAAAGAACTTCTATTTCAGAGCAATTTTATACAAAAAAATCAAGTAAAAAATCTGATCTTAAATGTCTATGGAGATTCTTAATTATCCAGGTCATGGTAGTCCCAAAGGTGCTTTTCTAAGAGGCAACTGGATATTTTTTTGTTTTTTCTTGAAAACATTTTGCTTCTCATCCAAGAAGTTCTCTGAAGAACCTTCTTCAATGAGAAGTGAAATGTCTTCATCGAAAAAGAAAGTCAAGTTGCCTCTGTAAAAAACACCTTTGGATATCTGATCTTAAAATTCACTATGATTTGCATTAATCTAGTGAAGCTTAAATGGCTTCAGTATGCTAATGTATCAGCATGAGCAATAAGTGTCACATGAAAATAAATTAGATGTATAAATATATATACTGTTTTTTAAAACAAAGACATGGTGTCAGCCAGATTTAGAACTGACATAATAGTTTAAGTAGTTTAACTACTATTGATTTCAATAGGCTAAGGTTAGACAATCAGTGGTGATGAAAAAATACATTGAATTGTTATTTTTGCCACAATCAAGTGTCATAGTGGTTGAAGTCATCATATACAATGACGGAAGGGCATGACATATGGAGAAGGTTATGATTTTCTTTTCTTTTCTAGACTGAAGATCCTTTCTTCCTTTAATTATGTTATGACTATTTAAAGCTTTGTAAAGTAGGAAACTCCTATAGAATTATACATGTCATTTTGTCTTTAGAGTTTTATTATTTTTGATTTTGTTGTTATGTTTATGTCTCTGATTGGTGAACATTTTATCTATGAACACTACAAAAAGTCATAGATTGAGGTGGTATAAAAAATCTGAGGGAGAGAGACATAGAATGGAGAGAGAGAGAGAGAGAGAGAGAGAGAGAGGGAGGGAGGGAGGGAGGGAGAGAGAGAGAGAGAGAGAGAGAGCGAGAGAGAAATACAAATCCAGGATGGGATTCTGCCAGTTCAGACTGGTTCGGATGAACCCATTGCTCTGAAGTTCTCTGCAATGATCATATGGGCCCACTCCCCTGCCCCTGAGCAGTACTGACCTTTATCATCTCAGATGATTAGCATAGAAGAATGGATTGCCATTCTTCAGCTGTGTTACTCCCCTGAAGTAACATAGCAGGTAAGAACTTTTGCATTATGCTGACACATGCACAGTGTGCATTAGGAGCGAATGCACATGATCACCAAACTGGTTGTTATACCGGCAGCATCCCACCCCTGAACAAATCCAAATCTGCAATTGTTGATATATATTATTATGCATTTTAGACTGTACTTGAAATTCTAGTTTCCTTCTTGGTGAAGGAAACATATAAATTGTTTTATCACCAGAACAAAGTAGACTCAAGACCGGAGTTGAGTTCAGCTCTTTATTCAACTGTCAGTAACTTCAACTAAACTTGAGCGGCGGCAGCCTCACCAATGGCATCATTTTAAACCTCCCACCATTTGGGCGGCCAATCATAAACTGTTAACTACCAATCGTTAGGCGGTATTGATTGTCCAATCGGAACGTAGTATTACGAGTATGCAAATGTCTATTTACAATATAAATAATATAAACAAAAGACTTTGGTGACTATTTTGATGTCACAAAGACTAAGGAATTCTGGACTCTATTTTCACTGCAAAACCTAAATGGCAGAAGCAGCTATTCTTCAATTTATCTTCTGAAATCCATTCCAAGCATTTATTTCTTGCTGCATTAGTGAAACCCTACTTGGGAATAAAATACTGCAGTTTCAAGCAATGATTCCCTCAATGTAGATGGTGACTCCCATGGTCTCCAAAACATAGAAGAAAAATCTTTTTCCTTACATTCCTTTTCAAAATAGTAGGATGGTATTCAAGCTCTGTATAAGCCTGAACTAGCTTCTCTTCTTCCCTCTCACATACATTTGTGAGGAAAGAGGAATGGTTTATTTATTTATTTGTAAGTGGACACCTAGGAGAAGATCTGATGCTCTCATTTAATGATCATTTTGCAGACAAAAAGTGGAAACAGGTGAGGACTAGGCTGATTATCTAGTAGGGCTGCCCTCAGAGAGAAAATGTCAAGAAGAATTTCCAGTTTTTTTGCAACCTGCAGGGATATAAAAGAAGCTTGAGAAAAGCTACATTAAGACAAGAAAATATCCCTTTCTTTGTTTCCTCCTGACTTTGAAGAAAGAAATCAGACATTTTAAAAATGATATCCAGATTTTAGTCTAAAGAAAAAGAATTCACTTTTCCTACTACATACACATTTCTAAATTTTAGTGACCATTTTTAGTTCTGTGAAAACATTTTATTTTATAACCTTGCTGTGTACTTAAAATGTTTAATGCTTACTTGCAAGTTTATTGCATAGATCAATTGATCAATCAATAATTAATTATTAAAATAAATGGGTTTTTTTCCTTGTCCTAAACAAAAGCCCAATAACATATTTTTATTCACCCATATTTATGTTATCATTTTAGAGGCTACGATACTGAACAAGATACTCCTTTCTTAAGGTATTTTATTTAAAAACAAACCAAAACAGAGCTGTTTGATGAAGGACAGAAGGACAGAAATTGCTTCCTTTCCCCTCGCTTATTTTCTTATTTTCCTTATAAAGTATGTTTTTTTTTTATGCATGTGCATTTTTGTTAGTCTTGAGACTACATTTGAAAGACAAAAAATATGTAGGTTTGCAAATAATAAATTACATCTTTTCTTGGCAGATAAATTAGAGAAAAAAATCATTTCTGAGAATTTTCCTGGGGAAGAACTATTTTCTAATCTTTTCTCAGAGTTCAGCATTGACAAGAAACAAAGCTAGAAATTTCTACCTGCATGCCCCACTTTTATCTCATATGCCTTTGCATATATTATTCTTTTATTCCATTTGAAACTCTGAATTGTGTTCATGGATGAAACTAAAAACCATAAGGCACAATATGAATAAATAAATCATACTGATATCAATGGATGTTAAGAAACAATTAACTTTTTCTTTCTTATGTCAATTTGGTGAAAGTACTGTGCAATGATTAAAATAGTTTTTTCTTTATTAAGCGTTTGTTTAAAGGGTCCTTGTTGCTCTTTGAGCTTGGTTGTTTTCTTGCAGACGTTTCATAACCCAAACTAATGAACATCATCAATGCTAGTGATGATAATCAATGCTAGCACAAGAACTGATGAATTTGCCTGGTTTGGGTAATGAAAAGTCTGCAAGAAAACAAATAAGATCATAGAGCATGAGGGACCCCTCATTTCAACCCACAAATTCTACAAATGCTCTCCTTTATGACAACATATATTTATTAAATTTATATGCTGCCCATCTATTGTCACATGAGTCCTTCAGTGTTTCTCAGTTGGATATGGTCCACTGCATATTTTGCCATCCAAATAAAATAGATATAACTATCAGAAGTGTACATTTATCTGATGTTGAATGTGGAAGTCCTGAAATCATCTGCAATAGGTAACAAAATATAAACATATATAGGCTAATCCATCAAAGAAGTTCAGAACTTCTTATTTGTATCTTACAAGGACAAATCTGCTTATACAGTGGAACCATCAGACTATTTTTCTAATGTGTTTAGGATCTAGAACATCAGCAGCAAAGACTCTTTGGTTGTCTTCATCAAAATATATAACCTGAACTGCTTAACCATCATTATCCCTTCTTCTATCTGAAGGCTGCCTCAATTTTATTCTATTTGGAAAGCCTGTTTCTAAACTAATCTCCCAGTCACAAGTGTTGCCAGCCTCTTAATGATCTAATACTTTCCACTTCCTACCATCCTATTATCATATTGCAAGGTCAACACCCACTACAAATTTAATATCTTTTTCATCCAGGTCTCCCATAAATGCTCTTACACTTTTTTTTCTTCCCTCAATTGTTACTGTGCCGATATGGCAAGCTCATTCATTATAACCTTTAAAGATACCATTTTTGTGCCCAGACAGGTCTTAAAAAATCAACACTTTTTTTTTTTGCATACCAAGACTTGCCAGCATAGCAAGTCAGAAGGTGATTTATATAGGCCGTAGGTAACAAGATAAAGCTTTACACTATTGCTTTATGCTCAGATGTGTGTTACTCCCATTGTACACTGTCATTTTATTTTGTACTTGTTTATAATGTCATGTTTTTCAAGTTAGATAAGATTTTTCATTAAATTCAGCTTATACATTGTTCCAAATGGTTGTTATTGTACTGAACACATAATGTACATTTCTGGTGGGCAAGGTACATTTTGATGGATGGCAAAGTCTGCAAAGAGCTGTATTCTACCTGAAAATATTGAACAAATTTTCCTTTTTTTTTTTTTTTTTGATCTGGGGTGTTGTTTAGGTGTTTTTTTTTTTAAAAAAAAAGCTTTTTTGTAGCCAACATTTTAAAGCAATTTCTATTAAGTCAGATTCTGGGGCTTTAAAAAACTTAAAAATTAAATTGTCCACTTCTACCACATGAAAGTATTTGGATGTCATTATTTCCTAAATAAAATGTACCCTTAGGATTTTCTCAGTTCCTTGTGACTTTATGGCATATTCATAAAATATGGCATATATCTTTTTCTTAGCAAAAATATGTGGTTTGCTATTGTTCTTAGATGTTTTGGATTCAACAATTTGGTTTAAACCTTTGAATACTTTAGAAGTATCTTATCCAAGTCCTAAATAGTTGTAATCCCACTTTGTTTCTGAACATCACTTAGTCAAGTACTACCACTTGATGAGATTGTTGCTTATTAAATGAACTTAAAATATGACATTTGAAACAAGGATTTTTTATGATAATACCCTTAGGTTTAAAAGGCTTCATAGTTACAGACTCTCATGTCTGAAAGCTCTAGTTGATCAAAAATTTGAGATTCAACCCTCCCCTCCCTCCCCAAATATCAAGTAGCTTCTGAATTATGTCATTCTGTAAGATTAATAAAAGGTCCAAGACCATGATCCACTCTACAACTTCTATTAATACTGCATTTTTAGGCATGAATATTCAGCAGTACATCTCAATACGTTTGGCAAACCATATTCCACTAAAAATATATGTACTGTAGTTGTATTCTATTCTCTGCATAGATTTATATCAAAACAAATTCATTAAATTAAATTAAAATGTTTCTTTGATGAACACTGCCTTTATAATATGCAAAGTATTTAAAATGTTTTATGAATTGATGCTATAAGAGTATCTTTGGACAGGTATTTGGTAGAGATAAGGAGAAGAGGAGGGGGATTCTTGGTGGCAGTAGCACAGATGCAGAAAGACTGAATATTTGAGACAGATGACATTGTTTAAATCCAAATTCCAACCATCAGAGCACAAAGGAAAAAGGATAGACTTGTGCAATAGCAGTGAGGTTGGAAAATCCTCTATTTCTATATTTTTTCCCACTTCAGTGCCAGAAAAAAAGACCACTGGAAGAATATAAGATGGACAGTAAAAAAGATGCACTGAAGCTGTATACAAAGAAGGCTTACTGAGTACTGGAAAAATGAAACTGGGATAAAAGAAAGGTTGAATGATATAAATGGTGTCCCAAAACCACTTGTAGCACCACATGAACACCATCAACATTGACAAAATCACTTTTGATCTATTGGAGAAGTCATTTTTACTTTGGAACAGCTTACATCTTGCAACAATACTTTAATATCTTTAAACAACATTTTGTCTATTCCAGTGGATAAAATATTTAAATCCAGTCTAAACTTCTGAATAACTGTGCAACTAATCAGAGTAATAGTAATTACTATTATCTATCACAAATAGTGTTGTAGTGGAAGCTCTCATGGAATATTACCAAAAAAAAAAAAAAAAAAACCCATCACTTTTAAAGATTTAAACAAATCTGACAGATCTCTTACAAATATAACAGACTGCTAAACAGAGTTCCCAAGAAGCATTAAACATTTAGTAGCTTAGATTGCATAGTTAAATCAAAAGATGTGATAAATCAGATATTGACTTCTTATTTGCCATTAAGTGAGTGGCTACTCTTAGTGACCACATAGCTATTTCTCATGATTCCTCTCTTTCTCTGTTTCTCTCCGTCAACACACCTTCACCTTGATATAATCAAATCAAACTAATGTAGATTTCTAACTAAAGCTCTTTATCTATTCCTCGGAAGTAAACTGATTTATGAACAAAAGGTTTCTGTTTGCTTTTCTGAATTTCTCATGTTCTTGTAGTATTACAACTTTTATTAGAACCTCCGGTACAATAATATCTTACTTCTTTTTTCTTTTTCTTCTAGCTGTAATATGTCACTTCTTGATTCTCTCTTTCCTGTCTGAGAACTTGCAACTATTTTTTCATATATATATGAAATGAAAAAATGGTTGCAAGTTCTCAGACAGGAAGGAGAGAATCCTATATGTATATGTATATGTATATGATGTATATGTATATGTAAATGTATATGTATGTATATGTATATATATATATGTGTGTGTGTGTGTATATGCATGTATGTATATATATATATGTATATGTATGTATATGTATGTAAGTATGTATGTATGTATGTATGTATGTATGTATGTATGTATATGTATGAGTATATGTATATATATTTCACCTGAATAGGGAAGGGTTGAAAAAATACTTTTTGCTACATGTTAGAGTTTATGTCTGAGAGGATGTTTATGGTTTGTTTTTTGTATTTACTTCAAAGACCTTCTGTCTATCATTTTGAGTAGTTATCTGTGAATGTCAGACTTGAAGCATCTCAGAAACAATTTTTAAAATATAGAACTTCTCTATCCCTGGATACTAGAATCTGAACTTCATAGATACTTCAGCCATTTTTGAAAGATTTATATATTCAGTTACAGCCTTCTTTCTGATGTTTCAATGGAGACAGAGTATGCTATGTGAATATTTTTGTAATCAAACATGTTATTTATTTTACTCATGGAACCCTAAAATGGTAAGAAGTAGAGCAGATTAATAACTTAGGAATGCATGCTTGCCACCTTTAATTACAAGGCATTGCTAAATTAGTGAAAGCTAGAAGCCATTTTAGCACACAGGACTAGTTGAACAGTGGGTGGATTCAGATTCCTTATGTTGAATGCAGCTTGATTTCCAAGTCAAATGTGCCTATGTGATGGATCTGTGTGGCACTTTATCCATTCTAGTAATAGAAAATATATCAAACTTAACAGTATCATGTACTTAGGAGCAATAGACTCAGTATAGTCAACAGCTGAGTGTTTCTGGCAAGAAAAAAATGCCCTGCTATCAGCAAATCCATACAACATATGTGGCTATTTTCTTGGCTGCATAAACCTGTGCCCATCTTTTTCTTAATAAGGTTGGCTGTGTCCACAATTTTTAATGTGGCCTGGAAAATATTTTCTAGTATCTATAAGGTTTGAGCATCTGCCTTCATAACTCCTGAGAACTTACCTCAAATACAAAATCAAGGATTAAAAAAGTATTCCAGAAAGTATTCCAAGTGTGCACATAAAGAATATATTAAAACTAGTTGCACTGTCAAAATGTATGTGGATCAAGTATCATTTACTAAACATTCTCTCGTAGGAAAATCTCAGATAAAACCACTGAGGAATTTATGTTAAATATATGGAAATTAAAGTAGGAGATCAAATGTGAAACTTCTTTGCCTACGGATACCTGTAATTATGCAAAACAGCATAGTGGTTATCTGTCATAGCATGATCCCAGCCTTCATTCTCATCTCTCTCTACACATATACACAAACATCTTTGTTGTGATTAAAAAGGCTAATTAATTTCATAATTAAGGGATTCAAAACTTCTAACATAATCTTAATAATTTTCAATGAAATGTAAAAAAGAAACAAAGAAATAAAAAGGTGGTTCTTAAATCTTCCACGAACAGATTATTCTATAAATTTGTTGATTTTCTTATTAGCATCTTCCCAATGTTTCTGGCTTGTCTTATTTTGTGTGTTTTCTTCACTTTAATATTAAAACACAGTTTATTTTAATGAGTCTAACCCAAGCAGATTATGATTCAGAATGTTTATACACAATTTGGTTTTGGAAGCACCTAAAAATAAAATCAGAAAGGACCAAACCAATCACTGGACATAATTGCTACAGAATTAAAAAATATTGTAACATATAATCAAAATCATAAACATATGCTAGAAAATTGTTTTAACAGAAAAAATTAACTCCTCCCAAATCGATGTCACAAAGAGTTTTACGTGATTTAAAAATATTAACTATGCACAATTAATATAATTAATTGCATGTAATTAAAAGTACACTGCTCAAAAAAAATAAAGGGAACACAAAAATAAGACATCCTAGGCATGAATGAATGAAATGTTCTTATTAAATACTTTTTTCATTACATAGTTGAATGTGCTGACAACAAAATCACACAAAAATTATCAATGGAAATCAAATTTAGCAACCCATGGAAGTCTGGATTTGGAGTTACACTCAAAATTAAAGTGGTAAAGAACACTACAGGCTGATCCAACTTTGATGTTATGTCCATCTTGAATTCCTTTCCCTTCTACAGACTCTCCTGACTACCAGAGATTAGAACTGTGGCCCTGATGAGCAAACAAGCATTTACCATTCTCCCCAACTGAAGATACATCTTCAGTAAATGAGACTGTTTGCTGACATTTTTGCACAATTGTTGTAGCCACACAGTGCCAGCTACTTTCTTGCATGAATAACTTTGATACTCACAGGACTTCTGTTCTCTATCAGTTCTTGTAATGCCATATTCTGCTGTCTGCTTGAACAAATCTTTCTGTGATTTTCCCCCAAAGTACCCTTATCATTTTGTAATCATTGGTGATTTATACGAACTCTGAACATCCTTCAGAAATTGTTGTGCTGATTTAGCAAAAAATAAGAAGAGGCTTTGTATCAGCTCAATGTTGCTGTAAAGACATTTTAAGAGACAAAGACCACATAGGCCAAGAGATTAACTGAATCAACTGATCAGCTGGAAAACCCTGTAGAGATTCTTTTTTTGGAATGGAGCTGCAGAAAATATATTAAGTTTTTGTCTTTTTTCTTTTCTTTCCAGAAGACCTTCCTAGAAGATATTTCTGTCTCCCTTTCTCTCTCTCTCTCTCTCTTTGTGTGTGTGTGTGTTTGTTTGTGTGTTTCCTTTAAAGAGGAAGTGGATGGCATTGTAGAACTAGAGAGAAAATATTCCAGTAACAGTAAGCACAATTTGATAGAACATTGTGGATGTCTGATTAAATGGAAATAGGTAGATGACATATCCATTAATAAAGAAGCTGCTATATAAAAAAAAAATCAATTTCCCATTCGACAGGACACTAGTTAAGTTATTTCCTATTAGATTCTCAAGTATAACTGGCTTTTGTCTATCACACCAATCTTTTTTTTTCCCTGAGCAACGAAGTATAATAAAAATGAAACTATGGGACTGCATTGTTTCCACTTTTATTTTCTACCAAGCTGATGTTGTATTCTACAGAACAACATCTTCCCACTTATTTATGTCTTTTAATTCATCCCACTTAAACCTCCCTATAAATCATTTTATCAACATCTTCTCTGTGATTTAGCCTCAGGCTTCATGTTTGGTGGTACACGTAGTGTTCAGTTCTCTTCTCTTTTTTATATAATCCAGCAAACATTTTGAAGATCAACTTTAAATGGAGACTAGGACACAGGGAAATAAAGTTTAATTATGTTTAAAATTTTGAGACTGATAAGGAAAGATTTAAAATTCCAATTTGTGGTGATCTAGATCTAAATTAAACTATGCCTTATCTAGAGTAAATAAGTGAAGAAGGAGGCTTAACACTAATACATCTGAAAAGCAATCAATCTGAATCTTACTTGGAATTATTTTTCAACCGGGGCGTGGATCAGGCAGTCTTTTTATGTTGAAGAATTATTTTGAGTGTTTCTCCTTTCTAAAATAGGAAATAGGGTTATCCTGTGTTGACTAGGGTTTCTCTGATCTATCTCTCGTTCTTTAAGTAATCATTTTATTTCAATATATAGGTCTCTCTTTGTGTTACAATCAAACTCAAACTGGTTTAGTACTATAAATCTAAAGTTTATTAAAAAAAACGAGATCTTATAAACACATGTCCCTCCTTTAAAAATATCTTATTTGAGATAGTGCAATGCTTACATTCAAGCAAGTCTGGATGTTCCACTCATGCAGAATATGATATCTCGTTTTGGGGACCAGACTGTAAGAAATCGGGCTATGTAAAAAAAAATGATATGACAATGATTTGATGAAATATCTGAATTCATTCTCTTTCTAAACAGAATCATCCATCATTTCTAAGCATCAAATAGACTCAAAAGCTTCTGAAATAACCTGGAGAAACTTAAGTTCCAACATAGGCCATAAAGTAGTAATTATTCATATCATGGCTAGAGAAAGTATGTAAAGTCGAATATTCTCAGCATTCAGCAATTCTCAGTTAATATTTTTAGTTAAATATGTTAAATCTCACTCCTATGATTTATTTCTAGCTAAATAAAATCTAAATCACCTGGCAGACAATAAGTTATCCACATTGGCCATAAATATATAGAGATAGACTGAAAATGGATAGAGAATGGACAAGAATATTTTCATTATTTTTGACAGATTAAGAGTTTGGACACTGCAATTCCTAAGCACTTTTGAGAGACTACATATTACAATTTTATAAAACAAATAGCCAGTGGAACCTAAACACTTTTTCTTTGACCAGGAGCAACAGATTGAACACACTGGACACTATTCTCTATTTTGGAACTGCAGGTTATAGTTTTATTTGGGAGTAGCTATAGACAAATATTTTCAATAAAGTATAAGTGCATTTATAGCTCAGGGTGGAAATGAGGGGGTCCTTTTTTGCTCTTTGAGCTTGGATGTTTTCTTGAAGACATTTCATCACTAAAACTAGGTAACAAACTATAGGTTGGTAGGTGTGACCATCCCCACCACCACTGCAAGCCACTACAATATAAACTGAGAGCAAATGTTACTCCTTACTAGCATTGATAATTATTTAGTTTGATACTAAACCATCTGCAAGAAAACAACCAAGCTCAGAAAGCACCAAGGATGCAATTATATTTTCCATTCAAAAAACTCACTTTAGAGAGATGGGCAATTTGGATGTCTATTTAGAGCTTTGAATACTTGTTCTAGTCATTGTAACATTGTACATGTCTAGTCATTGTAACCTATAAATACATTTAACATATACTATGGGCAGACATTCATACATAAACATAATTTTTGTCATATTTTCTTGTAATTTTTAAAAATTAATACTATCAATTGTGCTATGGAAGATATACTGGACCATTAGAAGAATTATAAAGAACTCTATGGACTGATTGAAAAAGCATGTTTTATAACAAATATATTTTTCATAAGCATACAGTACTATATCTTTTATTTCCCAAAAACCTCTTAATAGAATAGTGTGCCAGTTTATGCATAACATGGAGGAAATGAGAAATGCATCTGTCAAAATATGGAAGGCAACAGTAATTTCCTTCCTGCTGATTTACTTGCAGAAAATGTTATTAGCTGCTCCAAACAGCATACTGTATGGATGGTACTAAAGTCCAAATAAACAGATAATTTATCTCAAAACTCTGGAAAAATTTCCAGAGTTTCCTGATGTATTATATTCATAACAAGGACACTCAGACAAAATTAATATAATCATAAATATCTGCCTTAACTATATAGAGGTGTTAAACCATAAAACATTGCTGTCTATGTGATACTATACCCAGGAATGATCATAGAATAGCAAAATAAGAAATATTTGATAGATCCCTTGTGAATCAAATCCTGGTGTAGCACAATTATACTACTTTTTTTTTTTTTAGTAAATCAGGTTGGGAAGTTAATGTTCAAAACTTACAGTTCAAACCCATTAAGCCAGAGTAATATGACTCAAGATTTACCGTTTGGTCTAATTGGACCTTTTAATATTTCAAAGATAAAAAAATTGAAACCATCTATATGCTTCTAAGGTTTACATTTTCACATTATGCATTGTTGCCTAAACATTATAGATAGAGGTCCAAGGATTTCTTCTTCTATAGAATACAATCAGACACGGTTTATTAACTTGTGCTAAACTATACATTATTTCAAAATATACTCAATGTCATTGTATACATCAGCATGTCTCTGTAGGAATGACTAAACTGTGAGGGATGCCTCAATGTCTAAAATAATTTTGGTTTTTAAACATAAGTTTGATCTAATTTGAATTGGAAACTTTTCTAGAATTAAAATTTTATATCTGGAATTTGGTTTCTAAGAATTGGAATGATGCTAATGACTTAGTATCAGGGGTGGGATTTTAGCGGTTCAGACTAGTTTAGGTGAACCGGTAATTCCAGTGAGCACCCACCCACCCCTGCTCTTTCCTGTGCTTTCCTGTTTTTTAGCACAGCAGATATATATTTTTAGTTTAAAGCTCAATTGAGATATATGGATTCTATTTAGAAAATAGATGTGAAGAATTCATGGAATGGAGTTGGGGTGGCTGAATGGAACTGAGCATTTGCTAGTTGGATGCCTTTCCTAATGCCTATGTGGAGCTCACAGCAGATATTTAATATTTGCATGCTGACAGTTAAGTGTGTGTGTGTGTGTGTGTGTGCGTGCGTGTGTGTGTGTGCACAAAAATCTTTATGTATAAATAAAATCCAGTAAAATTATAAGCTGCTCAGAGTCACTGAGTTGGGCAGCTATGGAAATAAAATAAGATCAATCAAAATGATGAACAAATTAAAAAGTAAAATCACTTCAACAAAATCTAATTTTGAATCTAATTTATATTTTTTTAAAAAGAACTACAGATATCAGAACACTTGTATTAGTAAAAACTATTATATGAAGGTAAACTTTGTTCTGTAAAATATGTGGTTATTTTTAAAATGATTTTAACATTTTGTACAACCATCAAGTAAAAATAGCTCCATATTTACTGTTAGCTATGATCATCCCCAAATGGGTAACAATTGTTTTTATCTTACTTCATGCTTCAACCTCCTAAGGGGATCCATTTTTCTGATTCAGTTATCACGTTAATATAAATGTTGGGGATGGATTAGATGGATTAGCTAAATAGCTATATAGAGATCCATAGGTTAGATAGGCAGTGATATATAGTTGATTAATAAATTAGGTAAATATTCCTGCTCTGGAGCTCTGGACAATTAAACTGGAACTAAAGAATCTGAAAGAAACAAGTTCAATTTATCTACTCCACTTCAAAGACATGAAAAACCTAATTGGAATTATTGAACTTTACCTTGAGATCAGGGATATGTGATAGTTTTACAAAAGAAATAATTAATTTGAAGTTCTGCTACAAAGATGTTTAATCTTCCAAAACAAAACCAATTCTCTTATTTTTTAAAAAATAGCCAAAAGCAAAGCAAAGAAATAAAAAACTATCCAAACTTGATTCATTTGAATAAAGCTAATGGGTTTTCTTCCTAGTTATTCTTTTAAAAATGACCTGTCCTGAGAAACAATCCACCATTTCTGTCTATATGATTATGTTCATACATTATAAACCTTACCACTACAAATGTTTTGATTTTACCTTTTATATTTATTATCTTTATGTGATTGAATATTCATTTATATTGTTTTATATATTTTATTATGTATTTGGCACTTTGTAATTGTAGATACTTCAAGAAACTCTGGTATAAGAAACAGAATACAAAAATAAATATATTATAATACAATAACATTCCTTTACTTAGATTTCTTTAGCACTTTGAATTACTGAATGGAATTTTACATTATATCTGCCTATATTTTATAAAGGAAGGACATAAAACAAAAATTGGATTATACTTCATTAATAAATTCATTAATAAATATTGCAGTCATGATCCTTCTTTATCTCTAGGACAAGGACCATTGGCAATTATTTGTTATGCTACATAAGAATTTATTTCTCCTATGTACATACTTGCATATATTGCTCATTTTTTAATGTTTGATTGCATCAGATATTTAAAGCAGATACTTATGCCAGATCAATTATATTCAGGATTATAAAAATAATGTGGGTGGCTGCCAACCTTGAAAAATTGATAATTTCAAGTTCATGTATTATTTACAAGGTTTGGGTACTTTTCCAAAAATTTATTGTAAGCAATTTGAATGTATTTTATTATCAACAGAATGATGATAGAATAATGCTGTAGATTTTGGAGACATTTCTGTAAGGGTTAGAAAAGAAAAAGCACCAGATATTATGGGAAGGGTGAGACATCAGACAGCAGTACTGTTGAGACTAACTATCTTTAGAACTCCTAAAGGTGCTTTTTCAAAGAAAAACAACTGGACTTGTTTTGTTTTTGCTTGAAGGTGTCTAGCTTCTCATCCAAGAAGTTTCTTCAGAACAGATTCTACAACTCACCAGCAGAACCTATTCCATGCAACGGTAGCTTCAGTCTTTGTCTTCCAAGGAAGCAGGTTCTGTTCTGAAATAGATTTTAAAAAATGTGTCAGCTCCTGAAGAATGGATCCCTGTGAAAACAATTGTTGGGCTTGTGGGAAGCTGTCCACCCCCTTCCTAGAAGAATGAAATATGTTGGTAAATATTAAAAAGGCAGAATATTGCATTTACCCAAAGGGACAAATGTAAAAATACGTTCTTGAAGACAGAAAGCAGTTTCAGTCTTTCTTACTAGCCCTCCCTCCCCAGCATATATGTTGTGCCCATGAAGAAATATTAGGCCAGCCTATCTACAAAACAAAAAAAACAAAAAACAACTTCAGCTCCATCGTGATGGGATTAAGAACAGTACATGTTCCTTCAGGACAAAATAGGATCAACCCACTGCCATTTAGCAGAAGATACAGAGCTCATTACTTTGCATTATCTCCTAAGGGCATTTCAGACATTGCACAAATTCCCTAGCAGCAACTCTGAAACTTATAAAAATCCATGTACTCATCAAACCAATTGGTCAGCTGCACCAGAACCACAAACCCTGGTGGTTCTACTCATCAATAAATGGACCTTCTTTCCAATTAGCCTCCAGGTTCTATGTTATTTCCAGCATCTTTCTCCCAGCTTGGAACTGAACCAGGTGGATTTTTCTTCCAACAGGCTTGTAAATGTTGAACCACAATCCTTAGTATTCCTTTCATTGGCCATATTTATTACAGAGACTGAGAGTTTTAATTCAGTAACATTTGGGATGCACAGGATGGCTTCCTTGGAATAGACAACATAGAACCAGGAAGGTAAATAATTTGACCCAGTATTTCTCAACCCTGGCAACTTTAAGGTGGACATCAATTCCCAGAATTCTCTACCCAGCATGAAATTATCTCTCTCTCTCCCCCTCTTCCCCCTCTCTCTCCCTCTCCCTCTCTGTATATAATATATGCAACTTAAATTCTGTGCAAAATGTCTTTAAAACCCAGTTCTATTTGTGGGCAGAGAAATTGGAGGAACCATCTCATGAAAATTCTCCAGATGCAATGGAAAGATAACTTATCCAACCATTTTTAAAGCAGGACATACTGTTAGAGTAACAAAGCACAAAATGTGTCCCACTGATTTTTCCCCTTATCTTTCTCTAGCAACAACTGTGTTAGCCAGCATTTTTTTTACCCTCTGTGATATTTTGAATAAAACATTTTAAGGGGCTGTTTTGAACCTTCTAAAAAATATATGGAAGAGAGAAGAAATTGCAAAGTGATTTCCTATCTCTAAAGTAAAGATTCCTCAAGTCCAGCTTGACTCTTGGTCATTTCATGTTGTTTTCTTAGTAAGATTAAAAAAAAAAATGTTTTGGTGTGCTTTCCTCTAAAACTTAAAAAACAAAAATTCAAGCTATGGCATTTCCTGGTGGCTATCCAAATATTTAAAATATTTTATGAAACTAGCTAAGGTTGGCTTGCTATGGCCATCTGGATTATGTTATTTATTTGTTCAATTTATATAGCCACATGTCTCACATATAGTTCTTCCTCTTTTCTTTGATCACACCATCAAAACCAAGAGACAATATTTCCGAGTTTTAGTACTTTTTTAATGTTGGGAGGAAAATAGATCCTTCAGACCACATAAATGTTAATGCATATAAAATTTCCCTAAAATAAATCAAAGTATAGCCTTATTCTTCATGTCTGTGATGAACTATGGCACTCAACTGGAAAATGTATTTGATCCCACATGCATCTGCTGAGACCACAGAAATTTGCCCACTAAATCCTACAATGCTCAATCAACTTATGTAAGATTACTGTCAGATATATTAATACATGTTAGTTGATCTGAATGGGGGACGAGCGGTCTGCCACCTCCAAGTGGTGTCCCCTGGATGCGCGAAGCCGTCAAACGCTGACCGTAACTGAGAGCAGACCCTCCGACGACAGGCCCACGCGACAGGCCGGCTGGAGTACTCAAATGCCGCATCAACATGGTGGAAACGTCCACTACAAAACACACGTCCAATGCTACCGCGTTCGGGGCGACTGCGTCCGGGTCCGATGCGCACGGAGACTACCCGATCCGTGTGAAAAACGCAAGCGGGGAACAGAGGACTGCCAGACGCTCAAGGTGGCCACCTGGAACATGGATTCGCTGACTGGACGCTCGACCGAGATCGTCAGGGCCATGCGGGACAGGAAGCTGGACATCTGCTGCCTCCAGGAAACTCGCTGGAAGGGCAACAAGGCTACGACTATAGACGGCTACAAGATCATATACACCAGCTGTAAGGAAAACCGCGGCGGTGTAGCTGTGGTTGTCAGTCCAAGCTGGCAAAGTTCCGTCGCAGAAGTTAAGCGCCTCACAGAACGACTGATGATAATCGTCGTAGCGACCGAGAGGCAGCGCCTACACATCTTGTCCGCCTACGCCCCTCAGACTGGATGTCACGAGGAGGAGAAGGATACCTTCTGGGAACTGCTCGACATCCAACTCAGGCAGATCCCACACGAAGACGACATCATCATCTCGGGCGACCTGAATGGTCATGTAGGGCGGGACAAAAACGGACACCAGTGCCACGGTGGGCACGGCACAGGCGATACGAATGAGAATGGCCAGAGGATCCTGGACTTTGCCGACTCCCATGATATGACCATCACGAATACCTGCTTCATTAGGCGAGAATCTCAACTCCTCACCTACCATAGCAGAAACGGGAGCCACCACACACAGATCGACTACATCATCGTACGACGAAGAGGCGCTAAAAACGTGCTCAACGCCAAGGTGTACCCATACGAATCGAGCAGTCAGCACAGGCCACTGATGGCGAAGATCAGGATCAGCAAGCCCAAGACCAGGATTGACAAAAGGAATGCAGACCAGCCACGAATCAAGTGGTGGAACCAGAAGAAGATGGCGGGACCCCTCATCAAACCGGAGCAGTTCCTGCAGATGGTCGACGGGCCACAGGAAGCGTGGTCCATGCTGAAGAGCACTGTTCACACTGCCGGCTGCCAACAGCTTGGTTGCACCAAGCCAGGACGGAGACGCATCGAACGAGATACATGGCTCTGGACACCGGAAGTACAAGATGCCGTACACCTGAAGAAACGGCTCTACAAGGCCTTTCTTCAGGACAAGACCAGCGAGAAGCTCTGCGAATACAAGGCGGCCAAAAAGGCAGCCAAGAAAGCAGTAGCGACAGCCAGAAGCTCCCACTACGATGACATCTACGAGAAGCTGAACACGCGAGAAGGCGAGAATGAGATCTACCGCCTAGCCAAAAGCAGACACAGGAAGACCCTGGACATTGACCAGTTTCATGGGATCAACGACGAAAGGGGAAATTTGATCGTCAACCCCAGAGACGCTGCGGAGAGGTGGCGGCAATACTTCGAGAAGATCTCCACCGAGGAGTTCCCACACCCACGAACCCCGCGAGGTGACCCAGTTGAAGGCCCAGTCCCAGGCATTTATGCCAGCGAGGTCGCCGACGCCATCAAGGCCATGAAAAACGGTAAGGCAACAGGACCAGACGACATCCCTGCCGACTTCTGGAAAAAGGCACTACCGGGCTCGGCATTGTGGCTGTGCGAGCTGTTCAACAACATCGTCTCCACGGGAAAAGTGCCACACGACTGGTACCGCAGCACCACTGTTCCGATCTGGAAGGGAAAGGGCAGCCCAGCGGACTGCTCCAACTACAGACCGGTCAGGTTACTGTCACACACTATGAAGATCTTTGAACGCGTCCTTGATAAGCGCATTCGGGACATCGTCAACATCAGCGTCAACCAGGCTGGATTCATTAAGAACTGCGGCACCACCGACGCCATCTTCGGTGTGCGGATGCT
>NW_020769330.1:4335178-4346970 GCF_900518735.1 Pseudonaja textilis
CTATCTATCTATCTATCTATCTATCTATCTATCTATCTATCTATCTAGACAGTATTTTCCCCGATGCCATCACTCTGCTAAACACATAATTCCCACAGCATTGTCTATGTCTAAGGATAATTAACCATGTAGCAGGACTGAATTATTATTATCCTTATTATGTTTCTTATTTCCTATTCCCACTGGTATCTTATAACTATCACTTTGTTAGTTGCATGTTATGATTTATGATTATATCCTATGATTTATGATTTCTCATTCTATTACTTGTATGTATGCTGAGAGCTTATGCACTGAGAGCTTATACACTGAGAGCTTATGCATCTGAGACAAATTAATGTGTCCAAAATATTCTATTCTATTCTATTCTATTCTATTCTATTCTATTCTATTCTATTTAAATTGTTATATAATGTGTACCATATTTACCAGACTATAGAGTGCATTGGAATATATGCTGCACCCACTAAATTTTCAAAGAAAAAATATTTTTACATATATTAGCTGCACCAGACTATAAGCCACAGATATATACATTGTGAAATGAGATATTTACACAGAAAGAGGAGAATGCTCTTAGCATGCGGCCAATTTTTGTGAATGATTTCTCACTGCTGGTCATCCAAGCCTCCCACTCACCTCAGAGTGCCGCTTTAAATGCACGATTCACACTGATGTCGAGTGGCTGCAAAAACTTAGTTGTACCTCCAGGAATCACAGCTGGAATTGAATTTGTTCTCTTGATGGCTGCTTTCACAGAATCTGTTATATGGGCCCTCATACTGTCCAAAACAAGCAATGATTTTTTCTGGTGAAAAAATCCTCCCAGGTGCTTACTGTAGCACTCCGTCATCCATTCTGTCATTAGGCTTTCTACCATCCATCCTTTTTTGTTAACTTTAACGACTATGCCTTTTATTTTGGCATAATCATCCGCTTAAAAATCACCATCAGTGGAAGCTTCTGTCTAGATGCGGTGCAGCTCAAAACACACATGAAATGCATTCTCTCATGGCCAGTTGCGTTCACCATAATGGATGACGCTCCTGTCTTGTTAACAGTTCTAGTTAGAGGCAGGTCAAACATTAAAGGTACTTCATCCATATTTATGATGTCATCTGGTCTGATGGAATTCTCAGCTAGTTTTGTTTCAATAAATTTGTGGGAGTTTGCAACTTTTTCCTCGTAGTCGAGAGTTGCTGACAGACAGTCATCTGCGCCCTGATGGACAGATCTTTTCGTCTCATAAATCTAAAACACCATGATGGTCCATCTTTAAAATCTTCAATACCCATTTTGCTAGCAATTGTTTTAGCTTTCAGTCGGATCTGCACGGTGGATACACCTCGGCAGTCTGCTCTCTGTGTGTTCACCCAGTCCTCAAGAACATTTTCAAGTTTAGGCCATCTGCTTTTATGACCTCTGAATGCCTTTGTTGTCGTTTGGCATTGAATCAGTCCTTCATGCTGCCGTCTCCAACATCTCACCATTGATTCATTAATGCCAAGCTCACGTGCAACAGCTCTATTTCCTTCCTGGATAGTCATATCAATTGCTTTCAACTTAAAAGCTGCATCATATGCTTTTCTTCATGTACTTTCCATGATGAGGGTATGAAAAATATTTTGCCTTCGTGCGTGTTGTGCTGCTTGCGTCGAGTGCCGACGCAAAGTACCGGTAGCATCTTCTTCTTTGCATTGACCTCTTGCGTCTGTCATGTTTTTGTGCCCACTGATGGCAGTTAGTGAAGAAAAATCTATAGATAAGCTTCATCGTTGTACAAGCCGCAGGGTTCAAAGCATGAGAAAAAAGTAGCAGCTTATAGTCTGGTAAATACGATATGTTACAAATTTTATTTCAGACTTCATGGTAGCATATAGAATTATTTCTCCTTTTGCATTTACTTACAACAAATCAGTGATGTAGGTTGGGCTGAGGAGAGGGGATGGTTCAAATTCAGCCTGTAACTGATTTGGAATGTGGTACCTATTCTAAGGAATTTACAGAGAAAGAAGATTTTGCCACCATTACACCAACAATTTCCTAAGCTTTCTGCTGACTGCTAGATATTTATTCCTGAACACTAAACTTATCTCCACTCCTTTCAGGTGACTGCCCTGTATATCTGTCCTCTGGGAACCATGTTGTGAAAAAGATACAGTGAGATTACAGCTTCTGAATTAATCAAAGTGAGTGACCACTCTTTTGGGAATGTAACAGAAATATATATTATTAAAGGCAAAAACAACCACCACTATTTGGCACCAAAATGTTTCTTTGTTCAGTCATGAGAGACTTATTTTTATGAAGCTGATGGGAAACCATGTGTGGCCCTGAAGATGCTGTGGTTGAAACATTTGTTTCTGTCATCTCTTGCTGGCAAGAGAAAATAAACTGGTAGTAAAAGATTCCAATAGAAGAGAATATATGTAGTTCATTGTTAAATTGTGGAGTCCTGGGTGCTCCCTAAATTGGTTGTTTGCTTGCAGATGTTTCATTACCTGACTGGGTAACATCATCAGTACTAGTTGGTGTTAGAACTGCTGCCTATTTATATATAGCAGCTTGTGATATAAACAATACAATGTATATACTGTAAGGATCACAACAGCCTCTATGTAGGACAGGACAGGCAGGCAGAAGACTAACAAAGCTCATCCATGAACACCAACAAGTCATCAGAAGACACAGTGAAAATCCTTAATCTCATAACATATGGAAAGACCGAGTTTAGTTTCCTAATTTCAGATTTTATCCTAGAGAAGATTAAATCCAAAATGCTAGGCAGCACCAGAAGCCTGGCATTCAGACAAATCAACCATCAATTGACACAGAGAGATAAGTCACATGTATGCTGTATTCAAAAGAGAACATACAAAAGCTAAGAAGGAAACAAAAAGGGCAGAACACATCCTCTTCAGCAACCAACACCCAGACAAACAATAAAGAAGAAAATAGTGGCCCAATCAATGAACTACTATGGAGAAAAGCATAGCCTTATTAACTCATCATCCCCACCAAACTGGCAGGCCAGCTACTGTATTTAAACAAGAATAAACCCTACACTCACTAGTACTGATGATGTAACCTAACTAGCTTCAAGCAAATAACTAAGCTCAGAGAACATTCCATACTAAAGGATTACTAGGTAATTCTGAAAGGTTTAGAATTTGAGGAAGTGACCTATCCTTCACACGATCAGTGGTGGGTTTTGGAGAAGATTATAGCAGAATAGAATTTTTTGAAAAATTCATTGAATCAGCCTTCCTTAGACAGAAAAGTCCAATAAGCAATGGTTCAGATACATCGTCTACAGAATAGCTTTGGGAAGCATGATGCTGTTAGTGAAGATTAGAGAGAAGGAAAGTTCCAGTGAGCTGTTAAAAAAAAATTGGGGAAGAATACTAATAAATATGACAAAAAATGGAAAAGCAGAGCTCTCCCTCTTTTAAAGTATTTATTACTCCTGATAAATTATTAGGAGTGAAAGACATGCACAAAGTCATATCTGTTTATGAGAAACAAATATTGTATATTCATTGTATTACTGACATCTTGCAGAAGATGTCAGTAAGAAAAATATACCCTCCAAAAATATATTTTAAAAATACATTAAAAAACACAGAAAAGGTAAAGCAAACATCCTTTTAAAAAAATCTCAGATTGGATCAAACAAGCTTCATATTGTGGCAAATAGGAAGATGGGAGAAAATCTAAAACTGACCAATCTGCAATCCTTATAGGGAAATTAAAAGTAAAATATCAGTTTCTTCTGGAAGAGGTTCATTTCTTTCTTTTTATCTTTATCTAGATGGATTTCATTCTATTGACTTGTTTTTATCTTTCTGATTTTTCAGATTATGCTGCATTGTAATGCAATACTATTGATTAGGTGCCACCAAATCAGTGCTGACTCAAAAAAATAAAAGACATAGTTTTTCTCCCTGAAAAAATGCAGTGTGTGTGTGTGTGTGTGTGTGTGTGTTTTATGAAACTGTTGAAAAGATACGACTGGAATGCAGTAGCAAATTGTTCTATGACTTGAGAATGGCAAAACATTTCAATCTAAAATTCTTTTAAAAGCAGCTGGTTATCCTTACAAAAAGTATTCTCCATCAATGTATGTTTTATTGTTTGGAACAAAGGAACTCCACCCCCATTGCAGCCAATGTGTTATCAGTCAAGCCCCATTGTTTCCATAAGAATCTAAAAAAAAAAAAATGAGTTCAATCAGATGAAGACCTTTCTAAATATACATTTTGTTCCCACCTTGGCAGAAGAGATGCCTGTAGGAGGCTGTTTTTCGGTGCAGGGAGAATATGTTTTTTCTCTGTTCAAACAGATGCTTTCCCCATTTTATGCATGATAACACGATTGCATGCATGTATCTGATAAAGAGCCATCCCAGGTGATGCAGAATGGAAGAACAAAGGGCTCTACAAGTTTCCAAAGGAGTGCCTCCATTTGTTGAATATCTGAGCAAAGGACCCTTTCACTGTACCTCCTTCCTCAGCATGGCCTGTCCCCTGCTGTCATTTTGTTGGTCTTGCAAGATAGTTCTATCCAGGTGAGCCCCAGGAAGTAATCTCCCAAGAAGCAGATAACCTGCAGTCCACTGACCTTGATAAAGCATTATCCATCACAACACACACATACACAGAGAGAGAGAGACACCAAAGCTTGGTTCTTATGTTACAACATTTAATATCTGTTTTACAAAAACAAATTTGCATCAGTACAATTTAGATTTATGTGTATTTAAATGAGAAATTGCAGTTGCATGGAATGCCATCCTTTCCCTTCCCATTCACTTTCTCTTTCTCTTCCTCTTTCTCTTCCTCTTTCTCTTCCCCTTTTCCTCCCTCCCTCCCTCCCTCCCTCCCTTTCTTCCAATATATTTTCTGAAGTGTGGTTTGAACAATAAGCTTCATGCTTCATATTTGAAACAGCAAACATAGGCATCTAAACCTCAGAACCAATGGATTCAACATATAAGTTTCTTGTCTGTGCCATTTTATTCTGGAATATATGTCATATCCAATGGCATTGCTTCTACACTTATCAGCCTTTAGGTATTCTCAAGCTTTGGTAACAATTGCTAATCTCAATTTTATTTTATTTTTTCATTATTTTTCATTTTTAGTTTCATCCCAAAAGCTCTGTTGAAATACAGAAGCTATTTCCAACTATTTGGATTAAACATGGATGAAATATTGATAAACTGAAGTTCCAGTGATGTAAATACATCTATGTTAGGCTAATCTAACAAATTACATGGACCATTTGATATAAAGTTGCAATCCATCTTGTATCTGTTATAGATATTTTTCTTTTGTTCATTGTTATTTTTAATATTATTTGTAAAATATCAGCAGAAGAATCATTTGATGCAGTCTAATCAGTGGTGCCAACAGGATATGATAAAAAAAATCAAAAAGGCATCACAATATTTTGATCCAAGGACCATGTATTTTTATGAATGCCATGTGACTGTGACTGTATGCCATGTGACTAAATCATACCACCATGACCATCAATTTGACTTTTTAACCATGCCCTATGGACACCTCTGATTCTTATTATAAATCTGCTTTGATCTGGCCTCCATTCTTGAAATCCTTTAAAAATGTTTTTTCCTCTAGTACAGGGATGTCAAACTCACAGCCTGTGGGCTGGATATGTCACACTGGACACCCCTACCCCCGGTTTAGCAAAGGGGAAAAAATTGCAATGCATCATATGACAACAACATGACACATGAATTTGACACCTCTGCTCTAGTAGTTTAGAAACAAATAGTTTGTCTACATGTTTAGAAAACCATCCTACTCCTATTCTTCTGCTCCTGCTCCTCATCCTCCTCTTCCTCTTGGTTGAAACAAATCCAAATGCAACTGGGAAATTCTTAGTTTCCGAGAACACGCACCTTTTTAATGCTTCAAATAACAGTGTGTTAAAGAACAAGACATTCTAAAAGCTGTTTGGTGATTTATCTCAAGTTGGTGATAGAAAATCTTGGCAGGATAAATGACTGGCCTCTGGGAGATTAAACGTAAATGCCTTTCAGGTATAAAAGTCAATCATTCAACTGAGTGAGAATACTGACACTGAGAATAAACCTCTCTGAATTGCTGGCCAAGGGAGATTGCCTCAGCAATTCAAACAACACCCCTGATGAACCTGAAAGACAAAAATAGTGGAGTACTGTAGGAACTTGTAAGATAGCGGTGTCAACTCATCAGAAAAAGGGCCTGAAGCACTTATTTATCAGTGTGGTGGATACCTCAAGGAAAAGGATAGACAGGACCACTACCTGACAGATTCACGGAGAGATATTCATAATATGTACCACCCAAGTTTGATTTTTTTCTGCTGTGCAGGAAAATATATTGAGACTGGTTCTTTCTTTCTCCAATATTGAGAATACATGGAATGGCCAATCCATCTTCAGTCTTTCTCATATAGATGGAAGCTTTGATAAGAACCAATAAAGGAAGGATTCCTTTGGTAGTGACAGACTGCTTATGGAACTATCTGAAGTAACAAATTTCAGATTTTTATTTCTTTATTCTTTCTAGACTCCAACGTAGATTTTTTTAAATGACCTTTTAATCCTTTAATTCAGGATAGAATTAAGTAGAATCAGGGTGATTGAATGGAGCTGAGCATTTAATGGCTGGATTTTCTTCCTGATGCCTTCATGCAGTTTGCAGCAAATATTTTCCCTTTGCTCCCTGAGTCCTTCTTTTTAACTACACCCAATTCCTGCAATAATATCAATATTATTATTCCCTACTGGGAGGTATCCCAAATTCTTAAATAAGCAATTTTATTTTTTCCAACATTTTGAATAGAAATATTTTTTGCAGGATGTTGAATATCCTTTACATTTCCCTGCTCCAGTCTTCTAAATGTCAACTCCCAGAATTCTCAACAATGGCTATGCTAACTGAAGATAATATCTGTAGCTCAGGGTTTAACTAAGGCATCCTTGGTGTTCTTTGAGCTTGGTTGTTTTCTTACAGACATTTCATTACCAAATTAGGCAATATCATTACCTACAATAAAATGTAAGATAGCAAGAAAACAAGACTTCTTGAAGCTGAAATCCGTACTGTGAGAAGGCAGTTCATTTGGGTAAAGTTTGGGGAGGAAAATTTTAAACTGACATGTCCAACTAGCATTTTTCACAGATCTGGGACTCATGTTAAAATTCCATACCATAATAAACAATGGGACAATGGAACAATTGGGACATCCTGGACCACAGCAGATTAGATGATACAATAGATTAGATGAGATGAGATTCCAATTGCAAAAGGAATGTGTTCTTGATGCAATCTCAGAGAACATATATTTAACAAAATCCTTCTTAACATAGAGCTAATATTCAACAAAAAGTCATTTTTATAATCTTTTTTTTTTCTTTTCCATTCTAAAGGGCTGGCCATATGCCTTAGAATCTCTTCCTTTAAAAAGTTGTATCCTCACTAATGCTTATGGATTGGATTAGCAAAAAAGCAATATGTAATTTTTTCAGAGAAAATTGCAAGAGAATCATTAAAATTTATGACTTCTGAATGATAAAGACGTTTCACTGACCAATTTGAAGTTACTTACCTTGGCTTCTTTAGATGGCTCATGTCCATTCACAGTCATGTTCTTTAAGAATCTAGACATATTTTTTTCCTCAAGCAGCAGCTATGAAGAGTTCTTCTGAATGAATTCCCGTTTATGTCAGAGATATTATAAAATAACAGCAAATCAAAGCATAATTTGATTTTAATTTTAGGCATAGATTTCCAAATTGCTATTAATGTCCTAAGTGTTACTTCTAATTGTGAGTTAGTATAGTTTATAGTAAAACTTTTGTGGGTGTGTATACAGACATATGCATATATGTACATTCATAGACAGATATATAGACAATATAGATGATTTATGACAGGTAGGTAGGTAGGTAGGTAGGTAGGTAGGTAGATAGGTAGATAGATAGATAGATAGATAGATAGATAGATAGATAGATAGATAGATAGATATAATATAGGTATAGATAGAGTGGTATATGTGCTTCTTATTAGCAATATATTTGTGAGAAACTACATCAACTTTTCCCATCTGTTACCTAGTTGCCTGAAAGTCCCCATACATATCCCAGAAATAAAATATATTGGTCTTCCAGATGTGTTGGATTACATTTACAAATAATCCTAATTAACGTGCTTGAGAATATTACTACCAAATGATGGAAAGCTATAGTTCAACACCTCAATACCAGTTTAAAGGCTGAATAAGGTACTTCTAAAAGCTCAATATCTTAACTTCTAGTTCTGGAAGGATGAACTCTGGCTGCTGAAGGCCAAATAAAGCAGAGGTTGGGAAGTAAGGAAATACATTTTGCAGATTGGAGTGATAAGTCATGTTATAAAAAAAGCTTATAAAAAATCATATGAGCTCAGAACTTGCTAAAAATGCCTCCTTATTTTTACTGTTGCATTATCAACCAGTCAGTGCAGAAAGAGTCATTTTTGAATTATTTAGAAGAATAAAATTAACTCACTAGCTATACAATAGTACTCACTGCTGCTTCAAAAAGATAATTATGTTTTGATGCAATATTATTCTGATACAGGCTTTGGGACAAGCAACTCAACTCTTCAATTCTAAATAAGGGATATCTTTTTTTAGTCTATTTACCCAGCACTTCATCATTAAAGTGACATTATGCAGGCAGGCAATATTTCTCCCATAGAACTTGGAGTGAAGAGCTTTTGGAACTTTATGGCACTCTGTGAAGCAAATACTGAGGTCCAAGTGTCATTATTGCTGCAGACATATTAACAAAATATCTTTTTTTTTTTTTTGAGGGACAACTGTTATGTCACAATCATCTCAAAATAATAATGCATGCAGCTTTACATCATCATACAAATGATAAAAAGTATGTCCTAGTGATAGAAGAATGCAATTTGCAAAATGCAGGGTCATTTGATTACATCTGACCCTCTCCATAGACCCTCCTACCAATTCAAATTCTCATGTATCTCTAAGTTACTATCCTATTTTTGCAATCCTTAAACAATCAGTAAATACTGAGTAATTTTCCACAACAAGCTTTATAAAAGCTGTGCTTCTTCCTAATTATAACAAACCTTTAAAAACTCAGGAGATTAGATTTGGAGTAAGTGGTTATTATACATGTCCCTAATTTCCCAGCTACTCTTAATTTTAAGTTCAATGTTTATTTCTTGATCCAGTCTCCCAATCCCTGGAGAAATCAGACACTCAGAACATCTACTGATGATAGAAAAGTGGCTCAATTAGCATTTTTCTGTTATGTCCAATTTAGATCCCCTACATCTCTATTCTAATCAGAACATTGACTAAAATTCAAAGTTTTGCAATACATCTTTGGACTGTTTCACAAAAATGTGTATTGTAGAAAATATAATTGATTAGTGTGATCTATTATCAAGGAAACATTTTTATAAGCCATGCATTTTTTGGCAAGCAGATATAGAATTATATAAAATTGAAAAAAAAAAATCTATCAATGATCTACAAAGGAAGAGGAGAGGGAGGTGGGAAGAGGAAGGAGGAGGAGGAAAAGAAAAGAAAAAAGAAGTAAAGAATGAATGAATGAATTTGATACTATACTCATCAGTATATGCCATGCAGAAATGCTTTAAATTTATTCCTAGAATTTAATCCCTTTTCATTTTAATCCACAGATCTCAGTTCTCCTTTTCCATTTGTGCTATTTGATAGAGCTGTGCAAATTTCTGAAGGGGTCCTTCAGCTTGATGAAGATTTATGTGAAGTAACCCTTCCTAGCAGCTTTGGTACACCCCATGTCACTTCTAAACAGTGGAGTGAACACATCTGTTTGCTGAAGGAAATAGCTTTCTGTGGATTCACAGCAGCTCATTTTCCACAGAGGAAAGCATAAAAAAGGATGCTTTCCATTACAAGGGAGCTTCAATGAATGAAGCATGTAGCTTATCTAGTCAAATTACACTTGCCTCATGCTGCTATTCCATCTGATGGAAACATCATCTGTTGCCACAAGCAGAGGGTATACACAGAAAATTCACTACAGAAAAGATAGACTTCCCATGACTCATTATGACTGGGAATAAAGTATATGGAAGAAACCATAGCAGCTAATACTTTTGGGGATTTAAAGATATTGATCAAGACACTGATCTGAAGTCTAGAAAGTCACATGGCTTCATACCAGGGGTGTCAAACTCACGTCACCAAACTCACATCATCATGATGTATCGTGACTTTCTTTCACTTCGCTAAACCAGATGTGGGCATGGCCAGTTGCATCTGGCCCACAGGCTGTGAGTTTGATACCCTTGCTTTATACTATCAAGGAGTTTATGATTTGCTTTTAAAATGGGGAATTAAAAACTCATACACAAAGTAAAACCATCAAAATCTATAATAATACTTAATCACCATCATGCAATATTATCTCTGTATTTTAAGATATTTATTTTGTTTTAACATTTTTTTGAAAATGTTACTCATTTCATTATAGTTATTATAGCATTTTTATGCTTAATATTTATACAGAAACATTTCTATTTTAATTATAACTGGAGTTTATTTTAGTGCTTTGTAATTTATGGGTTTTTTAGAAAAGCAAAATATATAAATTTCATCATCATCATCAATGTTTCTTATCTGCAATCTTGTTTGGATATTTTATTTTATTTCTGCAGCAAGTACTTCTGCCTCTTCCTTATCCTTTTCTTCTCCCCTTCTTTTACATAGTGATGAAATACAATTCTTTATTAGGAAAAAGCAAGGCAGAAGCAGTAAATCGATTTCTGCCAGATCACAAAATCTTAAATAGTAAAGCGGCTGATAAATGGGACAATCTGCATTTATTGTAGGAACAGGACTTACAGTACAAAATTAATGTTCATACCTGAGAGAAATATTTCCCATGAATTAATGATATTTCAAATTTCCTTTACTGTTTAAGTTGCTCATTGAAAAAAAAATATACGTCTCTAAAGGCCAGTTTTAAATTTGGAATTTTGTCACCCACAATATGTGAGAAATGAGTACACATTCCTCTTTGAGCTCAAAAAAAATGTCATTTTTAAACCTGTTCTGCGAAGTGCCCCCTTGAAATTTAATCTCCTAATCTTTCTCAGTCTAAGTCTAGACAATAAACATAGTGCAAAAGTCCTCTTAGATTGCATCTTAAAGCTGGAATGAATTAATGTAGTCTCCAAGACAGTCTACAACTCAAGCCTACTTACATACAGGGTTAAGGGATTTTAGGCTACTGAATGGGCGAACTTGCCATAGTCAACTCACTGCAGCCAATTTACCATGGCCAATTTGCTGCAGGACAACTTGCCACAGGACAATTACATATATTCAAAGGTTAAATTAGTTTCAACTGTGTTCAGAAATAATAAAATAAAGGAAATCAATCTAGAAGTACAAGAATTACAATAATTTTAACAAAAATATGGTCATCAATAATAAAAGTAATTAAATGAAATGATTAATACAGCACTGAATTGTCCTGTGGTGAATTGTTCCACAGTGAGTTGGCCATGGCAATTTGTCCCATGGTGAATTGGGGGGTAATATTTACATAGAGGTGCATGTTCCATAACAGAATGCATTTTTGTAAATTAATAAATGTATGGACTCTTCCTTTACCACCCTTTAGATAGCTAAAACCAATAGACTTGGGCTGCAAAATCAAATAGAATAGAATAGAATAGAATAGAATAGAATAGAATAGAATAGAATAGAAT
>NW_020769330.1:4346980-4373629 GCF_900518735.1 Pseudonaja textilis
ATAGAATAGAATAGAATAGAATAGAATAGAATAGAATAGAATAGAATGAAAGGGGAGTGAAGGAAAGGCAAAGGAACAGGAGTAAAGGGGAGGGGAGGGGAGAGAAAAGAGAAGAGAAGGGAAGGGAATTCTTTATTGGTCAAGTGTGGTTGGACAGACAAGGAATTTGTCTACTCATGATGATAGCATAGAGTTGGTGCTTTATTAGATGTTTTTGTTGCTATTTGTCTTCCAGAATTTGCAACTCAGATTTACAAATAATGCTTTCTGCTTTCTGAAACATTCATCAATTCAGATCCTCCAAGATCAAAAATGACTACTGTATATAATAAGAAGCTAGATAAAATTCTTGACTCTGGGATCTGCCCAGAACTTAAAAAGAAAGACAGTAAAGCTGAATTTAGATTAGTCGAGTTCAGATTTAGACTTTGTTAAATCCACATGCAGTTAAACTAAAAAAAAAGAAAAAAAAAGAGGTTCTCTGTAACAACTGGCTTGGGGTTGCTGCTTTGTTGTTATAGATATTGCTCTTGATTTGTTCTTTTGTTGTAATCTGATCAATGGTTTACATTGTGGTTTCTAGCTCACCTTTATCAACTATCTGTTTTTGCCATAAAGAAGCAACTTGCAAGCAAAACTGTAAAATGGAAGGATTATGGTTTTCTTCAGGGAGAACTTGAATGATATTAAGCCTCTGATTCATTTTTTTTGTATCCCACCTTTATTATTTTATAATAACTCAAGGCAGTGAATATACCTACCACACTTTTTTTCTTCCCCACAACAACAACCCTGTAAAGGTGACTTGGGTTGAGAGAGGGTGACTGGCCCAAAGTCACTCAGCTGACCTTCATGGCTAAAGTGGGACTTAACTCATGATCTTTCACTTTTTAGCCTGGTGCCTTAACTGCTAGACCATACTTGCTCTCTGTTTAATTGGATTAAGCAGCAAAATAGCATTTTGTTTTTATTTTTAATGTTCTATTTTATTGTCTCATTGAACACACACAAATAATAGCATTGCTCAGTTGGGTATCTAGGTTCCAAATTAGTTCAGTTTGAGTGAAATGTAAGTGTTCTCCACTAATATAAGAAATGTTGACAGTTTTATCTGCAAGTGTTATGCAATTTTTCCTCTAAGAAAACAGTGCTACTTTTTCAAGATGACTTAGAATTAATTTCCTCCCACATTGGGAGATGTTGCTTTAGATCAAATATTTGCAGGAAAATGGTCTAGCAATCTGCAGTTTCTGCTGTGCCATTTGGCTCAGCAATTTGGTAGAAGGGACTTCATCAGGTTGGCTGCCTCTTCAGGAATCACATTCCACATAGGATGTCCATATATTAGATAGCAATAAAAATAACTGTCAGAAACCAATAGCTAATCAAAGATAACTGTGACACCCTATTAATATAAAGCTTCATTAGCTTCATAATTGCATCTTGCAAACTTTGGCTAACGTCAAATAAGTTGGTTAGTCTTTGTATGGGCGACCATAAAAAAATTCCAGGTTTATATCTTGGACATTTTAAATTGCAAAAACCAAGAACAAAAATATAATAGCCTATAAGAAAGCAATGTCAAATCAATTGTGCATTGTTGCCAAAAAAAAAATTACACAGACTTGTCTAGGAAGTCACTCGGAATCAAGCTTAACCTGAAGCATCTCTAATCCTCTATTTCACAGAGATAAAGGTAGAGCAAGTGTTTTTAGAGTGACCAATTACAACAAAATCTGAGTTGCCAGGCAATTGAATAATGTGATGACAATGAGAATGCTGGCAGAGTTTAAAATGTTCAGCTATAAGAAAATTGAACTGAAACTTTGAGACATTGAAAACAGAGCTCCATTGTTGGATTCCTCTTAAATTCTCTTGTATAATGCAAATCACAAGAGTTGAGGATGGGAGATTCTTATGATATTAACGCTTCCATTCCCTCAGAACAAACTTTTCACTCTAAGTCTCCAGGGCCAATTCACTTTTCAGAAGTCAAGATTGTATATCAGCTCAAAGGTATTGTCAAGAGGTACCAGGTGCTTTAAAGAATATCTCTGTGAAATAGAGGATTAGAAGACTGTCATAGAGAGCTTGATAAATGGGTACTTTGCCAATAAGTCAAGTCACCTTGAAAGGGCTTGAAAGATACAAAGCAGGAAAGAATACATGGAGCATGAGGGCTCAAAGGGGAAGGTGAAAATCTGGTTTTACTATAACAGGAGAAATGAATATTTCTAAAAATGCTATTTAGATTATATTTATTATAGTTTATCCAGTGTTTCTCAACCTGAACAAATTTAAGGTGTATGGATTTTAACTCCAAAAATTTCTTTGCCGACATATTGGCTGGAAAATTTTTGGAAGTCCGCATACTTAAAAAGTTGCCAAGGTTGAGAAACGATGGTTTATGCCCTAGTCTGAAACTGAAGAACCATACATTGCTTTTCTTCTCCAATAATTCTGAGTGACAGCTATCAAAGTCAGCCAAAAAATAGGTGATGACTAACTGTGTAAGAGCTACCAGAAACACTCATGACTTCAGAGAAGTGAAGATACAGAAAGTAAGACAATGTCTCAGCCAGTCCTTAAGTATTGAAGATTTGTCTTTAAATGAATCCAAAGTCCAGCTCCTCTTTAGGACAATGATAGTTTATTCAAAATATCAGCAAAAAATACTCTAATCAGGCAAGAATGGCTAAAAGCCAGGCAAGGTAAGTGTTGGGGTTGAGTTTGCTCACTTTCCTTTTACTACCATTATCATGAGGCACATCCCACCACACCCAGGCCTGTACGCAGTTCTAGATCTGACCACGCCTAACCTACTATCTATAAATTCTATTAACCCTATAACATGTCTACATCCCTAACCTATTCCGACCCTCACAAACTGATCCCCACCTGGTGCCACCTTCACCATGTCTTAACTCAATGCTTAATTACTACCTATATGTGCCCCAACTTCTTCTAATAATATGCATCATATCAATACATGAAAAAAGCCATTTCCAGCCATTCAGTTGTTTCAGAATCCATCCTTTATCCCACAGTTGCTTCAGAATCCATCCTGCAGCTCACAGCTCTGCTGAGTCGTTCTAAAGCAACCTTCAACATCATCGTCTAGCACATAATACAGATCCGTCAGCAGAGCTAAGGTGATATTCTCTTGCTGCAAGTTGTGTTAGGAGCTGACGGCTCAGTAGCTAACTCAGAGACTGACACAATGGTTAGCAAAGAAGGCTATAATGCTCCAAGTTCTAGAAACAACCTTTCACAGAAGGATTGAAAAAAGCAACAGCGATGTCTTAATAGGGTTGACATGGTATACTTCTTATCATTCAGCCTATCCTGGTGTTCTCTTTACTAGTGTTGGAAGAAATATCCTTCTGGGTTCAGTTCCAAGTGGGGAAAAAGACAGTGGAGGCTGTTAGGAAAGATGGTTTAATGGTGGACATTAGGACCACATGGCCTGAAGCTCCAAAGAAGGATGATCACATGCTCCAAGGTGAAGGAAAAGAGAAGGAATGATATGCTAAGAGTGCTGAGAGTTTTATAACCTTTGTTGGGATTTGAACTGAAGCTTATATTCTGATTGTTTGTCAGACTCCCATGGGGCCATGCAGGGGCAACTCTGTAGGCTGTCCTGAGTTCCAGGCTTGGTTGAGCTTTGCTGGATGATGCACTGAAACGGGCTTTGGGCAATTGCTATAAATTTACCTGGAGATCTTTGTTATGTAAAGTATTCTGGCCCAAGCCTTAATGGCCCACCCATTAACAAAGGTGGGAGTGAGTTTCTGCTTCTGAGGTGAGTTTCTACTCTTTTTAGGGGAAACATTCTGTCTTTTTAATATTTCCTAGAATATTTCAATTTTCTAGGACAGATGTGGATGCTAACTTCCTACAGTAGTTACCCTATGATTATTACTCTAATACAGGGGTGTCAAACTCGATTTCATTGAGGACCATATCAGGGTTGTGTTTGACCTTGAGGGGCCAGGAGTACAAGGCCAGGGTGGACATGGCCAGGGTGGGTGTCCACTCAGCAATGTCACTCATCGAGACTGGTTTTGGCCATGATGGCCCTTCCAGCCTCCATTTTGGGCCACGACAACCTCCTGCAACCCTCTATCATGTGGTCTTCTCAAGCTCCATTTTCATTGGCAGAGGGTTGCAGGAGGCCATTGTGGCCCAAAACAGAGCCCAGGAGGGCTGTGTGTAGCCCTCCCAAGATCCCTTTTTGCTGGCAGACACACCACAAGCCAGTCTTCCACTGTTTTCAGGGTGGGCCATGGGCCAGATAGAAGCACCCCATGGGCCAGATCTGGCCTCTGGGCCTTGAGTTTGACACTCCTGCTCTGATAGAATTCTTACAGTAGACCAGGGGTCTTCAAACTTGACAGCTTTAAGACTTGTGGACTTCAACTCCCAGAATTCCTCCTCCAGTCATTTTAGCTCAGGAATTCTGGGAGTTGAAGTCCACAAGTCTTAAACTTGCCAAGTTTGAAGAACCTTGAAGTAGACATTCTTTTACCAAATTATGAAGTACAAGTGGGGGGAGGGGGGAGGCATTGACTTCTGACTGTTTTAGCAGAGTACAAGATAAAAACAATCCAGCCTCAACTTTTTGTTTTTATATATTAATATATAACTAGCCATTTATATAACAACAAATCTATTTGATTGACAAAATCAAAGTTTCATGAATTGGCAATTTATGATGATTACAGTGTCCTAGGGTCATGTGATCACATTTTCTGATCTTCTGACAATCAAAGTTAACGGGAAAGCCAGATTCACTCAACAATCATATAACTCTAACCCTAACTCCGATTTAACAAATGCAGTGATTAAATTAACAGTTGTGGCAAGAATGGTCATAAAATGGGGCAAAATTCACTTAATAACTGTCTCACTCAGCAAGAGACATCCTGGGCTGGTAAATCAAGGATTTCCAATTTAGATACATTGAGACCTGGGGCTTAAAAATGGGACTATAGCTACATACATTGATAGCAGTGACATGCCTTTTAATCAGTTAATTAAAAAATAAAAACCAAAAGATGATTATGCTAAAACAACATCAAAATAATTAAAGACTAAAACAGCAACAGCAGAAGCCATATTTAAACAACACTTATGAGTTCCTTCAAAAGTAGGCTGAAACCTATGTCTTACGCTTCTTTTGAAAAACCAGCAAGGCAACCAATGAATTTCCTATTTACAACTTCTAAAAATATTTGCTATAATGATTCATCTTATGACAAGACATTGTCAACTCCAGTTGTTGATTACTTTGTGACAAAGTTTCCATGATGGCACTCAACTCAGGATGTGATCTTCAACAGAGAAAATATTATTTAAGAGGTGGACCTGTAAAATATTATTTAAGAGGCTGTAAGTATAAACTAAATCTTTTTTAGCAGTCTGAAATATTATTAGCAAGCATTTCTCTTCAATGTGTAGTATTTTTCTTATGGCCAAATGCTTTCTTCAAAAGGCTGCCAAATTTACAAATTTACTCTTTTTTTTCACTCTTCTCTTCTTCCCTTGTACGGTGCCATGTCTATTAACAGTGCTAAATAAAACTTCTTTGGCCATAACTCTAACCCTGTGAAGACAGTATGGCTGGTATACTGAGCAAAACAGAAAGTTGGCCTTTTAAGCAATAACTCCAGGAGTAATATGACCCTATTCAGCGTAGATCATCTAAAGTCGGGCCTTGTGACAATTTACTTCCCTGACAGTTTTCTATTTCCCCTTTTTTAATTACCACATTTCTCACTGGGATATTTTGTACTGGCCTTCTCAGGTCGGATTTTTTTTGTGTGTGAATTGGTGGCATTTATTTTCCCTCCAAAAGACTGGAATTAATCTAGTCTAGTTCATTACCCTCATGCTTACTCCAGTTGTAATATTGCTTGTCTGGCAAGACAGTTACTTCCTTTCCTTCTAAGTCATTAGTTAGTTTACTATTGTGCTCAAAAACAAAACAAAACAAAATGAGATTGTATTCTATAACTGACACCATATGCTCAGTCCTAATTGTTATATTTGAGTAGTCTAGATATTTGTTCTGCTTGTATTAGCATCTTAATGTGGCCATGGAGTCAAATGGGTAACTTTCCATTCTGCATATTTTTAGCATCTGAGTGCCTCTTTTTCCATGTAATTTGTTGGAGTGAAAGTGGAAATAGAAACCTGATTTTGGCTCTCTGCACCAAACCAATTACATTCTAGAAGCAGTTGCATTTTATATGCTGAACATGCTTAAAAATAAAATAAATAAGGACAGTCTTGATCTAGCCAAACATTTTCAACTCTCTACCGACATTTGATTGGCTTAGAAAATAGTCATTTATGCCAAATCTAATTGAACCCTGAACACTAATTTATTTCAATGTCTGAAAGTTAAGTTCCCATCAAGAGAAATGGGACTTAAAGTACTTCTTTGGGCAAGAATTTGCTTGTTGCAGGGGTTGCCCTATTGGTGTTTTAATGTTTCCTATCATACGTCTTAGAAAAATTAGATGGAAACCAATGTAGTTATGTGTGGTTTCAAAAGCTTCATCTCCCATCTTTTAATTGTTTGCTTGTATATTGATTTATTTAACCATGCATTTTATTATTGAGACATATATATATGTTTGCATAGACTTTGGAATGTGTACATGCCATTCAACAGAACAAGTATATTTCCTTTTCATTCTAAATTGTTTTCCTTGTAATTGTTGTTCCCTCCCCATACTGTTTTTCCTCAACAGTGAAATAAACAAACAAACAAATGAACAAGTGAGCTGTAAATCTGTGTGACAAATGCTGTAGCGAGTTCTAATCCCTTTTCCTCTATTTCACTTGTCATCTAATCTCCTGCACCGGCTAAAACAGCAACATAAACTCATGTTTTATATAGGTAGGGTAGCCATGCCTATGTTAATGACTAAATAAATTGTCACTCTGAAATATTTGACATGATGCTCGTTTGCAATTTTTCAAATAATCCAATCAGCCATTGGAAAAAGAAAAGGCTGCATTATAATGCTCATCCAAATCTCTACTTTTGGGGGGCTTTCAGGAATGACATAACTCTTTATAATTCTCTGTCAAAACATATTTTCAGTGAGTGGAATATGACTTGGTTGACATGCCACACTGCAGTCCATGTCAGAGTCATATGTATTCCCTTACAATTCTGTGATTACTTTAAAGAGACAATTGACTTGTATGGTTGCAAACACTGTGCCTCTGTGAAGTTAATTTTGTATGGAACTTTTTTAAATAAATATTTTGGTTTTGAAAAGGTGTCCTGGGAATTCCATTTTCAATGGTATTCTCAGGAGACTTTTTCTAAACCAAAATGTTTATTAGAAAAATTTCCATACAAAATTAAGTTCCCAAAGGAAAGGAGCATGCAATTATACAATAGTTGTTAATTTAATCTTGCGTAGCTTTTTCTCTGGTAATATTTCACTACTAACTAGAGCATACAAAACATTTGCTAGGCCAATTCTCGAATACAGCTCATCTGTCTGGAACCCACATTGCATATCGGACATTAATACAATTGAGAGAATCCAGAGATATTTCACGAGAAAAGTTCTCCACTCTTCTGCTCACAACAGAATACCTTATACCACCAGACTTGAAATTTTGGGTTTAGACAACTTAGAACTATGCCGCCTTTGGTCTGACCTAAGCATAGTACTTAAAATTATCTGTTATGATGTCCTACCAATCAATGACTACTTCAGCTTCAACCACAATACACGAGCACACAATAGATACAAACTTAAGGTTAACTGCTCCAAACTCAATTGCAGAAAATATGACTTCAGCAACAGAGTTGTCAGTGCCTGGAATGCACTACCTGACTCTGTGATCTCTTCCCAAATTCCCAAAATTTTAACCTTAGACTGTCTACTGTTGACCTCACCCCATTCCTAAGAGGTCTGTAAGGGGGATGCATAAGAGCACCAATGTACCTACCATCCCTGTCCTAATGCCTTCTTTTATTCATACCCATTTAATGTACTCATTCATACCCATTTCATGTACTCATAATCATGTTCCTAATTATATCTATTATCTAAAACATGGTTGACAAAACAAACAAATAAAAAACAATAAAAGTAAATAAAAAATAAATAAATTTGAATACTCAAGAAAAGAAAAGAAACTGATGGGTCATCGAAAAGGTCAATCCAAAGTTCCACTCAAAGCATGAATGAACATCCTCAAATTATCCTACTTCTAACACACATTTTCAGATCCAGCAATCTGAAAAGGCTCTAATGCTGGGAAAGGAGGAAGGAAAAAGAAGAGGATATCATCAGCAAGGTTGATGGACAAGTCATTCACAATGGGGATGACTGCATTATTGGAAGACTTGAAAGAACAAGTAAGGAATAGTTTGTCATGCAGAAGACCTATCCATGAAGTTGATCAGAATTAAAATAACTTCATGGCAGATAATCAACCAACTAACTCACTCTCTCTCTCTCTCTCTGTATATGTGTGTATTTGTACTATTGTTGTGAGCTGCAGTTGACTTTGTCAGATGTATAGACTGACTAGATTCATGACAGATTTAAATTGGGATGACATAAAGGAAAAAAAGACGCTGGTTAGGACAATTCAAGTTAAACATGGGATAAATTGATGATGATGAAAAAACATGATGATGGTGATGATGGTGATTGACAAATGAATGATGGTGCTGTAGTGGTCATGGATACAATTTTTTTTTTAATCTGTTTCCTTCTCAGTGTATATATAAAAAAGAAATCAGATATTAGTGGATCTTTTCTTTATGCTATCTATTCACAAAAAAACCATTTTGGTAGGGTACACCATTTTACACTAAAAGAAATATGTGATGGAAACATTTCACATTAGGACTTTCATATAAATGTTTCCAGCTAAAATGTTGCCATCATATCCATAAGATAGGAACAAATTATCAGATATATAATGTTTTGTAAATATATATTTCTACAGCATGTTGATTCGAAATATAAAGTATTTTCAACTGATAATTTACTGTGAAATTGTGATTTTCAGGGAGCTTGGGGAAAGACCAAGATTTCTTCATAAAAAGGAATAATGGCAGTATTCTGGTGACTAGCCACGTCATTTGCCAATAAACGATCAACTGCCTATGATTTTCTGAGGATCACATATTAATTGATTGTGTGAAGGATTCTACATATATACCTAATACATAAGATATTGTTTTGTAATGGGATCCACTAAGGACTATAACTTATACATAAGAATATTTTGCATATTAATTGTACAAAAAGTGATTTGGTATGGATTTGTTCCCTGAGCAAATGAGATGATGAACCTATTTCAATATAGGTTCCTCAATTGTGGGACAATCTTCATTTTGCTACATCTTGCAATACATATCTAAATCAATTTGTGTAAAGCTTAATGGGTCATACATTTGCTGGGATACTATAAATCATACAAATGGGATGCAATTAAAAAAACTGTTGTGTTAAATTGGAAGGCAAAGGACAGGACAGATAGTTATCTACAGGATTTTTTTAAAACTGTGCTTAAGTTGAGTTTGAACCATTGGGACTTCTATGGACACATCTCTGCAGTTTTCTTGGAAAGTGCATGGAAGTAGATTCCCGTAGTTTTCTTCTGGGATGTTTATTTCTCAGTGTAAATTGTAGCAGTAGGATTTCCTGGTGGCTCCCATTGTGGATCTATTTAGCTTCCAAGGCCAAACAATTATTTCTTCTATACATATGAATGAATATGTGTGTGTGTGTGTGTCTGTGTCTGTGTCTGTGTCTGTGTCTGTGTCTGTGTTTGTGTGTGTCTGTGAAAGCCTGACTCACGGACAAACACAATACACAAGCCTGATGATGGCAGATGAGATTCTGCCGAAACGTCACTACAACTTTAAAAGTACAACTATAATGACATGGGAAAATACCTGAACAGAGCTGAATACTATATGTGTGTTTGTGCGTGTGTGTGTGTGTGTGAATATGTATATGTATATAAAACAAACTATTCTAAAAATACAAGTCAGACAATGGGAGGAAGTAACAAGAGATAAGCCTCTCTTAATTTTTTTTTAAATATTGAGCAAACAGATGCAATTTTCATTGATATGTTCCTCGTATATTTTCCTTGTTGTCCAGAAGCTTCTAACTCTCTCATTTCCATCACATGTAACGTGAAACCGATGTAATGACAACATTCTGAAAATAGAAAGTAAAATGATTTGTCAGTTTAACTTTTCAAGTTATTTTTCCAGAGAGCTGAAAAAAAGACCCTTGTGTCTATTACAGAGCAACCTCTACACAAATTGTTAATGCACAATTCATTGAACCATTAGTTTAGTTGCATCTGTTTGGCATTCTTACCAAGTCCCTGTCTGGTAAACTAATGAATTCAGAGTGTTTTAATTTTCTCCAGTTACTCATTCCATTTCATGGAAAGAGATATATTTATCATTATTAATTTAATCAATGTCATTTATATGTCTTTTTATTGCAATGTAAATATTCATTATGTATTTAGGAGGTTTTTGGAGCAAGATTCCAGTTCTTCTCTTAGTAACTAATCCAGCAGTCTATTCATAATTTCTAAAACATTGGCTCAAAAATGTTTTTCAGTTGTTATCCGTATTCACTTGATAAATTGCCTTTGCCTTCTTTACACATATTCAATGTGTAATCAATTACCACAGATGTGTCGGTGTTTTGGAGTATACATTCGGTGCAGTACACTTTCATGATATGGCATAATGCTGTGTTCTAAGGAGACAGACACCCTTCACAAGAATTTTTTTTTCATTATGGAAACCTAGCTATTTGGGAAATGTACTTATCCCCAAGATTTTAGTAGATGTTCAGTATTGTAGGTTGACGGACCCCCCCCCCCTTGTGTTTGCACGGACTTGCCAAATCTCTAAGTATTGTGACATAGTCATTGCACAGGCAAAAAAAATCAGTTTGGATGAAATAACATTAAGTTTATTAAACCATGAAGGATAGGGGAGGCTAAGACTGAGCTGGCTTATCCTTAAAATCCCTTAGTAACAGTCCAAGCAAGCATGGCTTGTAATCATCTAAACCAGCTGAAAATCTTGTAACTTTGCAGCACAGTCCTTCTTGAGGCCAGTAATCAATTGAACTATAAAAGCATTCTTACATGCAGTTTCTACAGCGGTCAGGGGTGAATGGATTCCTTCTATTTCAGCCAGTATTTATTCCATCAATTCGCTCTGCCGCATGTTCCATTCTGCACCAGATATGTCTGTAATTAATTTTGGAATCAGTACATACAAAATTTGTCACAGCTTTTGCTTAGCTTTGTTCATTTTCTCTCTCACACTCTGTCTTTCTCTCTCACACTCTCCCTCCCTCCCCTCTCTAACTTCTGTACAATATTGATGCACCTCAGTGCCTTTTTGCCTTAGTACAGCATTGTATATGTATTGTATATGTCAATATTTGATATTGAAATTTGATAAATCTATACCATCCATATCTATCTATGTATCTATCTATCTATCTATCTATCTATCTATCTATCTATCTATCTATCTATCTATTGATCGATCGATCGATCAATCTATCGATCGATCTATCAATCCATCTATCCATCTATCCATCTATCCATCCATCTATCTGATTCTGAAGCCTATTATATTAAACATTGAGATATATTAACTGCATATAATTTATATGAATTGTCTAACCAAAGGTGAGAAATTGAACATTTGCCATGCACATACACACACGGGGGGAGTGGGGCAAATGCACTAACAAATAATTTAAAATGATATTTCAATCTAAGGATTATCTCATCTTGAGGATCAATGAAGGATATTCCAATAATTTATTTATTGGGCTTGTCCTAGAAAGATAAACCTATGACCTTTTCTTTTCAATTTTTAATGTAACTATTATCATTCCAAGACAAAAAATATAAAAATGTTATAATTTTCCTTAGGAAATATAACCACTAAATGTAATTAGGCAGAGATGTCATTGGCACATGCTATAGATCTGGGGAGATATATCATTTACAACATTCATAATGCTTCCTGAACTTTGAAGCAAGTGTTATGGCCTCTGAATTTTTCATCAGTTTGGCCTCTAATCTGAGCTACAGTACAAAATTACTCTGCAACCTCTCTGCCATCAGTTCAGCCTCCAAAACCTTTCCCACATGCTCTCCTTGTTCTCTTTGTAATCCATCTGTGTTAAATCCCCATGGGATTAAAAAAAAAGTGTAAGTGTAGTCACAAATCTTTAACTACTGTTACCAGGCACAGAAAATTCTGCCCAGGAAAAGAACATCTACAGCTTTTTGGCAATGTTTCAAAGATACCCCTGAATATAGGAATATTTTATTATATTTCTAAACATAGGAAAGATAGGAATAATTTGAAAAGCTCCTAGAAACCACAGCAATCTTTAAATCTTATTTCTAGGAAATGACATCTCAAGTTCTGTATCCAGCCCTTGCACAGCCTTTACAGGCCTCAATTTATCCCAGTTAGAAAATTTATCCCAGTTAGAGAGCAAACTATATATTCTGTGCCACTCATTTTGTTCACATAGCTCCTGAAAAAAAAGGACTAGGAATTCATTTCTTGGACAGATGGAATCACATTCTCTATAGCTTCTATCCATATATTTATTTATTTATGGAGATCTAAAAGGAACAGAACTCCTCATCAATTGTAGACAGGTTCAGAATCTGAAAATTATTTTGAGAATTTGTAGACTATGAACCAAGAGCATCATATCCTAGTTATAAGCCACATTAGGGGGTTGTTTTTGTTTTGGTGTTAAAGTCAGTATATATATCTGGGTTTGGTAAGAGAAAAGCTACTAATACTGTTAAGTTTGAGCAATGAGAGGCTGAACCAGAGCATGAGTGCAACAATACTTTATTATAACAATAAAGGGCTGACCGTGCTTGCCACGCCTGGAACTGGCTCGCAGCAATCAGCAACTGGTTGGACCCCGCAGCCTGCTTTTATAGCTGGCTGCTGGGGAGAACCAACCAATGAGGAAAGGGGGGAAGAACGCCCACACAAAGTGAGTGGACCTGAGTGAGAACTCCTAGAGTTCTCAGGACATAACACCCCTTCCCCCCAGATGCGAACATGCATAGTCTTTGAGGTAGGCAGGAGGTTTATGTTGGCGCCCGGAACGGCGTAGCTCTGGAACATCATCTGTCCATCCGGGGTCTGCCTGGGAAGGCAGAGTCGGCAAAGTGTCACCAGTGTGCCCCTCGGTTCGGGCCTGCCCGGGGCTCGTAGGGTTGATCACTGGGGGTGTGCTCCTGTAGACTGGATCGGGCTGGTCAACTGTCTGGGCGCCGCTGTCTGTGTTCGGGCTTTCGGAACCGGCTGTAGGTGTGAACTGATCGCCGGGCGTGATGTGGATGTGCGGCTGAGGATGAAGCCTCCCCTCGTCTTGTGCCTCTGGGTCCCTGCTGGCGATGGTGCTGAGGCGTCTACGCAGTTGGTCTATGTGCCTTCTCCAGACGCGGCCATCCTCCAGTCTGACCCGATACGACCGCAGCCCGGTGATGGCTACGATCTCGCCCGGGATCCACAGGGGGTCTCCAGCGAAGTTCCTCGCGAAAACTGGCTCCTGTAAGATAAAATGTCTAACCCCCGATGTGGAAGCGAGGGGAGAGTCAGGGCAGTACTGTGGGTGTAGTCTGTCCAATACAGTCCTCAGACGCCTGCCCATCAGGAGCTCAGCTGGGGACTTATTGGTGACTGAACAAGGAGTTGAGTGCTGGCTCATCAGGAACCGCGAGAGTTTGTGGTGCCAGTCATCCTTGTTGAACCTTGCCAGGGCTTCTTTAGTGGTCCTGATGGCCCTTTCAGCCAATCCGTTACTGGCAGGATGAAAAGGGGCTGTGAAAATGTGGCGGATACCCAGGTTGGCAGCGAAACGGCTGAACTCAGTCGATGCGAATTGTGGGCCATTATCGGAGACAATGGAGTCGGGTAGCCCGTGCGTTATGAACAGGCGTGTTAACACGTTGGTGATTGCTAGTGTGGTGGTCGTGGATAGCTGTGCTACGTCAATCCATTTGGAATAGGCGTCCACGACCACTAGGAACATCTTCCCATGCAGAGGGGCCGGCCAGGTCGATGTGAATTCTGGACCAAGGAGCGCTGGCGCTTTCCCATCTAGTAGGGGTGGCAATGGGGGGAGCAGGATGGGATTCCTGGCAAATGCTGCAGGAACTTACCCAATTGACAATGTCCTCGTCTAGACCCGGCCACCACACGTAGCTGCGTGCTAACGCCTTCATTCTCACGATGCCAGGATGTCCCTCGTGCAATGCTTCCAGAACTCGGGTACGCAGTGAGGCCGGGATGACCACTCGAGTGCCCCATAGTAGACAGCCCTGCAGACTTGACAACTCCTGCATGCGAGTCTTAAAAGGTGTGAATTTGTTATCAACATTGCCACCCGGCCACCCCCTCCTCACCCAGTCGAGCACCTGGGCGAGTGTTTGGTCTGCCTTGGTTTTAGCAGCAATGTCCAGGGCAGTGATGGGTAGGTCCAACTGGGTGATCTCAAAAATAGCGTGGACAGGAGCAGGGTCTTCAGCCGGTGCAGGCAAGGGGCAGCGACTGAGTGCGTCAGCGTGGGACGGTGTTTTACCCGGGCGGTGTATAAGTCTGTAGGAGTAGGCTGCTAGGAAGAGAGTCCACCTTGTCATCCTAGGGGAGAGGACTTGAGGGGTCTGCTTGTCCCCGGCTAGTAGGCCCAGGAGGGGTTTGTGGTCCGTGACCAGCTCGAAAAAATGGCCAAAAAGGAATTCGTGAAATTTTTTCACGGCTGCAACAGCTGCTAGGGCTTCCTTATCGATCTGGCTGTAATTGCGCTCCGTAGCAGAGAGCGTCCTAGAGAAAAAGGCGATGGGAGCCTCGGCGCCATTGGGAAGCCTGTGACTGAGTACCGCCCCAATTCCAAAAGGGGAGGCGTCTGCTGCCAGTACTAAAGGGAGGTTAGGGTCGAATTGAATAAGTACTGCCTCTGACGTGAGTAGTGATTTGACGGCGTGAAAGGCATGGTCTTCTTTGTGCCCCCAGTGCCATGGTGACTTTTTATCCAGTAATCTGTGTAGGGGTTCAGCTACTGATGCTTTATGGGGCAAAAAGGATGCGTAAAAGTTCAATAGCCCCAAGAACGCCTGTAGTTCAGTTTTGGAGGTTGGAGTGGGTGCCTCGTGGATTGCCTTAACCTTGGACTCCAGGGGGTGAATGCCAGAGGCGTCAATTTTATAACCCAGAAAGTCCACCTGTCTAGTGGCAATGGCACATTTTTCTTTTTTCAACTTGAGGCCATGCTGTCTGAACCTCTCTAACACAGCTCGAACTCTCTGGAAGAGTTGGGGTCTGTCCCTGGCCGAGACTAAGATGTTGTCGAAGTAGGGTACTACACCAGGGAGGCCCTGCAAAATCCGCTCCATGAGGGATTGAAAAATACCAGGGGCAACACTTACGCCAAATTGGAGACGCTTGCATCGGAAGGCACCCCTGTGAGTGACGATTGTCTGGAGTTCCGCTGTTTGGTTATCTACAGGGAACTGCTGATATGCTTGAGACATGTCCAATTTAGCAAAAATGCTGCCTGGTTCGAATGTGTGTAATAAGTGCTGGATGACGGGCACAGGATAAGCGCTAACTTGTAGAAATTTATTGATTGTCGTCTTGTAGTCCGAGCAAATTCTCAGGCTACCGTCTTTTTTGAGGGGTGTGACAATGGGCGTCTCCCACTTGGCGAAATCTGTTGGCTCAATGACCCCTTGTTTTAATAGTTTATCCAATTCCGCATCTAGTTTTGGCCGAATAGCAAATGGGACCCTACGCGGTTTTAGCCTGATTGGGACTGCTTGGGGGTCAACTGAGAATGAGATGGGGGTACTGTTATAACACCCCAGCTCTTCGCTGAATACATCTGAGTAATCAGCGAATAAGGAGTCAGTGTCTGAGGTTGAGACAGCATGGACTCCTGTTAGCCCTAGGCCGAGATGGGGAAACCAATCGAGCCCCAATAAGGTGGGTAGATTGCCGTTAACTACCACTAGAGGTAGGTGACCTTTAAAAGCTTTAAAACTGACAAGAAACTTGCCTCTGCCGATTACAGGAATGGTCTTCCCCTGGTAGTCCTTCAGGCCAAACTGGCATCTCTGGAGCCGGCTAGTGGATAGGCTTGGTTGGAGCCTCTTAAGGGTGTTCCACGAGATAATTGAGAGTGCTGACCCTGTGTCAACCTCCATGCGGCACGGTTTACCTTCTAGGGAAACGGAGAGAGAAATTTTACTAACAGTGTGGCAAGTGTGCTTGGCAAGGCGGTGCGTGCGACAGTTCAATACTTGCCTCTGTGGTCCCGAGTGCACGGGAGGGTGCCTTTGTGCTGCGCTTTGGGGGGCTTGGCAGACTCTCGCGATGTGTCCCCTTTTATGGCAGTTATTGCAGGTGGCTCCTTTAAACTTGCAGGTGGCCCTCTGATGAGATCCCCCACAGGCTAGGCACAGGGTGATGTGCTTGGGTGGACCGATGTTTTCTTGTTTGGCTCCTACCTGTGGCCGTCTGTCGTTGAATAGGCGGTGGACTTCGTTTTCATCACTGATGGTTTCCTCTGCTACCACCTCCTCGGAGTGGACTGGAAGTGATGTCAGCTTGGCACTTGGGCCCTGGATTTCGGTGGCTGAGTTTGTTGCCAGCTCAGCTGCCAAGGCCTCCTCGACTGCTTGTGCGAGGTTGAGGTCTTTTTTTGCGAGAAGGCGCCTTTGCAGGTGGAGGTCCTTGACCCCGCAGACTAATTGATCGAGGAGCATGTCCTCCAGGTAGGTTCCAAACCCACAATGCAGTGCTGCTGTTCTGAGAGCGGCCATATATTGATTGATGGTCTCCTTGCTCGATTGCTTCCTCATACGGAAGGTGAATCTCCTGGCAATCTGTGAGGGCCTGGGGGAATAGTGGTTAGTGAGAATTTCAAGTAACTCAGACCACGGAACGTTTTTCAACTCACGAGGAGCCACGAGCGCCGCGGCAGTATCGTAGACGGTGGCTCCACAGTAGATTAGGAAATATGATTTTTTCCGATGCTCTCCCGCATCCGCCAGGCCAACTGCATCGATATAATGATTAAAGCGGTTCTTATACGATTCCCACTTCTCCTCGTCTGGTTTGAACGCCGGGAAGACTGGATTGGAACTCATGGTGCTGGGACCGGTTGAACAACCTGTGGAAAAATCTCTCTGGGGCAGCAGACAATGTTTTAGTGCCCGTGGTGGGCAAGTGATTTCAGCTCAGGAGAGGCTGTTTGCAATCCTCTCTTTCTCTCTGGGTTAACCACGTTTGGCTGTTAGCCGTTGATGGCGTTTGGATTCGCGCCTGTGTGGGCGTCAGTGATTGGCTACAGCGCTGTGCTGTACCTTTTAGGTTTGAAATTCAAATGACAACCGTTTGAATTTCGCGCCTGATACTGAGCGGCTGCGGCTCGCAGCGCTTCACTTTCCCTGTAGCTGGGCTAACAAGTGGCTACAGACGCTTCTAACTTTCGATTCTGACCGCTCTCTCTGGCTGCGGATCAGTGTTTGCTTCTTATCGCTTGCTGGCCGCTTTCTCTGTCAGCGGATCAGCGTTTGCTCTTTTTGTTTGCTCTTTTTGTTTGCTGACCGCTCTCTCTGGCTGCGGATCAGCGTTTCTCTTATCGCCGGCCGATCGCTCTCTCTGGGCTGCGGATCGGCGGCTAGTGACTCAGTGGTTGCATGGTGCTTCTGGTAGCCATCCCACCTTCGTCGCCAGTGTTAAGTTTGAGCAATGAGAGGCTGAACCAGAGCATGAGTGCAACAATACTTTATTATAACAATAAAGGGCTGACCGTGCTTGCCACGCCTGGAACTGGCTCGCAGCAATCAGCAACTGGTTGGACCCCGCAGCCTGCTTTTATAGCTGGCTGCTGGGGAGAACCAACCAATGAGGAAAGGGGGAAGAACGCCCACACAAAGTGAGTGGACCTGAGTGAGAACTCCTAGAGTTCTCAGGACATAACAAATACCCTCATTTATTCTTAATGCATGTACACAGAATTACTCCATGCAATAAAACAGTGAAATGCTATCTTTCTAAAAGGATAAAGCAGGGTATGATTTCATCCCAGCCTGCCATTCATTAAAGGATAATGAATAAGAATTGCATTGCTGTTTATGCAATGTGCATTTGTTAGAGGCATTGGGAAACAGCTTTGTCAAAAGTCATTGAAAATGGACAACCATAGTAGCATGGAACAGTGCCACTTAGTCATCATAGAATCATCCTCATATCACTGTTCTAATTGTGTTTGCTTTGAAATCAGCGCCGTGCTGTTCAATGGGACTTATTCCCATGTAAACCATTTTGAGCTGGAGAGGCCAGTTCATCTTTTCATCAGACAGAGAATGCAAAATTGGATGCCTATCTCGGAAATATATATATTCCCCCAACAGCATCTGGTTCCTTGGCAGTCAATTCCAGCAGTTGCTCTGACTTTTTCCAAATGCCCCTGGCTCTCAGATCATTTATTCTGATGGTTTGTCTCTACTACTGACTGCTCCTGCTTAACCCCCTTTTGTTCCTATGGTCTTGTTCAGAGTCAGCTTGTGTTGTATTGATCAAATATTTGTTGCATGGAGAGAGCCTGCAGAAAACTTTTTTTCAGAGTTTCTAGACTCACCTTTCCACTTTCCTTTAATGGAAATAAAAATCAGACATGAATGCTGCAGGTGATACATGAAATCAGTCATACTCAAAGCCCTTGTAAAAAATACAGCGGATGTTTAACAGAGCAGGAAAGCAGGCAGTTCGTGGCTTCTGCAATACTTTCCAGCCCTCTAACCAGCAGTGGACATATATCTGTGTGAATGTGACATATGACAAGGAAGCAGAGTAATAACAGAATGACAAGTTGGAAAGGACCTTGTAGGTCATCTAGTCCAGTCTCTCACCCAAGCAGGAGACCCTACACCATTTCTGACAGATGGCAATCCAGTCTCTTCTTGAAAGCTTCCAGAGATGAAGCTCCTACAGTTTCTGAAGGCAAGCTGTTCTATTCATTGTTAGTAGACTTATATTGGTGAAGGAGGTGGGATGTGCCAAGTCCACAGTTACATTTGATGCTGTCAGGCTAACAAACCAATCTTTTCTCCTCTTTGTTTGGTTTTTAATTTAGTGTTTCCTCCATGTCAAAGCTTGTCCTGTCATCTGCTATTAGGTTTTGGAAAGTGAATCCTACTGGCCAACAGATTGTTCTAACATTCTGTTGGGCTGGAAAAAATAAAAATGACAAGTAGGTAATCTTCACATTGTCTTTACTTCTTGACACCCCATTGACTAGTGTTGCAATTGGAGGTGGTAATGTATTTATTCTTTCAAAGTAAGATGGATAACATATGTTGCTCAGATCAGAGCTCATACTCTCATAAGAAGAAGTCCTACGTTCAGCACATCCACCTAAAGAAAGAAGTACAAACATCTTTATTTTGAACTCTTCCTGGGAATCTTCAGCTGAAAGCATTTAAAGGGAAAATAAAGCAGTCAGCACTGGGCTGTCCCTCCTTGCAAGCCTTAGTTCATGCCAAAAAGAAACCTCATTTTCTTATTTCTATTTCTAGCTAAAATCAGTTAAGGGCAACTTACTGCAATTGGTCTCTTTCCTTATAGTTCCTTGCTTTTCCTTTGACAATACATTTCATTAAATAATAAAATTCATTAAATAAATAAAAATACATTACTATTTCATTCAAATATAATTATGTTGCTATTTTTGAAGAGTCTCTGAGTTTCTGAGTCCCAAGGCTTTTCTCATTAAACAAATTTTCCCTTGTAGTTACTAATTGGAGTATGCAACCTTTATATCTTTTAATTTTATCTATTCAACTCTTATTTAAACTTCAATTTATGCCTTTAAAATTATAACATTCAATACAGTACATAACTTCCAGTCGAATTCTGCTTGGTCCATTCTTAAAATACACACTATGTTCTTAAATATGTGTGTGTGTGTGTGTGTGTGTGTGTGTGTGTGTGTGTGTGGTATTCAGCTTTATTCGGGTATTTTCCCATGTCATTATAGTTGTGCTTTTAAAGTTGTAGCGACGTTTTGGCAGAATCTCATCTGCCATCATCAGGCTTGTGTATTGTGCTCGTCTGTGAGTCAGGCTTCACAGCCGTTTCTGTTTTAAATTTGGTGCTAGCCACATACATAGAACAAACCAACAGAAGGATAAGTACCCGCCTTGAAGAACACAAGAATGCAATAAAAAATCTGGAATACACTTCCCCATTAATCTAAGATATGAAAGCCACAGGTCATAGCATTGACTTCAGTGGCACCAAAACCCTAGCTACTATAAAAAACCCTGGCCACAGAATCATCAGAGAAGCCATAGAAATTGATAAAAGACCTAACAGTATGAATAGAAGAGATGACTCCACCAGACTATCAATCATCTGGAAGCCTGCACTCACAAACAAAAAAATATCTATACCACAATCCAGGCAAGCACCTGGACACAAACAACCCCCTTCCCAATGCCTCCAGCCCAAACACACCCCAGCCAGCCACCCAAATAAAACCTAGCTTCCTAATAAATAATTATCAGCCATTCACAAGAAACTAAGCTGCACTAAGAAACCCCAATGCACAAAAAACAATGTTGCCAACCAATCAAGAACACAGCAACTCGAAGACCAATAAAAACAGACCTAGACTCCCAGCCAATCAAGATGAGGAAAAACCATTCAAATAAAGCAGAAAGCCAGCACCAAATTCAAACAAAAAATGGCTGCTAAGCCTGACACACAAGATTAAAGAGAACCCAATACACAAACCTGAGGATGGCAGATGAGATTCTGCCAAAACGTCACTATAATAAAAGCACAAATATTAACATGTGGGAAAATACCCATTTCTATTTCTAATATAACAATACTATCTTATGTACCTTTGCAGAATCCCTTTTTCAATTAAATTTTCACCCATTATCTCTAAATTGGCTTATACTTTCAATCCTTATACATTTTCCCTGTTCCTCTATATCTTGTTTCTGTCTTTTATAATCTTTTTTCTTTTCCTTCTTCCCCCTCTTCTTCTCCCTCCCCTTTTTGTCCCCTTGTCTCTCTACTTCTAATTCTCTCTTCTGTAATCCTTTCTTCTGTTGCTTCCTAATATTGTAATTATTTTTCCAAACTATTCTCTTTTTTGGTTTTTTTTTTTCACATCTTAAACTTTTCACTCTCTTTCTCCCCTTTCCTTCCCCCCCTCTAAAGTTACTTGATCATTAAAGATGGCTTCTTCTTTGTCCCGACCTTCTTGTTCTACAAGCATTTCTTGTTGTTTCTCATAGTTCCAGATCTCCATTTCTAAAAGTTGAAATATGAAGCCATAAGAACCTCTTCCTTCTTGTGCATCTTTCTGTTTTTTAAGTTCCATTTTCAGTTCTTCTAAAAGTGATGCTATTTTAAACACTTTTAAACAACCACCCAATTGATTTTAGTCATTTAAATCCAATAGCGAACAATCCAAAACTCAGCAAGTAATCCAAATAATCCAAAACTGTTTCTTCTTGCTTCTTTTTTCCACTTTCTCTTCCTGGGGTTCTATTATTTTGTTACAAAGTTTCAGTTAGAATGTATCTTTTAGGAATCTTGTTAAGGTTTCACTATAAGTTCCTTTTAGTTCCAGGCAGTCTCCTCCATTTTTCCAGATCCCACCCTTTTATTCTTTCCTTTTCTCTCCTTTCCTGCTTTTAAAGGTTTTTGAGTATCCAAAGGGTTCACAAGTAGTTTGATGTCTGATCTAAAACAGATGTTTAGTTTACATTTGCAAAAGGCTTGTAGCTTCAAAAGAATTTGGAAAAGTCTACTTCTAATAAATATGTGAAAGTTGCAGTTCAAACTGATCAAACTCCATTTTCTCCCAAGTAGGTTATTGTTGGATTATGTATTATATCTTGTAAGTTTTTGTCTTTTAAATCTCTGGAAGTTTGGCTTGTTCCCCCAGGCAAAGAAAAAAAAAAGGAATCCCTTGCTGTGTGCTCTAATTGGTATCAACCACCAATTGGGACAAATTTCTGTTTCTGATGCCACCTGCAACTCAGTAGGTTGCTAACCTGAAAACCAATACACTTAATACAACACCTTAGTTAGGGGTGGCTGTCACCTATTAACTACCTTAAATCCTGAAATGAGATCCATATATTGGATTACTCAATACATTCATTCAAGTTGACTAAGTTTATTTCTTTAGGCTACGAAAGGCTTCTTTTATGAAAAGGTCTTATTTTCCAATCAAGAGCAAAGCTGGAATGTGTTAAACAGATAAATCAATGCCCCAGAAAAGACTTATTCAAAAACATAGAAATTGCTGAATTTTGAAGGTCAGTGGGTGCTCTAGGCACTGGAGTTCAAAGCATATTGGGGAACATTTTTAAGAAGCTCAGATCTTAAAGAATAATTTCTCTCTAGAGAAAGTCGTATAAACAAAATGGGCCAATGAGTTGGTTTAACAGAAGTCAGCATCTACTCTTCCAAGGGGGTAGTGGTTTGCCAAAATTTCTTTGCATTTTTGACATAATACAAAAAATTATTTTATAAACCTTTGAAGTCATATTCATTCAGATTCAGATTAGGATTATTAATGATAAATGTAGATAACAAATCCCAATATAGAAATCATATTATTACTTCTTTTAACCACAAAACAGATTCCTAATTCTATAGAGAATTATCAGGGTACCATATTTTACAGTAAAGTGTGTTCATACTTAGGAATTGTATCCTTTATCAAGGGAAAAATACAGAGAATCTAAACAGTTGATGGATTTAACAGAAGGGTTTGTTTCCAAACTTAGATTTCACTACAAACCTATTCAATTATCCTGGACATTTATGAGTCCACAATTCAATTAAACAAACTACATTGTTTTGATTAATTGTTTATTTGCCATCAAATCAATGTTGACTGTTAATAACCATATACAACAGATAGACTTCTCCAGAAGAATCTGAACTTGCTCTTGCCCCAGACATGTACCCATCACTACTGTAATATTTTTTGTTGAGAAGGTAGTTGGCTTAGAGCAGGGGTATCAAACACAAGTCCCACAGGCTGCAACTGCCCCACAATTTGGTCAGATCTGGCCCACTGGGCTGGAAAATGTAAGGTGCTGGTCTGCATCACTTTGGCTCGGTCTACGTAATGCAAAGAAGAAACATTGGGTCAGCATAGCCTTGGCTCAGTCTACTGAGTACAAAGAAGAAACATACCAGTAGTTTGGGGAGTGGCGTCATGATGGCCATGCCCACCCAGTCAGACATACCTACTGAGTGGCATCAAGCTGGCCATGCCCACCCAGTCAGCCCCATCCACCCAGTAGGACATGCCCAGTGAGTGGCATCAAGCTGGCCAACATCCACCCAGTCAGCCACACCAGCCCAGCCCCCCCCCCAAGGTCAACCACAGTCCTGATGCAGCCCTCAATGAAATTGAGTTTGACACCCCTGGCTTACAGTTTCAGTTGGACACGGAGGAGAAAGATTAACTGAACCATTTCCCATTGGGATTCAGATGGGAGCATAGGGCTGAGATAGCTTCGGTTAATGAACTCTGAACATGTCAAGATTAGGTGATGCTTCCCTACTGCTCTCCTTGATGTATTCGGGACCTTCAACATCATCAATGATAATATCCCGCTTCAACCAGTTGAAAAGACTGGGAGCGGGACACATTACTTTGTGGTGGTTCTTCCTCCTCCAAGGCTAGGTCCGGTTGGTGCTGTTGGGAGAAGAGTGGCCAAGCCCTAGGAACCTGACTTGTAAGGTGCTTCTGAGCTATAACCTTTCCCCCACTTTTTCAATACCCACATAAATTCACGGAGAGAAGTCATCTGTTGTTATGCATCATGATATCCAACTGTATGTCTCTGCTCCTGAATGTCAAAGTGGAAGTGTTTAGGTTCCATACCAGTGTTTGGATACTGTAAAAAGAACATCTGCTCAACCTTGCCAAAGTGAGTGAGTTCTAAGTTCTTGGGTATTGGGGAACTGGTGTATATTCATCTTTGGTTCTATCTGGGCTGGTACTATCCTGTTCAGAATCTGAAGTCTCCTAGACTTATAGCTCCTGTTTAAAAAGATGCAGGCAGCTGTGGCCAGGCTGCATGTTGTGTACCAATTGCACCCATTCCTAGTCTAGGAAAACTTGTTCAATCCTTAGCCACTTCCCAGTTTGAATATTGCAACATGTTCAGTTAGTACCGAGGGCAAGCATAAAGGCATTGCCTTACACTCATATGACATCACTACTTCGAGTTACTTTGGTTTCCAGTAGGTTTCCATGTATCAATCAAGGTGCTGGTTATCATCTTAAAGTGGCAAAGGATGTGGTTTACAAATTTATTTATTTATGAATTAAATTTGTATGGGTGCCCATCTCACAAAATGATATTCTGGGTGGCATACAACAATGTAATAAAATAGCCTGTGTATTTTAAAAAAGTATTTATAAAATTATAAAAAAACAATAAAAAATACATATTATGAAACAAAACATGCCAACAAGAGAAAATAAGAAAAACTAACTTCTGTAATGTAGTAATGGGTTACTTGCTGGACCACTTTCTCTAAGCACATCTGATCTCTTCACATAAAAGGTCATAATACAGGTTTCCTATTTTAAACTTTGCCATCCTATGAGAGCTAGGAATCATTCCTTTTCAGTGCCTACCCCTGTACTATAGAATGAAATCCTCTGAAATCCTCCAATATATGACAGGATTTTAACTGTACTTTATTTTAGAAAAGCTGTTAAAATTGTCCATGGAGATAGTCATCCAGATCATGTTGTCCCAAAGGTCCTTTTTCAAATGGCAATTGGACTTTCTTTGTTTTTGGTTGAAAACATTTTGTTCTCATCCAAATGGCTTTCTCAGAACAAAGAAAATCTAGCTGCCTTTTGGAAAAAAGCACATTTAGGATCATTAAAACCTGGCTTTTTCTTTAGGAATTTAGAACTAGGTGACTGGAGTTCCTGTTTCAGTTGTTTAATTATCACATTTGATCACCATTTTTATACTGGATGCCTTTTTTATATTGTGTGGTCATTTGTTTATTGTTTGCCTTTGTCATATACCATCCAAAGTCACATTGTTTAAATTGGGTGGCCCTTGATATCCATTAAGCAAATAGAGTTTATTAAATTAAATAATTTTACAGGCTGCCCAGCTGCCAATGTCTTTGGGTGGCTTACAGTTAAAAATAAAAAAAAGATGAAAAAAGAAAAGAAAAGAAAAAGAAATATAAATCTTGTCGCACTAATGGGACTAGGTCTTTGAATAATGTATCAAAATATGATACTTTTGGCTGGTAATTTGTACTTCAAATAAGAAGTCTGTATTGATTTGTTCTATGATCCATTTGTTTGTTTTCTCCTGGTCTTCTCAAGAGTCTTCTCCAACACCAAAGTTCGGAAGCGTCAATCTCTCTTCTGCTTCTTCAAAGTTCTAGTTGTTTTCTGTGCTTCTTGGCATTTCTTGACTAGAATTTGACAATCACTTGTACTTTCAGCTATCAAAATAGTGTCACCCACAAAATGCAAGTTATTGATGCTTCCACCTCCAATTTTAAAACTACACTGATCCACCCAGCACACACATTAAATAGAGAGTGTACTGCCTTGGCTTACACTTCAGAGACACTGCTGCTTGATCAATTGATTTTCTTGGTTTAAATAGGTAGCAGGGATGAGCACACCTTCAGTGAGCCTGATGAGAATATATATTGTCAGTATACACTTCTAGTTTTCTTTCCTCATCCCTCCTCGGAGCACTCTTGCCAGAATAGCAGGACAGGGGATGGGCTGGGACAGGGGTGCACAACCCTCAGTCTGTAGACTGGTACAGTCAGTGGTCTGAAGGAAATTGAGCAATGCAAGTAATAGGTGAGTGTGCAAAGCTCTAGTTTGCATGTGCAAATCCATCTCCCCCTCCCACCACTGCCTCTCCTGCCAGTCCATAAAGCCAGGATAGGAGTATGTATTATAATGCTGAATTAGATTTCTTTTAACCAATCAAGCATGTTGTTATGCAAAATGAAAAGGAACACCAAGATGGCAGGTATTAAATCCCTAATCACATGAAGCTGACCAGAAAGAAAATATAAGCCTAGATTATTTAGTTTATCATTCCACGTTCTTTATTAAAACTAAGCTCAGAATTGGAACAAGACACTTACCTGTTTATTAGCAGGTAAGAATGGGACTTTCTGCTTGGGGGAAGGAGAAATTGGTATTAAAAAAAGGCAGGATGGTTGAATTGCTATCCATTTTGCACATCTATTAAATTGTATTCACACTGGAAGAGACAAAGTATCAAGGTTGAACCACTTTTGAAATGTTTAGATCTTACTGCTATTCAACTTGCCAGAGAACTGGGGAGAGAGAAAGGGAGAAAGAATGCAAATGCACCAGAGATGGATTGTGAGAGGCAAGAACCCATCAAGGCCACTGATGCAGGTGTCTGACAGAAAAGTGAACGGTTCTCAAAACAAAAGTGTCAGCCTCAAGATCTCTTCGGGTACCCCAACTATTATCCTTTATT
>NW_020769330.1:4379359-4418415 GCF_900518735.1 Pseudonaja textilis
TCTATCTATCTATCTATCTATCTATCTATCTATCTATCTATCTATCTATCTATCTCCTTTGAATGATCCATGTGTGCAAATAAGGCAGCAACTAAGTACATATCAAAATAAGAGACAAATTGTTGGAGGAGCTGCACTATATTGTCAAAAGGCACAATTGAGGTGGCCTACTATGCCTTGTCTTCATTTCTAAGGATGGCAGTCCTATTATGTTTATATTTGGAAATGTAAAGGAGAAACTCTAATATGTGGCTCAGGTTGACTGCTTAGTGGAATAAAAGTCTCTGGTGCTTTCTGTTCCAGCTGAGAACAGATGTGAAACTTTGAAAATGTTGGAAATCAGCACTTCATTTCACTGAATTATACCATCACCCTGTGTTTTGATACACCATGAAATATTGCTTCCTCTGTTAAACCCCAGCAAGAGACGTTCCAATTTCCAAAGGGAAAGAAACTAAATTCATTATAAGCTTTAATGTGATACAGGTTCCAGTTAAACTGCACATTTTGAACAGACAGCTCACTGTTAGGAGGCTCAGACAGCAAAAAGAAAATCAGTCAATCCACTGGTACTTAAAAAAATACTTTGTCATGTTGCATCTGTGAATGGTTGTACTCCTCTTCAGGGATTGGGGCTTAATGTTTTCAGAAATGCTTGAATAATTTTCCCATTTTTATTTTAAAGTGAATAGCATTGACTAAGTGACCATTATGGTGACTTTTTTAAAGTGAATGTTTATTCTACTGCTTAAAACAACAACAATAAAAATGTTATTGGAGGCTGCTTAGCTTCTGATCCAGAAAACTGCTGAGAGTTGAATTGATTGCGGTTGGAAATAATGTAATACATAAGCAAACAGAAAGATGAGTTGGGCAAGAGTGAATATTTTTGTGATGCCTCCAACTCCATACTGTGGGGTGGATTATCTGATGAATCTCTTGTTTTTAAATCACTCTTTATTGTAATTGCTGTTTCAGGATCACATTTTGATAATGCCATTTTGTGATACCTTACAATGTTTAGGGTTGAAAAAATACAATATACATGGATCACCTATGCTTATACCAGCAATTAAGATCAATGCTTTACTTTTTTGTTATTATGGTTGATAGAATAATCACGCTAAATTCACATAATGCAATAAAACATTAACCATGGGTTATAAACTACAACAGTTGGTTGACACAACATGTTTTGCCCAAACCTAATGAGCTGTATTATGACTTACCCAAAGCATGAACCATCAAATTTTCACATCACAGAAAAGAAACAGTTTGTTGTTACAGGGTATGTGGGAGGTGATACAAGGCCCTGCAGCTGTATGGACTTATTTTAAATTTAGTGCTAATGCAGTGTCTCTCGCAAAGAGTTATTTTGTGGCTAATTTCACTCAAATCTTTTTTCTAAAGCCCAAATTTCTTTAGCAGTTAAAAGAAAGTAATTAGATTAAGAAAAGTTTCCCTGAACAGGGATTTTGTATCATTTGTTCCATTGTTTCAAGCTAAAACCCACTCCCCACACTGAATTAGTGGTCTCAGTCTGTAACTTGGTAAATTAGGCTAGTCATATGATATGCTAATCCCCCATGACATAATTAAACGAGTTGTATATACATAGGCCCCTGAACAGAACTGATGCACTTTTTTCCTTATCAATAAATTCCTCCACCGTCACTGTGCTTTTTTCAACCACTCTTTTGGGAATCAGTATTTGTCTTATACTTGATGATAGCCCAAAGGGACATATTTCTGACCAGCAATGCATATAATTGCACTGTCAACTTTCAGCTAGTTATTAATTTTATTTTAAGGAGAGGACTGGAAGAACACTAATGGAATGGAAGAACTGTAATTGGAAGATTCAAACTGACATTCGAAAATGTATTTCTTTTGAAGGGAAAGAGGACAGGGGTAAGATAGAAACATGGATCTCACCTACGCCTCCATTTTATGTAATAGCAAGCTTCTTTTACAGACATTACAGGAAAAAGGAGATACAGAGAGGAATAGCTTATCCAAGTTCAGATTCAAATTTTTTTTTTTTTAACAAAAATGTGTAACTGTTTACATTTTAGGAAGAAGAAGGTGTGAATGTAAAGGTAGCATCTTCCTGCTCTCAGATCTTTCCATTCTGATTAATGACCTTATAAATGAGAAGAGACACCTATTTCCTACCCAGAGCATCCACACTTTCTTGATCCTTGCAAAACGATGTAGGAATATTCAAATCACCTGTCCCTTGAGATGAAGCTGATGATCCAGTGAATTTTAGACCTTTTTTGAGAGGTTTAAAGAAGATCCCTTCCCTTTATCAAAGATCCAAGTAATGCATCCACCAAGAGCAGAACTCCGAGGCAGGTAGATTTCTCAAAGAACATGTTTTTTGGGCACACCATATCAGCAAAGCTAGTGAAAACCAACTCTAAAAGTTCCCATGATTTTCCCCTAATGAAAAAAACAAATACTCCCTCCCCAGTTGTCACCGATCACATTGTCCAATGAAGATAGCTGGAAGGCTGCTTGGTCACTCCTCTGCCATCTGTTGGGATGACCTTGGTTCCCACAGGAAAACTTTTTTGTTTTGATGGGTAGCTGGTCTATCTTCTTCCCCCCCTCCCTTCCCTCTTTCAATGTTTATGGCAACTATGAGGCAGGAGAAAAATGGCATCAGCCAGGTCAGCTTCAGAGTTGATACCCTTCCCTTCCTTTGCCTCAGGGAATATTATTTTTGCCCACTTTCCCACCATATTATCTGCAGACATTGGTGTCCAGAATAATTATTATTAATAAATCAGATCTGTCACTAGTGCCAAAAGTCTGGTTCATATTCTGTTCACAATGAAAAATCTGCTAGTCCTTTGAAGGCAAAAGCATCCATACCCAGAATGATGAACAATTTCATTACACTGCAGACTGGGGTGTGTCATACCCCAATTTGCTTGTGTGGATCATATTTGAATGATCACCCAATAATGGCAGGATATGTATGCATCTTCTAGTGAATCAAGGTGATCTGAAATGGGTTGAGTGTTAGTAGCAGGAAGACCATGAAATGACAAATATGAAAAATGGTTTATAAACATCTAGAGATAAGTAAATATGTCAGATTTCCCCCTACATCTAATGTATACATTCCCAGGTTCTTTCAGGTCGATTTGCAAAGGAATATGTGAACAATCCCTTATGTAAATTGAATAAATGATCACATTTCAGTGGATACCTTCCAAGGTAGAGTCTGTGTCAAGTGGCTTGAAATGGTGTTTAATTCATAAGGTTTATGATTGTGTGGTTGCTTGACTAAGAAGCTATAAATATAATATGTCATGCTCATTTGTTAATTTAATATAAGTGGGTCTAATTAGAAAAAGAATCTAACTCAAATTGGAAGTCTTATGTTGAGGATTATAGTATAACCAAGCAGTTCTAAATACCTTAGGAATGTACTAAATACGATGCATTTCTCGTTCCTGGCTCATCACTGACTCTTACACTTCATATTCACAGCACTGATTGTCTTCTCATTTCAGTAACTATAGGTTATTCATTTCTCTTCACAACTAACCTCTATAAATGGAAATGAGAAAAGATAAGTCTGCAAGATCTACCCCCACCCCCCATAATTCTTATTATCCTGATCTGGTACTCCAGATGTTTTGTGCTAGAGATTTTACAGAGGTGTTTTTTTTCCTGTTGGCTATGATTCTTGATGTTAGTAGAAATATAAATTCAAAATATCTGAAGGACAACAGATAGGCTGTTCTAGCTGTATTCAAATACAGCATGGTTGTCTTCAAAGGAGAACTTCTATCAGCAGAAGCTTTCCCCAAGGTTTTAGAAACCTGATTTTTCAAGATTAAAGACTATTAGTAAGTTATATCACAAAGCCACTTTGGTAGGAAATAATATTCTGATACAAAAGACCTAATTTTGTATAGAGTTTGGCCATTAATCTTTCTTGGCCTCAATATACAAATATAAATTTGATGTTGGAGCTGACAGTTCACAAACATTGCATAGCAAATATCAATGGGTAACTTTCTATTACCACTCTATACAAGCATGATGAATCCTTTAATAAAAAGAGCACCTGCCTTATCCTTTGTTTGTACCCATATTTTATTTGGAATTTATGAATTATGAGAATACTGTGTATATTCATAGTGCAATATGAAAAGGTTATTTTCCTGATGAATTCATTTAAATCTTAGGTATAAATTGTTAATAAGCACTAGTCTATAAATAAGCATATAGAGGTGGGCTCTTTAAAATAAATTGGCTTCTTTAAATTTAGTGGATTATAAATATTTTTAATATCTATTTAATATTGATTTCAGCAAAATTGCTAACAGTGTTTTGCTGTGAGGTTTTCTGTAGCCCCTTTTTCAGTGCAGTTTTTTTAAACTATTAGTCATGCTTGGAAACAATAGGGAGCTTCATTCCAGCAAAATTTAATTCATGAATGAGAAGATTTTACATGGGAGTAGGCACCAATGATCAGTAAATCAGTAACACTTACCTTTAGGTAGACATAGGATTGTTTTTGTTCAATTAATAGCCTTCAATTCTGTTTTATTAAAAATGACAAGTTGATTTACAACCATGATCTTTTTTCAAACCACATTTCTGCCACTAAAAATCAATGGCAGCTGCATATATTCATATATAGCACAAATACATGTATAAACAAAAAATGCAATTATCAATCAATGCATTAATCCTCTATCTATTGAAATATAAGAGAAGGATATTTAACGAATGTTTGTTCACAAAACTAGAGAGAAATACTTGGGGCAGGTAGGTTTTTACAGTATATCACAAAAATATTCACTAGGTTGCCCTATATAACTAACTCATATAGCCTACTTTTTCCTTCCCTTCCCTTTTCCTTTTCTAATCCTTCCCTTCCATCTTTCCTTTTCTTTCCACCAGTCAAGCATGTTGTCTACAATCTTTTAACTGCACTTATTCAATTTTGTGGGGAGGCAATGTTCTCAAACGTTCCTTCCACACCATTACAAGAACAATATTAGGAAAATATTCTTGATGGACTATGGGATTTTGCATTTGCTAGTTACAAAATGTCCAAGAGTATCCTTCCACTATAGAAATAATGTGTAGCTTTCTTGATTTTTCCCAATTCATTGCCTAGGAAGTACATTACTATATTGACTTTTTCCATAGGAAGGGAACCAAGATAGCAGAAACAGGAGGAAGGTAGAGAGATGTATAACTGAAAGATTGTCAGCAGTATCACTTATTCTACAAAATTGAACTAAAACTGAACATCAGTCGAAATTCTGAAGCTTTATTGTTAACTTTGAGGTTTCATGCAGGAATTACATGCTTGTTGGAAGACACAGAGAGCCTCTGTTAACCTACAAAACTTTGTTAATCATAACTTCTTAGCCAGGAAAAGAGAGACACATTTTGATCTGCTCTGCTATATTGTGGGTAGATAAGGTATGAGGACTGGGATAAAAGTTATATGCACAAATTGGGAGTCTTCCAGTCAGATCTGTCCAGCCTACCCTTTGCCAGATGCCTTCCATCATGATGTCAATCTCAGCTGTTCTTTCATTGATTTTTAGATTTCTGGGTCAAATCTGTATGCAGTTAACTTTCTTATCTCTGATGCTTATCTGATTTCAAAGTTGATTTCTTTACTGCCTTAAATATTATTTTGTAGGGACATTTTTTTTTATTCTGCTTCTTTCAACACTGTAGTTCTTGTAATGCTCTGAAAATGACAGAGAATTTTTTCCAGAAAGCCAGGCTTATGAATTTGAACATCAAAAATAAATGCAAATGATACCTATGTTCCAAATTAATCATATTCACTTGGTAACAGAATGTATAAATAAGCAGATATTCCACAGAACTTGGCAAATTTGTTTGTTGAGAAGTAGAATTATGAGTGTACACCGTAGTACATCTAGTACACCATAAAATAATTCAAGTAAGTACTGTAAATATGTAAGCACTTTAATTCTTTAACAAGTCTAAAGGGTCCTTGACTCAATACACTCTAGAAGTAACTACCCTAACCATATATAAGTAACCAGTTAGATACACTGTAGAATAATTTAATTCAAATGTAAACTATAATGCTTAATTCAAGGCCTCCATCTCTAAAGAGTGAAATTTTAAGCACTTATAAGGAGTAGAAACTAATCAATATGAAATGTCATATTGGTGCAGATAAGTATTAGATCTTGAGTAGATAAATCAGAATAATTTTACAATCATTCAGCATTGTCCCAAACATCATATCTCAAGGAGTAAGATATACCATCCCATTTTATGAGCACCTTTTAAATAAATGAGTCACCATTTTTATTATCTAAGAATTCTTACAAAGAAAACCAAACTCAAAAAAAAAAAAAAAGCATATGAATTTTCAGCTAGATTAACCTCCTCCTCCTGAAAAATGCCCCCGAATCAGAGAGGTTCAACTTCAGAGTTGGAGATTATATCAACTGGAAACTTCATCTATCAGGAAAACAAAACTGATACATTCATTGCTTTTGAATCAGGAGGGACACATGGATATTCCCATCTTATGATACATTCAAGGGCACTGAGACATTACTGATTGGAGTCATTACTTACCCTCCCCTTCCTAAATTCCAGCAGGGCATAAAGCAAGCAGCAGGGTTAAATAACAGATGTCATACGAGACATATAGTTAACACATGCAAAAGTGTATGCCATGCTTTATCATTTTAAAAAGTGGCTCATGGCACAAACCCAAGTGAGTGATGTTGACAACTGTTCTTTCAGATAAAATATGAGCAATAATAATAAAAAGCTCTTCATTGTTAGCTTGCTCAACAGTTCAGGGTGTATTCCAGGAGGAAGCAGATTGCGCTAATATAGTGGACAAATGTACTATTAGTAACCCTGTCTATAGCTATTCATCATTTTTACCCATCTGCTCAATACTTAGCCATCTGTCTCTCTAACTTCAGGGATCTGAACTACCGAAGTAAGGCAATATATAGCTCCAATGATTGGGAATACCTCAAGGAAGAAGATTTTTTATTTCATTTATTTATTTATTTTGATTTGTCAATCACTTACAAGTTAATAGGTATAAGTATATACATAGTTATGAATACATGAAATGGGTACATATAAGAAAAATAAAAGAAACAATAGGACAGGGATGGTAGGCACGTTGGTGTGCTTATGCACGCCCCTATAGACCTCTTAGGAAAGGGGTGAGGTCAATAGTAGACAGTCTAAGGTTAAAGTTTTTGGGATTTGGGAAAGAAACCACAGAGTCAGGTAGAATATTCCAGACATTGACCACTCTGTTGCTGAAGTCGTATTTCCTCAATCAAGTTTGGTGCAGTTAACTTTGAGTTTGTATCTATTGTTTACTCTTCTGTTGTTATGGTTGAAGCTGAAGTATTCATTGACAGGTAAGTCATTGTAATGTATGATTTTATATACCATACTTAGAGCAGACTGAAGACGGTGTAATTCAAGGTTTTCTAGGTCTAGAATTTCAAGTCTAGTGGCATAAGGTATTCTACAATGAGTAGAGGAGTGGAAAACTCTTCTTGTGAAATATTTCTGGACTTTCTCAACTGTGCTAATATCAGATAAGTAATGTGGATTCCAGACTGATGAGCTGTATTTGAGTATTGGTCTGGCAAATGTTTTGTATGATCTAGTTAATAGTGTGATATTACCAGAGAAAAAGCTACGTAGGATTAGGTTAGCAACTCTTAATGCCTTTTTGTCTATGTAGTTACAGTGGGCTCTAGCACTTAGATCATTAGAGATGAGTATTCTAAGATCCTTTACAGAACTTGGATCATCAACAAGGTCTTGACTATTCAGCTTGTATTTTATTTTCTGATTTTTTTTTTTTTTGCCACTATGTAAGTCAGAGCATTTATTTGTTGAGATTTGAAGTTGCCATTTGTTTGACCATTCTGATATATTGTCAAGATCTTTTTGAAGGGTAGCAGTATTGTCTGTGGTATTGAACAGCTTTACATCATCAGCAAAGAGAACGCAGTTGCTCTTAATGTGATCACAGAGGTCATTTATGTAGAGTATGAAGAGACCTGGTCCTAGAACAGTGCCTTGGGGGACACTACTGTTGACAGGTACAGAATTTGATAGGACACTCCCAATTTTGACCATTTGTTGTCTGTTTGACAGGAATGCTTGTATCCAGTAATGCAGGTGTCCAGAGATACTGTAAGATTTTAGCTTTAGGAGTAGATTGTTGTGTACCACTGAATCAAAGGCTTTACAGAAGTCTATGTAGATTGAGTCTATTGCTTTGCCCTGATTGAGTTGTGTAGTCCATATGTATATGCAGTGTATGAGTTGCAAATTACATGATAGTTTTTTTTCCTAAAATCAAATTGTTTATTAGAGAGTAGGTTGTTTGTCTCTAAGTGGAGGATAATGGATTGGTTAAGAATTGATTCCATGACTTTACAGGTGACGCAGCATAAGGAGATTGGTCTGTAATTTTCAACTAGGCAAGGGTCTCCCTTTTTGAAGATGGGGATGACTGTGGCTTGTGACCATAGGTTAGGCAAGGAACTGGTCCTGAAAGATTTTTCAAAGATTATGCTCAGAGGTTCTGCTATGGCAGTGGATAGCTTTTTTAAGAACTAGGCACATATTCCGTCCAGTCCAATAGATAGAGAATTGCGTAGTACTTTTTCAATATTGTCTTCTGTAAAATCGATATATGTTAGATCATTGTAGTTTTCTGTGGTTCAGCTAGGAAATACTGGGCATGATCCATTGCTGTTTACAAATACTGAGCCAAAGAATGTGTTAAAGAGGTTGGCTTTAATAGTGTCGTCGTTGCAGTCTTTACCATTAGGTCCTTTCAGGGGTGGGATGGACCTTGAGTCTTTTAGTTTGTTGTTTACAAAATTGTAAAAAGTGCAGGTGGAATTGGTGCATAGAAGGTTTTCCTCTTGTTTAATGTGATAATTGGTGCATTCAGTCTTTATCTGGTGGCATAAATTTTTGTATCAGCTTTTGAAGTTGACAACGTGACCAGATTTGTTTTTCCGCCAGAGTGATCTCTTTTTGGATTGAAGTTTCCTTATTGTTATGGATAATCTGGTTTTTTTTTTGGGGGGGGGGGTGTTATTGGTACATATAGTTTGATGACTCTTTTGACTTCAAGTAAAAATATGTTGTAATGGTCTTCAACAGTATTGCATCAAGTGAATAGAGATTGCCAATCAAGGGATGAGAGATCGTTGTCTATAAGATCATAGTTGCCTTTTTTGACGTTATAATTGGGGATTACGTTATTGTGATGATTTTTATGTTGGCGCATGTTGAGACAAAAGTCAATCATATTGTGGTCACTGTTGGAAAAGGGTTCTTTAGTTTGCATTCTGTAAATTAAATTCAAACTATTGCAGAAGATGAGATTGAGGCAGTTGTTAAGTCTAGTATTCTTGGTTACTAGTTGTCCCAGTCCCAGATTTGTAACAGCATTGTAGAAGATTGCATGTATGGGTTCAGTTGTACATTCGTTTAGGGTCCAGTTAATATGAGGTAGATTTAAGTAACCAAAAAAGGTAAAAGCGTGTGGGCAGGATGTTGCCTATGTTATTAGTGAATTTAGCTTGTTTACATGTTCAATGTCATAATCAGGTGCTCTGTAACATAGTAGATTACATAGTACATTACAAATAGACTTCTTAATTTTTCATAATAGACTGTGATTTTGAAGGTTGCATGCAAGACACACTTTCTGGCTACTTTCTGTCTTAAAATCCTATTTTAATGACATGAGGTTTCTATCACACTATTCAGAGAATCACTGAGGTTAAGCACACTCATATATGCATACACAAATTGCTAAACCAGGCATGGGCATGGCTACAGTGGTGCAATTCAACCAGTGCAACAACCAGCTCAGTGAGCATGTGCTTTGTGCACATGCTTTACATTAAAAAGAAAACAACCATTTTCAACTCAATTACTTACCTTCTACTGCAGCCCCTAGGACTAAAACAGCTGAGGTGTTGCAAACCACTCTGCCGCACAAATTAGTTGTGTTAAAAATCAGGAAATAAAGCACAGGAAAGAGCAGGGGCAGGTGGATGGGGACAAATGCTCACCGGAATTATCAGTTCATTCAAACCAGTCTGAACTGTAGAATCTCACCCATGCGTGGCCTGCACATGACACATCCAGCCCATGGGCCAGGAGTTTGATAGCCCTGCTCTACAGTATCTGCCATGATTTCTGCAGATGTTCACAGAAAATTATAGTGATTATATAAATCTGGTAATGTGGATAAAAATAAGTTTCTAAACATTTCAGATTGGTGCCTTAGAGTTGATGGATGACCAACTTCTCAATTTCTTTCCATGGCTCCTTGATTAGAGATATTTTGTTCTGGAAGAAAGTAGGCTGTATGTGGATATTATTTCAGTCTGGAGAAACTGCTTAACTTTAAAGTTTTCTTAATTGCATGGAAAAAAAATTAAAGTGCATGAGAGATCTCTTAAACCTGTTCAAAGAACAGGTGGACACCATCTTGCTGACAAGATGTGCACCTAAATAACTTTTGGGGAAGACATAATCCTATTACTAAAACTTTCAGTGAAATTATTATGAGTCAATGTTTAAGATGAACAAAAGAACTCACTGTTGGATAACAGACAGATCTTAATTTTAATCTATCTAAATTTGAGATGAGTACAATCCATTATTGGTTGCCGAGTATCACTGAACATAGAAGAAATGTTTTTAAAGTGAAGAGCTGTGGTTTCCAGGGAATGAGATATAGTTTGAATTAAGGTGTGGGAATATATTAGCTTGTCAAGGAAATTGTTTCAGTTACAGCTTTTTAGATTAAATTGCATTTGGTTAGAACATTTTAAGCCTTTACCTGAACATAGCCAGGTTTGATCAGCTTCACAATAAAAGAGAATTTTCTATCTTCCTCAATAAAACAACTCTTATGGCACTTAGACTTATATACAGCTTCACAATGATTTTCAACACTCTTACCCCTAAGTGGTTTACAGAGTCAGCATATTGCCCCCAACAATCTGGGTCCTCATTTTACCAACCTTGGAAGGATGAGTCAACCTTGACCCAGTGAGGATTGAACACCCAGAAGGCAGCAGAATTAGCCTGCAATACTGCATTCTAATCATGGTGCCACTACAGCTAACTAGGGTTTAGAAGCTGTTGGGCATAATTCTTATGTGCAAGAACATGATTATCAGACTACTTGATGCTTTAACATACTGCTAATCCTATTCACTCATAAAAGTCATAAACTCTGGATTTTTAAAACAGTTTTTCCAACTGTGAAAGCTCTTTATTGGCTGTTGGGTCATTTTTACATGTGGGTTATGTGCGTTAGGTAGCAGAGGTGGTGTTCAGCAGGTTCTGACCAGTTCTGGACAATCGGTAGCAGAAAATTTGAGTAATTCAGAGAACTGGCAAATACCACCTCTGACTGGAGGTTTTATAGTATCCTTCCCATGCCATGCCCACCAAGCCACGCCCACAGAACCGGTAGTAAAAAAAATTGAATCCACCACTGCTAGGTAGTTTCTTTGCTGAGACAATATCCAGTAAAAGTATGTTTGTACTATCTTGGCTGTTTTAAACATTTAGGCATGAATAATGAATTTTGTCAGGGTTCCAATAATATAAAAAGACAACACAAAGTCATTCTAATATCAACACAGTTCACTTGTGGGTAACCCACAATTTCTCTTCTGTATGCAGACTAAACTTTTTATCTGTAATCCAAAATATCTTGGAAAGTGACCATGATTTTTTAAATATGAAAACAAGATGCAAATCTGACTTGTGGTGAGAGGAAATTCCAGAACAGGAAAATATCCACAGGAAATGTGTACCTCAGTAAGCATTTCCTGCAAAGCAGGCTTCAGGTCAGCAGATTCAGATGATGAAAAAAAAAAAAAACTTGGAAAAATTTCACAACTGTGCCCACTGTCATTCATTGGCAAGACTTTGTCTCCAATCTGGACATCTTGGATTATACAGACTCCACCAGCCTTGAATCTGTGATCATAAGAACTTGGATGTAGTAGATGGCACAGGTCATCAAAATGGACAACCACTGTATATGCCTCACCAGTTGTTTTATGATGCATTGGAGACCAGAAAGAGATCCATGCAAATGCTACAGAGACACTGTGAAGGAAAATCTATGCCGTTGTGACACCCACCCAAGGAAATTAGAAGCTGCATCAGCGGACAAAACCTGTTGGTGAAACCTGTGCTATGATGCCTACATCAGCTTGGAAGACAGGAGCTCCCAAAAATTGATGGAAAATCATTAGTGGCATCACAGAATAATATCCACAGTTACTGTAATTAGAGACTTTTTTGTGCTAGACTCTGTGCTTTCAGACTGAAACTGCATAACCACTTCTGTGTTCATGGATGAATTGCACAACAACATATCTTCTCTGATCCCAAAGGCCGACCTACAATATATCAACATTGAACAAGTTGTTAACAGCTCAGATGGTCAAATGAGCTGACCCACATGCAGCAAAAGAAGTTTGAAATGAAAAAAAAAACCCTCAAAATTTTTGCTTGCTTTGAAAATGCTATAAAGAAATATATTACTGAAACTTAACTGCATGTTCTACTCCTGGAAGGTTTACAAGGGATAAGATAATTAAAGTCTTCTATTGTAAAGGTTTTTGAACATTTGTGAAACAAGTAAAAATATTCAGTAGGGGCTAATAAAATAGGGCATTTAAGGCTCCTATTGAAAGAAGACTATAATATTTCTCCCTGAGTGTTGTATCAATTATGTAAATCAAGAATAGCACATTTTCAATCATTTTCTCTTGCATAATAAAAATCCCTTATTTCCAATGGAAAGTGCTTACTTGGGGAAAGCTGAGATTTTATTGTGTTCTCCACCATACATATAAGAAAGTTAATTATGTCACATAGTAACAGCCCAGCACTTTCAGGAGCTCTGATGATTCTTTAGTAAGGTAGCTACACTTTTATGTAAAAAATTAAAACTATACTAATGAAGCCTTCTATGTTGTGGTTCTCTACAGACATGCTTATTTTGTTTTGTATACATTTAGTACAACATATAAACAACAGAGATACAAATGAAACAGTCAGACAATGATAAGTTGTCTTTATAATTTATAATTAAATTTATAATTAACTGGCTATCTTCAAGGAGAGAATCAAGAAAGCCAGGATAAACAAACTTAAATCTATGAAAATTCCAGTTTACCATCTCCAAAATGAGCATTCAGGATTAACTAGACATCCAACTCCTTGGTAAAAACACTACCAGTTGAGATTTCCCCTAAAGTGATTAAAATTATCTAGTTTGGGGGTACCATTAAAATAGTCCCCAGTGTGTTACAATGCACATTATGGTAAATTAAAATAAATTGTTGATAAGCTATCCAGCTCAGGCCTGTGACTTCTCCTGGGATAATAAAGATCAATGACCATACTATATCTAGAGATGTCATCGTGTAGGATTTTGCCTCTCAAAAATTATATTTAACACTTTTGGGGTAAATGCAGGTTAGTTGGTAATAAATACTGGATACATATTTTTTCTGTACTAATGAATCCTTTAGAAATATTGTTTTTTTCCCCCTTGCTCCATTTGTATTTTTTTAGCTGTTTGATTTCTAATGCCTGCTTTTTTAAAATCCTTCCATGGTTTCCTTGTTCATTTGAGCAGGATAAGAACTTTGATTCAATGCAATAATTTTAACCCTACCAAACAGATAAGGTAATCCAGGGTGTCTGTAGATACAAGTTTTGCAATATAATTTGCAATTGTTAAAATTATAATTTGGTATTTTACATTGGAAAATTGAGTGTAAAAAGTACATACCTTAAGAAATGACTGTGAAGCAAGAGAAGCAACAGAAAAATCCCCATTGCTAAATTTGTAAACAGTGGGTGGAAAGGGGTAATAAAGTGGCAGATAACAATTTTATTATGCTGAGTTTCACTGAATTTTTTTCCTTTGTCTAGATTATGTTTATTTATTTATTACATTTATATACCACTCATTTCATTATCAATATAAAACATTAAAACAGTAAATACTAACATTAAAATGAATAAAGATTAGGTGGGGAGGGAACCAATATTCACATGGGGTGGAAGTTGTGTTTTCTTTTAACCCACCAATCTCCTGTATGGAGTCCTCCCATCCAGTGGTGGGATTCAAACTTTTTACTACCAGTTCTGTGGGCGTAGCTTAGTGGGTGTGGCAGGGGAAGCATTTTGTAAAATTTCCAGTTAGAGGTGGTATTTGCTGGTTCTCCGAACTACTCAAAACGTCCACTACCAGTTCTTCAGAATTGGTCAGAACCTGCTGAATACCACCTCTGCTCCCATCAAGACTTTAATATTTAAGATTTTAATAAAAAAGGAACACTTAAAGAATTATATATCTCTACATTCAGGATAGTGTGCTCAAGGCAAAAACTTGTTCTTTATATTTTTTGGGTCCATTGATTGATTCTCTAGGAGAGACTTTGCCTATTGATTTGGCATCTTAGTTCTGCAGTTGGAGAATTGCATCTCCTTTCTCTGTGCCTGCCAGTCTATATTTTTTTCTTTTCTTGCCTTCTGTTTCTTCTCTAATATAATATCCTATTCAGATGGTATTCTGTTCTGAGAAGACAACATATAACTGAACCTCAGTCTAGGAGTTAGACTGGAACACTCAATGTGCTCAGTTTATCTCATTCTATATGAACAGACTAGTACTTTGCCAAGACCATTTGGAACTTGTCAGAGTATTCAGAAAAAGACCTTAGAATCCTTCCATAGCTGAAGCTAGTTTCTTAGTGGCCCGAAGCAGATTTTTCTTTATAGACTCCTTTGGAAAATATGCCCAGAAATTGTCCTGTTAATGGAAAAAGAATTCTTTCCAAACAACCAAAAAGAATCTTAGTGTTCATTCTTTAGTTGTTTAATTTATGCTTCAAAATGTGTAGTTGGAGCCAGGGAAATCAGTTGAAATAAACAGAGAATACTAAGTTTGTTTAAACTCCCAGAGAAAGCATAAAATAGAGAGTCATTCAATTAGTTTTGAGTAGACATGGAATAGACGCTTCCATCAATTAGTATTTTCTTTTTTTTTAAGCACAAATAAACTTTATTTATTTATTTTTGTCAATTGCTTACAAGATAATAGGTATAAGTAAAAACATAGTTATGAATACCTGGATACATATAAGAAAAATAAAAAATAAAAGAAACAATAGGACAGGGACGGTAGGCACGTTGGTGCGCTTATGTATGCCCCCTAGAGACCTCTTAGGAAAGGAGTGAGGTCAATAGTAGACAGTCTAAGGTTCAAGTTTTGGGGGTTTGGGGAAAAAAACCCCACAGAATCAGGTAGAGTATTCCAGACATTGACCACTCTGTTGCTGAAGTCTTATTTCCTGCAATCGAGTTTGGTGCGATTAACCTTGAGTTTGTATCTATTGTTTGCTCTTGTGTTGTTATGGTTGAAGCTGAAGTATTCATTGACAGATAGGACATTGCAATGTATGATTTTATATACTATACTTAGATCGGACCGAAGGCGGCATAGTTCTAGTTTTTCTAGGTCTAGAATTTCAAGTCTGGTGGTATAAGGCATTCTGCAACGAGTAGAGGAGTGGAGAACTCTTCTTGTGAAATATTTCTGGACTTTCTCAACTGTGTTAACAAGTGAATTCTTTTTTTTTCCTGAGATACAGATTATTAGAAGAGCTTTTTTGTAATATTATACAGTATGCATGACTATTTCATTCATATGAACATTATATATTGCATTATAATTGTTGCTTTATGTATACCTTGCATCCATATATTCACTTCTTGTTTATTGATCATGTTCTTTCCACTTGACCAGGCTATTACATGAAATGACTATAGAGAAAGAAGGAGTCTGCAAAGATCACTGGTTGTTGCCATCAGATTCAGATAAAATTCTCTCCTACAGTTTCATCAGCATTACTTTTTGCCAGTGTTACTCTGACTCTTCTCCAGCCTTACTCTGATGTGCAGTGGTGTCAGGTGCATGAAATTTGGTTCCAAATATTCACATTGTTTGGAAAATTATTTTTATTACTATTTTCTTTGTGAATAGTCACTACCTGGAGTAGTCACTAAAAGAGAAGTGGGTATAAAGCAAATAATAAACTTTAACACACTTTGCAGTTGTAAAATTTTAATTCTGGAAATATGCAAAATGGGGGCTATTATGCAAAGAAGGAAGGAAAGTAAAGGCTGAAAACCTCATGGGGAATGTATTACACTTTCTTTTTTTGTGGGGGGAGGGATATTCCTTTCTTATGTGCTCATCAGAGTGGTAGCAAATGAGATTCATACTCTTACAGAGCTTTAGCATTCTCAAGGTTACCTGCTGCCAAAGCAGAAATTAATAAAAGATGAAAAAAATCCTGTGAACCCACTTTTCTATTGTTGTCTTTTCTTTCCTTATTATTAAAGCTGTTCCGTTCTTACAAGTATTTATGAAGCTTATTCTATACCAGTGATGGGATTCAAAAATTTTCCTACTAGTTCTCTGGGCGTAGCATGTCTTGGTGGGCGTGGCTTGGTGGGTGTGCCAGGAGAAGGATATTGTAAAATCTCCATTCCTACCCCACTCCAGGGGAAGGATACTGTAAAAATTTTATTCCCACTCCATGCCAGGGCAAAATCTCCATTCCCTCCTCACTCCTGGGGGAAGGTTACAGCAAAATCTCCATTCCCGCCCCACCACACTAATCTGCTTTCCAGCTCTGTTCTCCTGCTCAGGGCAACAAAAGAAGACCCAACCAATCAGATGGGACTTGGGAGATAGAGAATAGATGGGGGCAGGGGAAGTCAGAGGTGGTATTTGCCAGTCCTCCAAACTGCTCAAAATTTCCACTACCGGTTCTCCAGAACTGGTCAGAATCTACTGAATACTACCTCTGTTCTACATGTTAGCAAATGATTTTAACAAGAATAGAAATTGCTTTCCTACCTATTTAAAATAATTTAGAAAGCTGGATTTATGTTCAAAGAAGCAACTTTTTCAGCCTATTTGGTTATTTATTTTCTTTCAAGTTTATGAACAGTTTTTTTAAAGAAAATCTTTCAATTGGATATCTTACTTTTACATAGCCAAAAATATAGGTAGATACTAAACCAAGGTATTCAAAGACTATCTGAAAGTGCCAATATTTTTGGTTGAATTGTTTTTAGGCAACATTGCAGTGTACAAGTTCACATGACATGATGGATCAGGAAACAAATGTTTTGAGTTATTGGTTGTTCTTGATCAAAAAGGAAAAAAAATCTAAATTTTGATACTGTTGAAGACTCATTTTAAAACAGTTCTAAACCTATTTTCAATGCAATACAGAATGATGTATTATTATTCATACTTTTCAGGGTTCTGTTATAGTGATTTCAGCGGTGTCTACCGTATTTTTATAATTCTGAATCACCAGAATTTTGAAAGTAGCTGGCATACAAATGAACTCAAATATAATCCAATAAAAATATAAGCAATGACTTACTGTCTTAACCCACATTAGTCTGATCTCACAGGTGCCAACTAAGTGCTCGGTGAAAAACAGAAGTCAGCAGATGGCTTATAAAGAGCCATCAAAGCTAATATTGATTCACTTGACTTCCATGCATTGGTCCAACTCTTTACTGAAGTTGACCAAGCTACTAGACACTATGACGAGAACGCATGTTAAAGATCATCTAAAATCATACCAGTCAAAGAATATAGAATTTGGATGAGATAATACTAAAAATCTCCATGGACCGTTCTCATCCTGGACACTCATATTTCAAACTGTTACCATCAGGGAGGCATTATAGGTGTCTTAGAATGAGGACTAATAGATTGAGAAACAGTTTCTTTTTCAAGGCAGTGACTGTTTAGAAACAAACAGTGCATTTGTGATTTAGTCCTATTATTATTATTATTATTATTATTATTATTATTATTATTATTATTATTATTATTTACTCTGTAGTGTGATTGTGATGTGGTGTTTGGGGCACTGTGCTGGAGTAGCTTTCAAATTTCATTGTATTCATAGAATGCAATGACAATAAAAGTATTCTATTCTATAGAGGCAAATATCTCAGAGACATTTGAAATAACAAATGACAAAGACGTATTAAATCATATAAAACCAAACACATCACTAAAAGCTAAAAATCATAAGACTACATCTGATTTACTTTGGCCATGTCATGCATGCAAATTTATTGGAGAAGGCAATGATGCTAGCAATGGTTAGTGGACAAGAAGAAGGGGCAAAGAACACGCTGGCTTGATAACTTCAGAGAGTTCTCTGTTCATTATCCAAAATATAGAAGTCTAAACCAAACCATAATGATATTATATCAGCAGCAATTAGGAATACAAAACCATTTTTTTTACCAATCCTATTGTGATAGATCAAGTACGTTCAATAGATATTTCTTTTGTACTATATGCATATGCATATTTACGTTAGATATGAATTATATATTTTTTATTTTAAATGATCAGAAAAACTAGGCAGTATAAATAATGTTTTCTCCAAATAACAATGATTTTATCTTTATCATCTTATTAGTTTATCATTTTGAAATTTTTACAGACTGACAAATTACTATTTCCAATTCCATTTTTCCTACCCCTGGCAAAATTGGTTTGGTTGCTAGGAACTGTAACATCATCAACAAAAGATATGTCACAAGTTGTGTTTAAACACCTATAATTCCCAGTTCAGATGAAAGCAGAAAAGCATGAAATTCCTATGCTTTCATGTATGAAATTATCCATTAATTATCTTCCATGGCATTCCCTCCCCCCCCCGCTTTTTTTTACAACCCTGTAATCCTTTAATTTGGGGTGGAATGGAACTGAGCATTTAGTGGCCAAATGCCTTTCCTGACATCTACACAGAGTTTGTAGCAGATATTTTCTCTTTGTTCCTTAATAGAGAAACATCTGCTGCTGCCTAGGATTGAACTCTCAACCTTCCTTATGGGAGGCTAGTGCCTTCACCACTATGCCACCACTAAGCCACTCTATTATCTTCCATAGCATTAAAAAAACATGAAATTCTTATGATCTTTCATATCATAAAAGATGACAATTTAGATATTCTGTATTATTTAACTTCATTTGAATTAAATCACAAAAGGGTGTTATTGTAGAAAGTATAGATCTAATTTTACAGTTCCCGAATACAGCTCTATACTACTGCATTCATTTTGCTAAGCTTGAGGAACAGTTTATTGATCTCAATCAATTCAATAATGGATCTTTACTTAGAGCTAGAAGTGAACATATTGTAATTCATGGCATTATTTAGAAATCTGCAGATAATTTATACTGGATGAAAATATAGTCATTTTATTAATTGCTTCTTTGTATTTAATGATAGAATCTATAATCAGTGTTTACTAACCGGAATCTTTTCTATTTTCAGACATAACTGAAAATCTTTACAGTATTTTTATACTTAGCAAGCAATTCAAACACACATATACAAAATACACAAACACACAATAGCAAGAAAATGCTATGTTCTCCAAAAACTCGTAGTGTGTGGCCAATGAATTTGACTTCACTCCAAGTTCTGCAGCTGTTATGATTCTAAATCTTTTATAAAACACACTTCATATTATAAAAGCAATTATCCATTTTTATTTGTTTACATTGCACTGAAAATTTACATCATACTTTTACAAATCCCCTTTTTTTCATAAAAATAGACTTCTTTACAAAAGTGTATGCATTAATATAAGAGGAGTAGCCAGTTGCAGAAGAAACAAGATTTTAAACAAGGTCACAAATATTAACCATAACAGTAATGAATGAATCATCATTATTGCAATCATTTGAATAAACCAGAATAAATAACAAATTGATGGTATAAAATATAAAAATGGCATTCTTTTAGTAGAAGACAGTATCTGGAAAGATGGGTACGATTTTCAAAAGAAAATGGTTTATAAGAAATTCATTAAACATTATAGAAATCCAAGCAGTAGTTCTTGGTTTAATACAGATTGGAGGATGGAAATGGGAAACTTGTGATCCTTTGGGGGCAATAGGCACTCTCTTATTACATTAATAAAAATTACTTTTTATTCCCATAGAGATGTTCATATCTGAGAAAAGAATATTTCCAGATAATTCACACCAGCTAATGTACAGCATTGATGAGTTCAAAATCATTTCATGCTATCAAAGGAAGACAATGAACTCTGATGTGGACATTACTCAAACCATATTTTGATAATTCAGTTATAAAGCTCCAGTCTGAACTAAAATTGTATTATTTTATATGAGAATGAAACAGGTAGATGGAATCTCAAATCTGACAGAAGAAAGTATGATTTGGAGAAATGAGTGTATTCATTTCTGTACTGTAATTTATATTGTATACTGCCGTGGAACAAGTGTAATTTAAGGTTTAACTCCACAACATAAATTCTAAAGTACATTCGAAAACAAACTTTCCCAAATTAATATGAAGCAGAATTTGTTGAACCTTAAAACAGTTAGGAAAATAACCTCCTGATTGGAATTAAACAGACCCATTCAATTGTAATTGATTGTACTTTGGCTTAATAGGCTTGTGAACTGGATTATAGAGCCTTCATTTAAAATATTTGTGTTGGCAGCACCCTTTGTACCTATAGTGGCATTGCTTTGGCACAAAATTCAGTGCACTTACTGAAACTCATTATTTCTTGGCACACAGCATATAATAGTGACACAACCATTGTAATGCTAAAATTACCTTCTTCCATACAGAATGTATATTATAAAATTGACAAAAAATTGGCACAAATTTACATTTGTGGGTAAATCATAGGCTAAATTTAAGAATCAGGCAAATTCACAACAGATTCCTTATACAAAATGATAGAAGTTGGTGGTGATTTTTTTTTTTACCAAGGCAAGGATTGCAGATGCAAGGAAATTAAAAAGGAAATTATTATTATTTCTTAATTAGGGTAAATGACTCCTGAAATCATGTACTTCTCAGTAAAGAGAGTGCAACGCTAAGAGATTAACCCCTAATCCAGGAATCTGTGTACACTGTAATATGATGCAGAAAGATTGTGGGTTTTCTTCTGTGGGACAAAAAAATTCAGAAGCATATTCCATAAAATGCGTATCATGCTGTTTCCCTGTCTTAGAACAGGAAAGCTCTGGAAATTTTGAGAAATGCATCAAAGGCATTGATGAGCTGAAATCTATATTTTTGTGACTGCAGGTTGATGGCACCATGAGGATCACATCTATCTCCAGCATTTAATGCAGTGTAGAAACAAAACTGATGAAGTGGATGATAGAGTGAGATGGGAAATGTACCATTTAGTCACCTTCATTGTCTAGAAGTGTGATGCTACTCTAATCTGCCATTTGTTCACTTGGAGAAAATTGAATTACTGGGAAAAGGAGGGGCAGTATGAAATTTATATACTTTTGCAATAGATCTTAGCAACCAAGATAATTGTAGTTGTGGCAGTTTTCAAATCTTATTCTTTCGCTGACAAATTGATCACTATTGGGACAGATAACACAAAGGAAAAGAAAAGATGCTTGCATGACAAGAACAACAAAGCAGGGGATGAAACTCGTGAATTAAAAGAATCTGAGACCAGACAATTAATTATCCCATTGTGGCTCAGAAATAATGGGTTGTGCTTGCAAGCTTAAGCACGTTAATGATCATGGCATAATCTTAGAAATTCATAGTGAAGAGGAAGAGAGGAGAGGAAAATATTATTAAAGACCAGATATGATGGAATGGTTTTGCCTGTGACTATTAAAGAGATGCCATAGTCTCTTGCTGTCTCCTGTAAATATAACTCTTAATTCCTATCACATATTAATTTGTTCTTTGAAATCCAGTCCCTCTAGCAGTTTATAAAGCACAGACGTACTGATAGTGGATGCTCCTCCATTATATGCAAATATGTTATTATTTTATTTTATTATTTTTTTTAGAATAATCTTCTTTTTTTAAAAAAGCAAATAAACTGTGAATAAGCACTCATGGAGTGCAGCAGACGTTCTGTAAAATACTCCACAGTAACCATGAAGTCAATATATATTTATGAAAAAAAGAAACCCACTCTAGTCTCTGTCTCATCCTCAGGAGAAGGTGATCCAGGAGATCCTGAAAAAATGTGCTTTTCTTTTCTTTTTTCTTTTAAAAACCAGTGAATGATAAGTCCATTATGACTGCATTTCAATCTTCAAACCACTGCAGTCAGGTCATCGCAATGTTATACCATTGTGCAAACTGTGTTCAGGTTTGGATCAAATCGCACAGCCTTCCCTTCGACGGACTTTGTGTTGGTGTCATACATGGGGTTTTCAAATGCAGCTTGTCCATTGTTATTTTCATGTACAGAGCAACCAGTGTACTGTGTTTTCGGTGCAGTTCTGTGGCAAATGGCAGAAAAACAGAAGATTGAATCAAATGATTATTGCAATTACAAATCAGCATATATAAACAGAAAATTACTTTCACAATCATCCAGGTCATGGTTGTCCCTATTTTGACCTAGGCTTCATAAAATTATGAAACAGACTCCTTGACCTGACAACCCTCCCCCTCCTTCTTTTTTTTTTGAGGCTAATGTGAATTCCTATCATTCACATCCAGCAAAGTGCCGACAAACAGTTTTTCAAGGGTGAATTATAACCACAGACCTTATCAGGCTTGGAGAGTTTCCATGCCGATAGCTTACAAGTGCAAGGCTGTACAAGAAAATACTTGGCAAGGAGTCTCTGAGAGTCATGAACAAATCTTCACACTAATTAAATGAACTATTTGTTTCCTGAAAACACCAATCCCCTTTCACTCCTCTTTATTCCCTATGGAAGGGGCTATTCACCATCCACCTGTGCCTTTACTCCTGAATAGACCCTTGTTCCTTAACTGTTCCCTTCTCCTGGTAGCTCTGCACATACACACATCAGAAACAGGCTCCAGCTGTTCTTCTACCCCACTGATCTCTGACTCCAAAGGCTGCTGATAACTGTCAGATGGCCCTGGCCCCATCTCTGCCTCCGATGCAGAACACTTTGTCAGAGCTTTCCCCAGACTCCAGGATTGGCCCATGTTATCCCCAACCTCCTCATTGTCCAAATCTTCCGACAGCTCCGCTGGCCACTGGTGGGCCACAACAGTCTCAAAGGAACTTCTTCAAAAGGCAATTGGACTTTTGGGGGGCTTTTTTTCCCCAGTTGAAAATGTTTTGCTTTTCATCCAAGAAGCTTCTTCAGAATTTAGATGGAAAATGGTTAAGCCCTTCTTGTTGACATACCAGGGACTGTGACTGTCTGCAGCTTTGGTCTGTGCTTTCTCATTGGAGAGCCCCAATCACTGTGAAGCTGCCTCGGAGGGGTGGCAGAGTAAGGGGAAGCTGCCAGCCAGGTTGAGGGGAGCTGTATCCACCCGCCCTGGGCTAGGCAATTTTTTCCCCTGAAGATGACCGAGCAGTGGTCTAAAATGGCCACCCTGAAGAGGAGGACTTAGCTGGACTAAGATTTGTGCAGGAGAGAAGAAAGAGGTGGACATATAAGAACAGGGCAACTTGGTGCAACAATTAATTAAAAAGTACTCCAGGATGGTATTTTAAGAATTTGTATGAAAGAATAAGAAAGCGGCAGATTTTTAAAGGGAAAGGAAAAAAAATTGAAAATATCTTTGACAGCTGAGCAGGGCTTCGAACCAGGATTGGAAGAAGCCGGAACAAGATACCCAAACAAATTGAATTAAAATGCATTGCTAACAAACAGGAACAATTTAAAGCTGGACTTAGGAGTTTTCAAAAAGAAGGGGGAAATATTTAAATTGATGATTTTATTGGTTTGGAATACCAAGGTTTGGGAAGCCTGGAACAATAAAACGGGGGGTGGGGGGGGGGGAGGTGAGGACATTGTATTACGGAGAGTGCCACCTGGTGGACAAAAATTTAAGCTAAAAAGTTCCTATTTCTCTATGAATCAGTTCTGATACAATGAAAAGGAAATATTGAATCAATATAACAAGTACCTTAAAAAGTGAAAATTGAATTAGAACAAAAGAAACAATATGGATTGCTGGACTGATTGGTGATTTTGCTATAAAATCAGTTGTTAACCCAGAAAGTTTGAAGAAGAAAAAAGAAAAAGATTGGTGATTGGTGGATTTTAATAACTATAAGATATGTAACGATGATATCTCTGTGGGATCTAAAAATGGAACTTAAAAATTTGAAAGAACTACTTTATGCAAGAGGTGAACTATGGAAAAAAGCTATGGAAATGGCGATTGAAGAATATGAAGAAGAAACCTCAGACAAGGAGGAGTTAGTTCAAGAAGAAGCCATCTTAAATAGACAATCAACACAAAGAACACGACAAAGAAAAGGAAAAGAAGGGGGGTTAAAAATTGGAGACTTAAAAAAGTAACTAAAATGGGGAATATTTATAAAAACCGGAAAGAAAGAAATAGCATACTTAAACCACTGAGGTGACACCCCAAACTAGTAAAAAGAGAGGGGAAATTTATGTTTTGTTTTATGTGAAAAGCTTGTATTAATCTAGACTTTATGAAAAGGATATGCGATGGAATTGCAAATTTGACAAGATAAAAAAGATTTAAAAGGGAATAAGTATGAAGATATGGAAACTATTAGTGATTTAAATGAGAAAAGAGTACTTTGGAAAAGGCAACGTTTAAAAGAAATGTTAAGGCTTAAGAAACACATTTAAAATAAATTGAAAAGAATTGAGAAGATGTTTAGAATGAGAGTAATATTAATGAATAGCATTAACTTGCCTGCTCCTTTTCTTATATAAAAGTTGAGAGGTAAAATGAGAAAAGAGTACTTTGGAAAAGGCCACGCTTAAAAGAAATGTTGATGTTTAAAAAATATATTTGAAATAAATTGAAATGAATTGAGAAGATGCTTAGAATGAAAGTAATATCACTTAACAGAATTAATGTGTTTGTTTCTTTTCTTATGTAAAAGTTGAAATGGAGAAGTAATAATAGAATTAAGTAAAAATGGTCAAGACAAAATGTTGAATGTAAAAATGAATATATAATTACTGTCATATTTACATGTAAAAGTGGTGACTCGGAAATATGTTGTGCACCGAAAAGAGCTTTTTTTATGTTGTTTTGGAAAAATTGAATAAAACTTGTTTTAAAAAAAAGAATTTGGATGAAAAATGAAATGTTTTCAAAGAAAGGAAAAAACCAAGAAACTCCAGTTGTGCCTTTTGGAAAAGCACCTTTGGGACAATTGTAGTAAAATAATGTTATAATTTTGCTTCCAAGAAAATGTGTTTCAAGAAAAAAGATGCTTCTTTGGGAGCCTCTAATCATGACTGGAAGATATATTTCAGGAAGACAGAAACAGATTAGATCATCTTTCAGTCACCCTGGCCTACAATGCTCTCCCCCTCTTTTCTAGTTTTAATGTGGCACTTTCCCATTCAACTAACACAATCCTTGCAAGACAGACCATCAGAGGTAATTTTAAATAAGTACCTTACTCCTTTTTGGGTACTTGAGGTTCTGGCAAACATAGCCTCTGTGATCAATGGATTTTACAGCCAACCATTTGTTTGACAGCAGAACTGGAGTTCATTCACCGTGCCAGACAATCAACCCTCCCAGTTTTCCTAACAATTTCATCAGACTTAGCAGCAGATCCCTAAACTACAGGGCTTGGGGAAATGATAAAAGTTGTATGTTTGTGTATGCATGTATAAAAAAGACACCACTTAGTCACCACTGATAGGTAAGCCTATCCATCAGCACTAGTAGAGAATACAAGGAGAGTTTGATTCAGAGGGTTGGAAAAGTGTAGTTTTTGATAAATGTGCATCAGCCTTCTGGAAAACAAGTGGACATGTGTCAAAAATACACCCCTATATAGGGATTAGCTGTCACAGGAGCACATCTTCTGCCAACCATAGATCATTGTCCCGCTCCCCTCCACTTAACCTACCAAGAGAAGTGTGGAAGGTAATGTTTTGCTGTCTTCTGCATCTCTTACCCTGGGTGGCAAGAAAATGGGAAGAGAAAGTAGGGGATAATGGCTCCTTTAGTGCCAATTTGGTAATCCTAAAATTGCTCCATGGGCTTGGAGAATTGATTGCAGACAATCTGGCACCTAAAGAGGCATTTTCTAGCCAGCCTCTCTCCTCTCCTTTTGCAGACAGAATCTCTCCTCTGCCACGTAGCAGAATGGAGATGCAAAATGCAGGCAGCAAATTTTTAGATATAGATATAGATAGATATAGAGATATAGATATAGATATAGATATAGATAGGAGCCCCTATGGGATCACCACTGTCACCCGTCATTGCAAACCTGTTCATGGAAGAATTCGAATCCAGAGCCCTGGCTAACGGCACCCACAAACCCATCGATGACACATTTGTGATTTGGCCCCATGGAAAAGAAAACCTAAACAATTTCCTAACACACCTAAACAGCACACACCCCAAAATCAAGTTCACCATGGAAACAGAAACAAACAAACAACTACCATTCCTAGATGTAGTAATCTACAAAAAAACAGATGGCGCACTAGGACACACCATATACCAGAAGAAAACAGACACCAAACGCTACCTCAACGCCCAATCCCACCACCACCCAGCACAGATAAACTCCGTGGCCAAAACACTAATCGCCAGAACCAAATGCCTGGCAGACAAGACACACATAAAGACTGAACTATGCACCCTGACTAAAGTACTGACAGCCAACGGCTTCCGCAAAAGCAAAATCACTAGCTTGATACACAAAAGACATAATGGAGACCTAGAAGATGAACAGACCTATGGAACAGCTGTCCTGCCCTACATAAGAGGTACTACAGACAAAATCAGTAAGATACTACACAGGCATCACATCAAGACTGCCTTCAAAACAGACAGAAAAATAGCAGCCATCCTTAGAAACCCCAAAGATAAAATTGACCTGGAAAACCAAGGCATATACGAAGTCCCCTGTGCATCATGCCTGGCCACATACATTAGACAGACCAATAGAAGAATAAGTACCCACCTGGATGAACACAAAAATGCAGTAAAAAAGCTGGAACACACTTCCTCACTAGTCCAACACATGAAAGCCACAGGTCATAGCATCAACTTCAATGGCACCAAAACCCTAGCCACTATAGAAAACCCCAGCCACAGAATTATCAGAGAAGCCATAGAGATTGAAAAAAGACCTGAAAGCATGAATAGAAGAGATGATTCCATCAGTCTGTCAATTATTTGGAAGCCTGCACTCACAAACAAAAAAATATCCACACCACAAGCTAGGCAAACATCTGGGCAAAAACAGATCCCCCCTGATACCTCCAGCTCAGACACACCCAACCAGGAACCCAGATGAAACCTAGCTTCCTAAGAAATGATAGCTGTCCATTTACTTGGAGCCAAGCTGCACTAAAAGCCTCCAATAAAGGAACACAATGTTGCCAGCCAACCAAGACAAAAAAAGCCACAAAACAGACAGAAGATATTAGAAACACCAATCAAGCAGAACACAGCAAACTCCAAGACCAATAAACACAAACCAAGACTCCCAACCAATCAGGATGAAGAAAAAACCATTCTGGCACAGCAGTAGGCTAGCCCCAAATTTAAAACTGAAACAACTGTAAAAGTCTGACTCACAGATGAACACAATACAGAAGCCTGATGATAGCAGATGAGATTCTGCTGAAACGTTGCTACAACTTTAAAAGCACAACTATAATGATGTGGGAAAATACTCGAACTAAGCTGAATACCATATATATATATTTATACCATAACAATACACACACACACACACACACACACACACACACACACACACAAACACACACACACATATGGTATTCAGCTTTGTTTGGGTATTTTCCCACATCATTGTAGTTGTGCTTTTAAAGTTGTAGCAACGTTTCAGCAGAATCTCATCTGCCATCATCTGGCTTCTGGATTGTGTCCATCTGTGGACATTGCTACAACTTTAAAAGCACAACTACAATGACGTGGGAAAATACCCGAACAAAGCTGAATACCATACATGTAAGTACCCGCGAAAACTTAAGAAAATATATATACATATACATATACATATACATATACATATACACATACACATACACACACACACACACACACACATAAATATAAATATAAATATATGTTTATTTTTGGATGAAAAGGATGTCTCTCTCAAAAATCCTGCATCCAGATTATAAAAATTTTTATGGATAAGAATCAACATCAGCAGTCCAATTCTGATACACCAGAAACCAGTTAATAAGGCAGTGTTTGGTTAAAAAATGTTGCTTACATCTTGCCCAAGTCAAAAAAAAAATGTAATAGTTATGTGCAGGCATCAACAATAGCAAAGTACTTCTCTGCACTTCCCATATGGTACATCTCAATAAAGCTTCCCAGACGCGAAGGAAAGTTTCTACTTGATCCCTGATCTGATATGACTAAGCTGAAGAAAAGTCAGACATGGCTAAACTAAAGCTTCAAAAGATTCTGTTTTATATTCTCTGTAAGCTATCACTTGCTGACTGGATGACTGTACAGAATGTGCAGTTACAATCCTGATTCTGCCTAGCACAGTCATATAGCTTAGAGGAAGGATTCTTAGCAAGTGTATTGATCAAAGCCATACCTGAGATACTGGATTTCAGGAGATTTTTATTATTATTTATTAGTCAAATTTATATGGCTGTCCATCTCATGGATAGTGAGTCTGGGCAGCATATAACAATACAATAAAGATTGTTCCAGGTCTATAAAGTATTAGATGATTGCATTTGATGATGTTAGAAAAAGCTTGTTAGATAATTCTGAGGTATTAGAAATGTGTAGATCTCAAATGAAAAGCACAGAATAACTTTGTCTTTTATTCATTTTGCTGCAGTGCAAAAAGAATATTATATCAATAGCACTTAGCAGTTGCCTTTAGACTTTACAGCACTCTCCAAGGCGTTTACAATGTCATCATATTAATCCCAATAATCTGGGTCCTCATTTACCAACTTGGAAGGATGGAGACTCAACCTTGAGTTGGTTGGGATCAAATTCTTGGCAGTGGGCAAAGATACCCTGCAGTACTGCATTCTAATCACTAAGCCACCATGGCCTCATTATTTTATATTCTACAGTAGATCTGCACATTTTAATGTGGAAGCTTACATTTATAAACATTAGCCTACCTCATTACTCATATCTGATAGGATTCAAATGTTCACAAAAACACACAAGATTTTATATGAACTGGAAGAAGATCGATCAAAGGATCTTGACATTGGTTTAGGTATTTTATGCACAACTATCTCCCAGGTGAGAACAGTAGGATAAATCTTGGACAAAGTCTGTAATGACAGCATAAATTGATAGGAGCTGAATTGCCAATGATGGTTTATGCAACAGCTGTCTGTAATAAAACTATTCATGGCGCTTATAGCTGATGTAAGATAAATGATACAAGGAATACAATTCACAATACTGTACATGTCAAAAACGAAATATAGGCAATATGTGAAGTACACAGCAAAGCCATTATTACTGCAGTGTTTCAAGGCATCAGGACATTTGAATATGTTGCTTCTCTCTAAAGGGCAGTAATTTACGACAGTTGCAAAAACTGAAAGTAAAGGTATAATGTGAAACAATGACCTTATCTATGAAGCATCTCTGACAGTTTTGAAAGGAAGTTAATGTAGATGGGATACTTTTCATAAATGACTTTATTATGAAGAAAGTAATAAGATGTTCAAAGGGTAAATAGTTCAGCTGCGTCATAAGAGTACAGACTGGTCAACACCATTTAGATGTTCTTTTCACTTTTCAAATGTGTTCCCATTAATGGGAAGATAGACAGTAAACGTTTAGAGTGGGCTTTTGTCATCAAGTACAGGGTTTTCTAGATGGTTCCTGCAAACCACGTGTTTAAACAATTAAATAAAACTTAAAACTTAACAGTCATAGCAGAGTAAGTGTGCTGGGAAACATTAATTAGAGAACACTCCAATTGCAAAAGGAGAAAACAATATTTCTATTTCCAAACCAACCATTAAAGACATTGGATTTCATTGCCAATGGAAAATATGGCCTCAGTTGGCATTGGAAAAATGCCCAATGCTCTGCTTCTGTGTTCTGTAGAGAATATTTATTTCAAACCATTTTGTACTGAGTTTCTTGGGGAAAGAAACAATCAGAACTGAAGGCACAACTATAGGGAAGAGCAATGGCAGTTCATGGATCATGCTGAAGAGAAAAGTGGTGATGATGGCGTCTATAGCTAAACCAACTATTAACATCCTTCTGCATTTACAGAGGGGTTCAATTAAGATCAGGAGAGGTATCAATGCCACTCTATAAAGCCTTCGTAAGACCACACCTAGAATACTGCAGCCAGTTTTGGCCGCTACACTATAAAAAGATCTTGAGACTCTAGAAAGTGTGCAGAGAAGAATAACCAAGCTGATTAGGGAACTGGAGGCTAAAACATACAAAGAACAGTTGTAAGTACTTGGCATGGTTAGTCTAGTGAAGAGAAGGACTAGGGAAGATATAATAGCAGTGTTCCAATGTTTGAGGGACTGCCACAGAGAGGAGGAGGTCAAACTATTTTCCAAAGCACCCGAAGGCCAGACAAGGAATAATAGATGGAAACTGATCAAGGAGAGATTCAACCTAGAAGTAAAGATTTTTTTTTTTCTGACAGTGAGAATAATTAATCAATGGAACAGCTTGCCTTCAGAAGTTGTGGGAGCTTTATAACTGGAGGCTTTCAAGAGAGACTGGACTTCCATCTGCCAGAAATGGTGTACAGTCTCCTGCTTGGGTGGCGGGGTTGGACTCGATGATCTACAAGGTCTCTTCCAACTCTGTTAATCTGTAAAGTAGTGATGGAAGACCTAGGCTCTTTCACCCTTGAAAACAAAGGAAAAAACTAACTTTGACCTGAAATTCTATTCTATGCTTCCTGGGAATAATTCTTGTGGCTTTTCAGGGGTCCATTCTCCAAGAACAGCTAATTGGATAATTGGAATTATAAGAAATAGTTGTGAGTCCCTAAAAGAAATATATTCCTCTGTCACTATGACCTGAACAAGATGAGATTGGTATGCACACAAACCTTGGTTAGGGTTGTGACTCAGCCTATTGATGTAGGTTATTATAATCTAGGATGAGTATTGTTTTTTCATGGTTGCTGTCCTAATCACAATTTGCTTTTCACTCAGAACAATTTGAAATATAAGATTTTTTTCCTTATTATTATGTAACATTTTAATCAGTACCTGAAAAGGGAGAGGTACATTATAAATACTTTTTGGGATGTATAAAATTTCTGTATTCTGCTGAGTTTCCTATATGCAATGTAAATTTTGATTTAAATATATATTATTTTTAATGCAAATTGGTAGCTTCCCTAAATGAATCTTTAGAGATATAGGTAGATTTGAGGCTGGATGAACCTAATGGGATTTCATAATTAGGTCCTCCCCACCCCACCCTCCAAATATAATACATTCTCCATACAGCCTATGTTCTATAAGCAATGATGATTGGAAAATGCCTGAACAATTGTCAAGATAAATAATGTAAATAATGAGTTGGTGGAAAATATGATTACTAAAGTATGTAACCCTAGGCATGAAGTACAAAGGAATGGGAAAATTTCAGAATTTTAATCTCTGATTTGTTTCAGATGATAGTTTTATTAAATCTCTCTCCCCCTCCCTACCCCTACCCCCTCCTATGTGTAATTATATATCACTGTGCATACAAAATAGATGTATATTCCCTTACCTTTGTTTATAAAGGTAAAATCCAAAGCCTGCTAAAATAAGGGCAAAAAAAGGCACGAGAATAGCAATGGCCACAGAACTGCTGTTTGTACCATGTGAATGGTTTAATGAATTTGATCCTTTAGACATATTAAGTCCTGTCAAAACAAAACAATAAAGATAAACATTATTTCTGTTACTACTGTCATGGGAAAATATGTATTCCAAATATTTAAAAATATTTATATATATAAATGTATATTATACAAAAGCACAATTTATTTATTTTCTATAATGCACTGGATGCTGCCTTGATTGGGCCATGTGACTGCACCACTATTTCCAATTATTTTGCAAACTAAACTAAGTGAAACCCATATATTTGAGAGTTCCTGCTCTTTCTAGCTGATAATCAAAATGGGAAGTCAAGTACTTTCAAAAACAAAAACAATTTATGACTGGCTTCAGATAAAAATCATCCTGGTTAAAATGAATCAAAATATTTGGTTTCTTTCCACCCAAGTAGTTTTGCAACAGCACTAGGATTACATCAAGTCATATTTATGCCCAGGGTTATTATCTAAATTAGGGAAAATTAAGTTATGAAGATAATTATTCATCTGCTTCTATTTGGTGAGGTTCTCCATGCCCAATGCCAGGTGCAGGAAACTGGCTTCAGCGCTTAATTTGTTCCTGGTTCCACACTTATAAGAGCAGGTTCTTTTGCAATCTATTAAAATTGCTCCCAGTTGAACAGCTTCCATAGCAAAATATAGTTCTTCTGCAAGAGATGCATCTGTTTGAAATGAACATATATAATTAACATCAGGGTGGTCAGAAAGTCAAACTACTGGCTTTGACTATACAATCAAAGCCATATACTTCTGATATGAAATATGCAATTTGGTTGTGTAATCATCCTCCATACTGACTATCTTAACCAGGTCCCACAATTATGCCTTGCAGGAAGAAAACAGTCAATTACTAGCTTGTACAAATTAAACACAACTGGCTAGATAACAACCTTGCCTAAGTTGTGATTAAAACATCTTTCTGTAAAAATCTTTATTTCTCTTCCTACAAGGGCAATTAAATGAAGTCCAATCAGTTCATGCATTCTTTGTCTTTTCAAACTTCTTCACAATTTTACAACTTCACCATTCTATTTCTGTCTTCCACCATGTTGAGTGTCTAACCATTTGTTTATTCATTTACTTACATGGTTCATGCTATCTGATTCCATCTGATGGAATGATGGCTAATATTTAAAAATATCATAAAAAGAACTCTTCCAAAAGTGAATATCCACAGCCAGAAAGAAAACAATATCCCAACAACCTTATAAGGAACAAAGGAAAAAATTGTGGGTTCTGCGTCCAACAAGTTGTTTTGCATTCAAAAAATGCCTGCTTCTTTGGCTAAATGGAAATGCTAGGTCTTAACTGCTTTCACGAAACCCAGAAGGGAATAAGGAGAGAATTTCAAAGCATAGGAATGCCATTTAAAAATATCATTTTCCTAGCTCTCATCAGATGACATTCTCAAACAGATGAGAATTTCCCAATCAGATAAGGATATTGCTTAAATGGGGAGACAAATATTGGTGAATATGATCCACAGCCACTTTTAAGGCTTTAACAGTCACAACCAACACCTTTAATTGTGTGTAGTAATCAACCTGCAACAAATGCCATTCCAAAGCAATAGAGTCACCCAAGTATGCATCCATCACTGTCCAGTCTACTGTATTTTGTACCAGTTGTACTGCCTAATGCTTGTTAAGAGTGTCCCCATGGCAGTGGTGAGATTCAAATTTTTTACTACCAGTTCTGTGGGTGTGGCAGGGGAAAGATGCTGTAAAATCTCCAGTCAGAGGTGGTATTTGCCAGTTTTCCGAACTACTCAAAATTTCTGCTACTGGTTCTCCAGAACCAGTCAGAACCTGCTGAATACCACCTCTGCCCCATGGGTTACAGTAATCCAAATGGAAGGTGACAACAGCAGAGGTGACTATTGAGTAGGACTTTCCAATCCAAATCACTACAGCTAGCAGACAAGTGTATGTAGGCCTTTCAAATCCAGGAACCATTGCAACTAGCGAACAAGCTGTAACTGTACATAGGCCTCTTGACCACAGATATCTGCTCCTAGAGCAGGAACTCTGAATCTAGGAGGAAGCCTAAGTTGCAGATTTCCTCTAACAGGAGAATTCCATGGCGAAGTCAGTTATGGACCAATCAAGGCAAAAAAAAATGTGAAAACCTATGCAAAAATAAACAATATGGATGCAGATTGTGTTTGCTTTTTAAATCTGTTATAAAGTGGGCTGGGTAATACTTAAAAATGCTCACACAGAAAGGGAGGGAAGATTACTGCCAAGATAACAAATTCTTCTTGGAAGACCATTCAGTTTGTGCTAAATGGGATTCTAATGCCTGAGGAATAAGTACACTTAGCAATACAAGTGTTCAATTAAGAAGGGAAAAAATGCTACTATACAGAAATTGACTCTAATAATTACAGTTTAATATTTTCTTTTACCCATTTCTCCTGTTTTTTAATATGCTTATGGATGCAGGCAATTATATTTTATTAGTACTTAGGAATTTGGAAGGAAAGGTAAGCAGACATGCACGTAGAGCAAAGCAAATCACATAAATTTCAAAATTCATCCCAGAGTTCTCTTTAAAAAGACTAATAAAAAAACATTATGTTTGGATAAGCAAAAGCATAAACCTAGACTTTATCATTTATGTTTGTAGGTTCTGAATCAGATACAGTAATTTGGGCTGCCACTATAGCATATTAAAATAGTTTTCATTTTTCATCTTTAGAGGAGAAAAATGGCAAACAATTTCACCTGCTTATACCCATTTAGCATCTGTCTGTCTGTCTGTCTGTCTGTCTATCTATCATGGTTTGCTGGCAGCAGGTGTGGACGGCTGAAGTCTTGGAGACCGAGGACTCAGATGAAGGGTTTACATGTGATGTAGGGATGAGGCCAGGACCATCAGGGAGTGGAATGCTGCCTTTGGAGATTGTGGAGGATGGCAGCAGTGATGAAGAGGTCCCCGAGAAGCCTCCACCCAGTGAGTGTGCACGCAGGGCTGCTTGAAGGAAAGAGCAGCTGTAGCAATACAAGCGACTCAGGGGTAAGGCTGCAAGGTAATGGCCCCTCCCTTAAGAGATAAAAGCCAGCTGAGAAACTGGAGTTCTTTGCAGGAAGCAAGAAGTTTTTGCACTCAAACCTGGTGGACATTGGGAATATCTTGGTTGGTGTTTGGAGGCTCTTTGTGTTTGAAAGTGTTCTTGGCAGCCTTGCACAACCTTGGCAAGGCTCGTTCTTATCAGAGACAATTAGTTTGAAACAGCCTTTTAACCATGAAGGAACAGAATTCATAAAGAATCATTAAAAGGTTTTGCTGTTACCTCTGTTTCGTGTTTGTTTCCTTGGAACAAGGTTTGGGTCAGAACATTCTATAACTATTCTATCTATCTATCTCACAGAAATGGTCTATCCCATGAGCACAAACTTTCTACAACAATTTAGAAGTGAGTAGATATCTGCTATAATGAAATTTTGAATAGCAAAATTGTAATTAAACTACTTAAGTACAGGAATAAATATAATATTTCAACAATATTGCACAATGAACAATGGAAATTGCTGGGAGAGAAGAATCTAAGAAAATTTCCGTTGTACATAACTAAGATGAAATAAAATATCATACCTTACTAGTACATTTAACTAATATTTGTACATTTAACTAATATCATACATATTAGTACATTTAACTAATATTTGGGACTATTCATAGTTTATAGTCTCAGTGTATCTAAATACCAGATGCTAGAAATCAGCAGAACTTTGGTTAAAAACATATCACTGACCATTATCTAATCTAACTAGGTTGCCCATCAAGAGAGTCTGTTGTATTGGCAAGGGGACAAGTAACAAAATGTGCATTTTAACATCATCATACAAACTCAACTGCTTTAGGCACATACTAACCCACTTGGTATTATGACATTACAATGCACATTTCTTATTTTGATGAAATCTTGAGTTGGCCATAGATACCCCTACTGTACTTTTGGTGACAACACAATCCCATTTTCCCATTTTCAAAATATTTTGGAGTCTAAACTTAAAATTAATTCAGTACAGTTTGGCTATGGGAAAAAGTGTCAGATATAAATATTTTCATTTTCCAGTCTATGGCTCAAATTAGTTTTTCTTGAAACTGTATCAGTGAATTTATCAAAAAAAGTCATTGATAATTCAAATGGAGTCAGTTATTGAGGCAAAGGATGTAGCATCACTCTTCCCAATCTTAAAATATTTCCACATTAAGTAAAAAATACACACATAGATTGCCTTCCAATATTTTATCAGAATCAATAAGTGTATGAAGGCTCCATTGGCTCATCCATGTTTGACTATGTCTAAATTAAAAGCATCAGCTCACCTAATCTTTGAAGTCCAAACTGACCATAATCTTTACCCTGAATAAATCCTTGAAAAACGTAAGTTGCACCATCAGGTTCTGCAGAAACCTATGTAGAATAATAAAAAGAAAGGTATGTAAAATTAATATGCATATGCATATTCATGGTAATAACTTGAAATACATATTAGATTCAATCTGGAAAAAAAATCTCTTTCACCATTCAGTTACTTATACACTTCGTTATTTTTCATGCTATTTGATTCATTTGATCTGGAAGTGATCAGTTGATTATATGTCATCAAGTCATTGTCAATTTTTAACTATCACATTGATAGATTTTCTCCATAATGATTTAGAAGTGGTTGCATTTACTTTTTTTATTTTAAAAGATACTCAAAAAAATTAAAAACAGTGTAAAAAAAGCAAAGAGGAAATAGGGAAAGAGGATAAGCAAAGAGGATAGGGAAATAGTATATGAAGATTTAGAAAAGATGTTTTGAAAATACTTGAAGAATATGGAAAAGAAAGAAAAAAAGGAAAAATCCACTATTCTTTTTATTGGTAGTTGAGCCAAGGAATTTTTAAAATCTTTGCTTGTTGTCTTCTCTTACCTGGCCTTAAATGTGCTATAATTTTATTAGTATATAAAACCATGTACAAAGCAATAAGAGAAAAAAAATTGTCTGTTTTTATGTTTCACAAAATAGCTAATTGCAACATCTAATAAATAATCTTATGTGTCTGTAGTAGCAAATACTATTTTTAGTTGAGTTTGATTCACAACAGCTTTAAAGACTGAATGTGATTGTCATTAGTATTTACTTCCCCTGATATTCCTTGGTGTTTCTTTTCTAAGTACTAGCCATTTTTTTTTAATCTGGAACAGTCAATTCAGATAGATATTGCCATCTAGACTTTTAAAAATGTTTTAAGTTTCCTGTCTGGTCTTGACCATAAATAAAAATCTAACTTTGATTTGATTTAAGATGCCCCTCCAGTCAGAAATTTATTGTTCTAGCATTGTTCTTCTGTATTAGTTCACCCTTTTGGAAGGTCTTATGGCCTCCACTCTTGCAGCGTTTAGAAAACCTGCAAAGATGAGAATCTCTGTCCCCGGTTATTTGTCATTGAAATTCAGTGCTTTGTTTAGCCTATTTTTTATCACTATCTTTAATTTATTAGCTTTTTTCGTTGTTTTGAAATCTTTTAAAAGTTTTAAAAGTATTAACAGTTTTAACACTAACTGAAAGCAAACTAATAAATATATATTTTAATTAGGTTACCAATATAAAATTTATCACATTGCACTTTAGTTTATCTTTGCAATATTTCTGCTCTAATCTATTAATATGTATTGCACTATGACATAGTTATACTGTAAATAACAATGCATGTTGATCTTTTGTCAATTATAAAACTTAAAGAAATGTAGGGTTTCTATATGATCCATTAAACTGTAATATATTTGCACTTCTATCATAATGTTAGGATTATAATCAATCCAGAAAGTAATAGCACTGTATACTTTGCTAGAGAACCAAAGCACATTTATCAGGGTTTCTATTTTGCAAAGTACTAATCACTGATGCAGTACTGCACTGCTTGATGTGGACATAGGTGCTTGAAAGAAAATCTAGACTATTATTCTCATTTTCTAATTGTAATGTTGTGTTACATCTTTCCTTATTAATCAATCTTGCACTGCATCCTGGTAAGTATAAAGCATGTATACCATGATGTAGAAATGCAACTTAGTGTACCCATTCTACGTGCATCCATTCTATGAATATGTAAGGACATGGTTTTCTAATACAAATTTATTGGCAAGAAAGAAAGCAGTCATCCATAATGTTTGCTGTTGTTTTTTTCCTTCATGCTAGTCTACCTTTGAATCCAATCAATGGCATTTCCCATGACCTTTAAGAATGCCACTAACCTATAATACCAACATTTGTTCTTGTCTTGTCAGCAAGTGCCTGTGTAAGCCTATTTTTCATTTTTAATTCCTAATCAAACTTTCATTTTTTAAAAAATGACTTCTTTCTGGTCTCATGTATGTCATCATTTTTTATTAAGACACATTGGATTTTGCCAGAAGTATACTCACAAAGCCATCCATTGCCCATTTGTCCTCTTTTAGATTGTTTGCAGAAGTATGGTATGGTGCTTTAATGAGATATATATGGAGCATTAAACGGGCTTCTTGACTTTTATACAACCCTGTAAAACATAAACATAATTGATCTGAGTAAATAAAACCAAAGCCATCCTCTTTAGACCATCTTTGCACAGGGAGAGGCACAAGGGTCAAAGATTTATGTCTTTATATTTATATCTTATATATTTATATTTCTTTAGGTAACTAAAAAAAGCATACCTATTTATTTAATTGCATGTTGTGAATCAACAGTTTAGAAGGTTATTTCAGTAAGCATAACACCTACAAGACCCAATTTAAGATGGTGATTAAAAGCATCAGGCAAAACCCAGGAGGCCTGATACCTTGAGCACAAAGCCAACTTGATGACCTTGATCCATCACTTTCCCTAGGAAAGAAGGCATTGGCAAACCACTTCTGAAAAACATTGTTAAGAAAACAGCAGGGATTTGCCCAGGGAATTGTTAATAATTGGACATGATTGAACAGAATGTAATATCTATATGTCTGCACTCATGCACACACACACACACACACACACACACACACACACACACAGAGAGAGAGAGAGAGAGAGAGAGAGAGAGAGAGAGAGAGAGAGAGA
>NW_020769330.1:4418425-4445293 GCF_900518735.1 Pseudonaja textilis
AGAGAGAGAGAGAGAGAGAGAGAGAGAGAGAGAGAGAGAGAGAGAGAGACTGTGCACACACAATCTAATAAGTTTTCTTCTAACCAGTTATTGCTAATTGCCTGTATCTTAGCTTATATTTGATTTTATTCAAGGAAAGAAAATAAAGGGTCCATGGAAACAAAAACAGAGACTTTTGTTTATGTATATTGTAATAATAATGGTGAAAAAAGATTAAAGACATTATGGTGCTGTGTTAAACCTGGATTATACTTGAATCTGAAAATCTCGGGTGCAGGTTCCCACTTATCAATGGAAGCTTACTACCCAAGTTCCCCACATAATATTCATCCATCCATCTATCCATCCCCCCGCTCTCCCTCTCCCTCTCCCTCTCCCTCTCCCTCCCTCTATCTCTCTCTCTAATTCAGGAAGAAATCCAGGATATAAGTAAATAATAAAATAAGACAGTAAAATGACAGGTAGTTCTGAGCTAAAGATAGGTATGCATTGGTGTTTTCATTTACAAAGGGTAATTTCAATTTGGTTCAGGAAAACTGAAAGGGAAAAATTGAAACCCACATGTACATAGATAAACAAAAATCATGTAAAAGCCCCTTGTTCAATATTCATTGCCAACACATTGATCCTCAGCAAAATACTAAGATTATACTCTAAATCCACTACAGTAGATTTTGGCTACTATTAGACTACCATCTACTATAATAGATTTAGAAAACCAAAGATAGTAGATTTAGAAGACCAAACAACATTCTCAACCTCCATGTTAAAATTGTGTTTAAACTATAATTTCTCCACTTTGCAGAGAGGATACCTTGACCAGTATGTTTCAACAGTTCTAATTGATAGTTACTGTACATTTAGAACAAGGACATAAATCATACTTTACTTGAGAAAAGGATTAGGTGGATCCCTGATGCTTTCACCTTGGAAAAAAACCAGGACTAAGACCAATGAAACCTGTGGGGTGATAGGGTAGCAAATGGATGGACTTAATTTCAGTAATAGATGTACCACTGGAAAACCTGAAAGACTAAGTTGGGACCAGATGCTCCTGGAAAAAAGGCTATATATCAATTTACTAAGAGTCAACATGAACTTGATGATACATAGTCAATTAACTTGTTTACATATGGTATGTCTGAAGTAAAGTTTATTTAAGGATGTCTTTAAATCATCATAATATCTAATCTGTTTTTATTTTGCTGTTGGTTGTGTTCAAAATGCATTTTCACAAAAGTATGTTGGGAAAATGCATTTTCACAAAGGTATGTTGGGAAAAATTTAGTACAACTTTCAATAATTATCCATTTAAAATATGTGATTTATATTTCAACATGTCATCCTAGGAATGTGTATCAATATCTTCTTTATAAATAGGTAGGGTGTTTAGCTAGTAAATTTGAGTGGTTTCAAACCAACAAAACAACCGTCCTTAGCTATCCTGGGGATCAACTCAAAGAATGTCTTCCAAGTTTAAGTTTAAGAAACAATTTCTATATCACTGGGGCAACTCTCATTAGAAATTAAATTAGCCACTTCCTTTATAAGATATTTTGTATCTGATCTAGTGCAGTGGTTACAATGCACTATTGGCAAAGAAAGGAGACATCTGATTATAGCTGGATAACTGCTTCTCTTTGGGCAGTTAATTTTGTTGATTCTGGATGGCTCAAGATTGACTCAGCCTTCCATCCTTCTGAGGATTGTTGGGTGCAATATCAGACCTTACAGCAACATTGCATTTTGATGGTACTTCTCAATATAGTCCATATCTAAGTTTAACTGCCCAAAGAGAAGCAGATATCCAGCTATAATCAGATGTCTCCTTTCTTTGCCAATGAATTACTCCATTCAGGAAAAGATTGGAAGCTGAAATTAAACTGACAGGTTTTAACAGGATGAATGAATCATCTTCCTTGAAGAATTCCTTGGATTATTCTTTTTGGCAAATTATGATTGAGCACTTGCAGACACTGCAAGGTTCAACAGCAAATTGACTTGCATAAGGAGCCATCCAATGCTGCTTTGAGGCATCCTTCTAATTCAGAAATTACATTTCTGGAAAGTTTCCATTTGGAAAGTAGCAGTTTCCAAGAATCCAGATGTCTGTGCATGGGAAAATCCAAATGTTAGCTGTCAAGTATAGTTGTCATAGTTAAAGGATAGCATACAAATTAGCAACAGTTCACAATTCGTTATGAAAAAAAAATCAAAACCAAACAAACAAAAAGTAGCTGTGCATAATTTACGATTAGAGCGAGTAGCTCAGTCTTGCTGCTCATCGCCTGACAGTGAAATGGGCAGCATGTAAACTTACTAAGTAAAATTTCTCTGTATGGAGATTCTGTGCATATAGAACAACAATAGATGTTGAATTATTCTTGAAGGTTACTTTTTTAAATATTGCTAGAATTCCATTTCCATTAAAATATATAAATGGACATACAAAATAATTTAAATATACATTTAAACTGTATAATTCATTTCTTTTTTAGATTTTTTAAAGAAGAATTGTTGCATGTACCTGATCTGAAATCATAAACTCTAACTCATGTCTGACGATTTTCTCTACAAAATTCACAGGTTTTCCTCCAAAAATATATGCCTCTCTTTTTATAAATAGATCTCCTGTGATTAATCAACCTTCCTGAAAAAAGACTATATTTAACTGTGTGTAATTCTAGATGCTAGCTGCAATGCATTGTTTACCTGTATTGGTGCTTTTTTCTTAATCAAAATATACCTGTGCTCAAAAAACCTACTGCACCATTTTTTATTTAAAAATGCATCTGCAATGCATTACTTGATTTAAGAAATGTGCTCAGAATAGGTTGATCCCTTCTTCTTCGTGGCAGCCCCTTAGAAATCAGAAGACTGCTATCATGTCAACCCAGTCCTCATTTTCATTAAACTAAATATACCCAATTGCTGCAACCGTTCTTCACAGGTTTTAGCCTGCAGTCCCCTAATCATGTTTGTTGCTCTTCTCTGCACTCTTTCTAGAGTCTCAACAACTTTTTTATATCATGGTGACAAAAAATGGATGCAATATTCCAAGTGAATGGAATAATTTATGAATGTCTGATGAAGATATCTTTTTCAGTCATGAATCTACCAATAATCTAATTAGTTGATCCATGTATAATGTCTACTTAGACTATCCTATCCACATATTTATTAATATTCCAAGAATGTTGGCACATGATTTTCCTTCATAGAAGACATGCTGATTCCTTTTAAACAATTCATTTTAAATTAGTCATGCTTTCCACCAATTTATTGGGGAATAGTTAAGAGTGCAAGAATTAGACTAATTTCCTGGTTCCTGCTGGATTCCTTTAAAAGAAATGTTGCTTCAATGCTCTTTAATTCCATGGTAAGATACCTAATTTTGGCAAATTTATATGATTTTCTTATATCTAATATCTTTCCAATTTGAGTTTTTTTTAAAAAAGTAGGGGACAAAAACATTTAAGTATCCATACACATTTTCAGTTTGTCAAGAAGATATTAAGTTGTTGCAACCATAAAGGTACTTTTATTAGAACAACTATAGTAACAGAATCTTGGGAGTCTGAACATTATTCCTAATTTCTCTCTTTTCTTCCTAATTTCATGAGAGTTAGGGAGTTGGGGGAGAGATAGTTATCTGATTCTTTTTCACACACCACTTTCTTGGTCTGTAGGAGAAACAGGCAAAAGACTACAAGAATACACCAACTAGTAGTTAGAAAACATGATGGACATTCTTTAATTTCACAACACATTGCAGATTTAATCACAGTGTCAACTGTGAAACTGTAACTATCTAAACCAAGCCAAATCCAAAAATGCTAGTGAATTCCTGAAAGCCTTGCACTCTGAGAAATCAGCCATCAACAGGCACATAGACATAAACAATATTTACATTCAAAAGAAACAATCAGGGAATAAAAAGACAAAACACTTCCCACCAGCAATCAATACCCAGATGAACAGAGGTTAACACCAAGATTAACCAATCCATCATTCTCCACTTAGAAACAAACAACCTACTCTCTAATAAACAATTTGGTTTCAGGAAAAAAAAAACTATCCTGTAATCTGCAACTCTTACACTGCAAAAACATATGGACTACACAACTTGATCAGGGCAAAGCAATACACGCAATCTACATAGACTTCTGTAAAGCCTTTGATTCAGTGGTACATGACAAACTAAAATCTTACGGTATCTCTGGACACCTGCATAACTGGATAGAAGCATTCCTGTCAAACAGACAACAAATGGTTAAAACTGGGAGTGTCCTATCAAATTTTTACCTGTCAACAGTGGTGTCCCCCAAGGCACTGTTCTAGGACCAACTCTCTTCATACTCTACATAAATGACCTCTGTGATCACATCAAGAGCAACTGCGGGCTCTTCGCTGATGATGTAAAGCTATTCAACACCACAGACAATACTGCTACCCTTCAAAAAGACCTTGACTATGTATCAGAATGGTCAAACAAATGGCAATTTCAAATCTCAACAAATAAATGCTCTGTCCTACATATTGGCAAAAAAAATATCAGAAAATAAAATACAGGCTGAATATTCAAGGCCTTGTTGATGATCCAAACTCTGTCAAGGATCTAGGAGTACTCATCTCTAATGAGCTGCTAGAGCCTATTGTAACTACATAGCCAAAAAGGCATTAAGAGTTGTTAGCCTAATCTTATGTAGTTTTTTCTCTGGTAATATTACACTAATAACTAGAGCATACAAAACATTTGCTAGACCAATACTCGAATACAGCTCATCAGTCTGGAACCCACATTACGTATCTGATATTAGCACAGTTGAGAAAGTCCAGAAATATTTCACAAGAAGAGTTCTCTACTCCTCTACTCGTTGCAGAATACCTTATGCCACCAAACTTGAAATTCTAGACCTAGAAAACCTAGAACTATGCCTCCTTCGGTCAAATCTAAGTATAGTATATAAAATCATATATTGCAGTGTCCTACCTGTCAATGAATACTTCAGCTTCAACCATAACAACACAAGAACAAACAGTAGATACAAACTCAAGGTTAATCACACCAACCTTGATTGCAGGAAATACGTCTTCAGCAACACAGTGGTCTATGTCTGGAATACTCTATCTGACTCAGTGGTTTCTTCCCCAAACCCCAAAAACTTTAACCTTAGACTGTCTACTATTGAACTCTCTCCTTTCCTAAGAGGTCTGTAGGGGGAGTGCATAAGCGCACCAAACATACCTACCACTCCTGTCCTATTGTTTCTTTTATTTTTTTATTTTTCTTATATGTATCCATGTATTCATAACTATCTTTTTACTTATACCTATTATCTTGTAAGCAATTGACACAAAGAAAATAAATAAATAAATAAATTAACATCAGACCATCAATCAAGAAGTAAACTGTATCCCAATTAAGGAACTGCCAAACAAGTTAATAGTAAATATCCTAACCAAAGAACCATCAAGATCACTCCCACCAACACTGACAGGGCAAGCCACTAGAATATAAACAGAGAGCAAATCCCATTCCCTACTCACACTGATGATGTTACCTCCAAAAACCAAACCAAACCACCAAGGACCCCTCATTTCTTGTTCTGTTTACTTGATCATTTCCTTAGTAGTGGACTTCTCTCTATCTTTCAAAGACATCATCATTCACATATTAATGAACTTTTTTTAAAAAAAAAATCCACACATACATCAATTATAAAGAGGTTGATCTTCATTTAATAGGCCTGTGAAATTCATATGATGACCCAAAATAGATCTATTCTCTTAGTTCACAAAATGTCTGCAGCCTATCAAAGGCTTAACATGCTATTTTGAAACCCCTAGATCAGGGGTGTCAAACTGGATTTCTTTGAGAGATCAGCATTGGAGTTCTCCTCTGCAGGCAGGCTGCGGGGAAGGAGGAGCAGGGAGAGAAAGATGGGATGGACACCTCCTGCAGCACCCTATCAGCCAAAATGGGGTGTGCCCTGTTTTCAGCTTAGACAGTCTCCTGCAGCACCTTGGCAGTCAAAATGAGACATGTGGGGTTGGTTACACAGATCCCTGCTCCTATTTTGGCTGACAGGGTCCTGAAGGAGGCCACCCAGGTCAGGGTGCTGAAGGAGGCCACCCAGGTCAAAAATGGGGTACAGGGGGTCGTTGCATCCATTTTTCCTAGCACACCGCAAGATGGTCATTTGCTATTTGCAAGCTGACCCCATGGGCCAGATTTAAGCATTCCATGGGCCAGATTTGGCCCTCAGGCCTTGAGTTTGACACCCCTGCCCTAGAGTTTTCCTATATACTTATTTGTCCAGATATTATGTGTATGGATTATCCATGCATACATGAGAATATCCATTCACAAACAACTATTCCAAATCTTTGACAACCTGTTTTGGTTTTACTTTGTTTAATGTTTTTCACAGAATCATTATCTCTAATGTCCTCTAAAATGTAGTTTGATGCAGGAAATTACAGACCATTAAATACTCAAATATACCAAACTGTGCTTTCTGTTTTACATAAGAATAAAATATTTGAAGTAATTGTTCATCTCAATCTTCTCCAAGTAGTCAAGTGTGGGTTCATATGTCTATTTGTTCAATAGCCATTAAATGGTACTACTGTTTGGAATAGAAGATATAATCCTGTGATTAGCATATTTGGCAGTGCAATTCTAAACATGTCAATTCAGAAATAGTCACCCTTCAATAACACCTTTCAACATAAGAATTTCTGCAAATCTAAATTTCATAAGTAATAAGAGCTCCAATGAAACAGAAAATGTCAGTGTGGTTGACATTGATTGGAGGTTGTGGTTATTATTATCCTGAATCAAAAAAGCCTCTTTATTGAAGGTTATGCGTCATAATCTATTGTGAGAACCTAATGCAGATCTAGATATTTTATTGACTTTCCAGTTCAGTGTTAAAAGAGAGTTGCAGGACTAATGCTATGCAGCTAGCTTCTATGCATAAGGGAGAAAAAGAAATAAAATGATGAATTTATGTTGCATTCTTAAAGATTTGTATGTCATCTCATGATTCATCTCACAACAGAACAATTGCAAAATACTTGTAGGACTAATATCAACAAACTCTTAATTAAACTATAATTAAAACTGCTACTACCATCAGACAGCTCCAAGCACTTTCCATTTTGTGAAACTGTTTTAGGAGAGACATTTGAATGTGTTGAATGTTGAGTGTGCTATCACTTTCAGTGTGGGTGTAAAGCACAATCGCTCCATACGAAATCGCATGAAGCAGTGAGATTCTACCTGAATAAGTTTGTCTTGAAAATATCCAACACCAAAACTGTGAAGTGATGTTACAATGAAATCACTTCCATGAAATGGGTATCAGGCTGTTGGTAAACATGTTAAGAAAATTAAATATAGACATTTATAATTGTTGTTCCTACCTGAAAGCAACAACTCCATATTGCTATTAGTAAGGGTCGCATTCACTCTTCCTGATGATGTATTGAAATGAGTAATGGTCAAAGTCATTGGCTGCTTTTTGCCTTTATAATTGTAGGATCCTTTCCATATGTAATTCTGAGCAAACACATCATCAGGAACTGAAAAATAAAAATAAAGTCTAAATATTAAGGAACATTAAACAATAAAGAGCATTAGAACTATGATAATACTAGTTAAAATGAGATTAGAACATTAAAAAAAATACTCGAGAAATGTTGAGTAGTAGAATTCTATCCTGGAAATACTTTTTTTCTTGTTAGTTACTTTTCTGAAATTTCACATGTAAGTGCTATGCAGCTATATGTTACAGCTTTGTATCATCAATAATTTAAACATTTCCATACCAATTATTTAATAAAATAAAATTTAAAGAAAAAACATAAATAAAATGCCTCCCCTCTTCAAGACAAGTACAATTTCAGTAATTTATCACTTTCTCTGATATTTCAACAAAAGATCTTCCCATATGTCATCTCTTATCTCTAAATTATAAAGCTTTGCCATTCATTCCTAATCAGCAAAAGACCATTAATAACATACATAGTATAACCTCAATCAAATAAATCAATTTTATATATTTTTTATTTTCAACACAATCACTTATTACTTTTAAAATACAGCAAAAAGAACCCACCCTCTTTTCATTCCATAGCTTATCTTATCTATAAACAAATCTTTATAGCCTGATCATTTGGTCCTAGTCAAAAAATTTCCATTAAGAGCTACCAGAAATACAACATATATATTTTAACTTTGATCAAATCAATCAAGTTAGCCTTCCTTTCTCTTTACTTTTAGACTATTGTTTTTAGTTCTTTTAAGTAGTGTCAAAAATTGATTTCTTAGAAACTGTTTGTTTCTTTTCAGAAACTCCTTCACAACTTTAATATGTCTCTTGTAAATCCAAGATAAGAAAGTTATCCAAGTCAATCTTCAATTTACTATTTGTATATCCCTTTTACTTGAGATATCAGAAAATTTCATTTGTAGATCCATTGTAAGATTCTGTCTGTTTTGTCCAGTAAGATGTTCCTCTTCTATAACCTTTTTAAAATCCATATTTATAATAGCAAACCATCTGTAGAATATTTTCCTAGTATTGTACCCAAATATCCTTAAATTCTTACAAACTCAGATATCTTTGTTCATTGTGAGACAAATGGGTCTCTCCTCCTTATAAACTTTTGTTGTTTTCATTTCTTTCACTGTCCAAACTTCAACGTCCCCTGTTAATATATTTTCTTCATAATCAACAATTTGTCATGAGAAGGCTTATTACAGTTCTGGCCCCTTAATCTGTTTATAAACTTTCTAAAATAAATGATTTAAGTGACATTTTGTTTTATTCAAACAAAAAATGTTTTAAAATCCTTAGATTTACATGAAAGATTTGTTAAGAAATTCACCCAGTGTAATCAAATATTCCTTTCCAAAGTTTCTCAATATCCAAAGAAGCCATTAACATACAATTTCCAAAAATGATTAAGAAAGGAAATATGAAAAGTGTCTTTTTCAAGGCTCTTAAACGCAGTTTGGGAAAAGCTGATTTTACCTTGGCTCCCAGGACTCTGCTGTCTTACTGCTTTCTTGTGGAGAACCACTGTAGGAAGTGTTTGTGGTCAATTCTGGTCCTCTCCTTACTCCAGAGGAACCAATTTGTTTACCAGATTCTCATTCAGCTATGATTAGCTCCATTCTCTGTTTGAAAAATATATTATTATACTCTGTATCCCCACAAACATTCTTGAATTTATAAACAGAGTGTAATAATCTATTTTATAAACAGAAACATCCCATATATGGCATTTCACAGAAGCCATGAAAAAACAAAGGAAGCCATGTCTGTTATAAATTTAGAGCATTAAATAAATTACATGTCTCAGATCGGCTTGCTGTCAGGATCCAGTAGTTGCCCTAATTAAATCATGAGCCTCGAGCCAAACTTCAAAAACTTCAAAAGATTTATTAGGAGCAAATGTGTCGGCATGACCTGTATGAAGCCGATTCTGAGACATGTAATTTACTATCACCTATCACCCTGTTTTCCCCCCACCACTCTGGGTGTATCATAATTCATTTTCTCCAATGAAACACGGTCATAGCTGAGAGTCTTCAGTCACATTCTCCAATTAGGGATTTTCATGGGCAGAAACTTAGTTTCTGCTTAGTAGCTTAGTTACAATCTTTGCAGGATAAGAATGGAATGCTCTTTTGGTTTTAAACTGCTGCACTGCCCCTTCAAATTTCTCTCCCATTCATGGCAACTCTAAAACAGGCATAGAAATGTTTTATGAGTTGACAGTGGTAAGGGTTTGTACCCATTCCTTTTTAATTGATATTTTATGTAAGAAGGTATTATGAGCTTGAACCTGTGCTGTTAGATACAATGTCTAATCAATAGTTCAGATAGACCTATTCATACTTCAGGTTACTCAGCTAAGACTGCAGTGAATTCAATCTTCTGTAAAAAGTTTGCCAACATATTTAAATCAAGAGTTGTTCTGATAGGACTAGAAGGCCACCAAAGTCTCTTCCAACCTGATGATTCTGACTCAGATGAGAAAATACCTTCCCATGGATATAGACAGCACGTAGCTATTCTATAAATTCTAATCTATGAAAGAAGGATCTTTCTATGGTCTGTCCAGTAGAAGAGGCATAAAACTTCCCTGTTTTATATTTCCAATTGTAGGAAAGACAAACCTTTAAAGAAAAAAAATAAGACCACACAAAATGATCCAAGATAGACACGAGGCTGACTCCTTAACTGTGACATAACCATCTTTCTTATGCCAACCTATCTTCATTTTCTTAAATTGATCTCATATGGGAGAGTCAAAAGATGTCCATTTTCTGGTATTTTTATGACCCTGTAATCCCTTGCATAAGAATGGAGTTGGGGCAACCAAATGGAGCTGAAGGTTTATTGGCCAGATGCCCTTCCTATCACCAATGCAGAGTTCACAGCACATATTTTCTCATTGTACCCAGAGAGAAATATCAGCTGCTACTTAGGATCATATTCACAGCCTCTTGATTGTGGAGGCAAAAGCTCCACTTCTAGGTCACTGCACCACTCAGGCAAAAGATGCCCATGTAAAACACTAATATTTACAAGGCATGTACAGTATTCTGCTTGAAGTCCTATCTATTAGATCTTCACCCTATTTAGATGTTCTCATTTGCTCTAATACATCTGGTTATTTATGAGTCTGTATTTTGAAATTTCAGGCAATGTTAAAATGAACTTATCAACTTTGCAACTTATGTTCAGGTGGTGAGCGGAATTGTTCATTAAATTCATATATCTACTTAACCTGAATTTTAAGCTCAGGCTGTTTTCCAAGGTGACTCAAGTAGGATTGAATTATTAGTGCTCATGAAGTTGCATCCTTGGAGTACTTAAACTGCAAATTCTTCAAGGTAGTTTTAAAGTGTGAGTTTATTTTTGACATGTCAAATAGAAATATTTCATAAGTGAAGAAAATTATTATTGGCTTCTTTTAATCTCTTATAAGCATTTCTCACATTTTAATGCTAAATCAAAGTATCCCTTTGGAATAAATGAATGCTAATCATCAAACAGAAGTGCAGAATGATGAGCTAAGCTCTATCTAATGCCAAGCATAAATCAATGGCAAAGGTTTCATTCATTTCAATAAACTGGGCTTAGACTTTTAAATCTGAATAGATGCAAATAATCCTACATGTATTTGAATACTAAAATACTAAAAGCATGATCATGTTCCAATAAAATTATAGAATAAGGACAATTAAAAGACATTCTGAGAAAAGCAAGCAATCCTTCATTTTATGTTCCATCGTAATGAGATTACTTCATTTGGCATTTTAGTATGTGCTTATGTTGACTTGAACATTAAAGTTTGTAATGAAATCATGTTTCCTTGTTCAAGCCTATTTATCCTTCTGTATAACTAGTTAAAGTCTCTTTTACTGAGGCAGTAATAGAATAATAAGGCAATACCTCACCGACAATTTTAATACATGTTTCATAAAATTCAAAGCATATCACATTTCTTAAATGTAATCTTATATTTATTGATATTAAATTGTAGAACATCATTATTTCTCAGATTAAGATTAAATTTCATGAAATTTCAAAGCAAATTTGTTTATATTAAAAATAATATAATTATGAATGATTTAAGGAAATGTTATAAAGATCTATATTCCTAATTAGTTATTGTAGCAATGGAAGTATGAATGCATGTTTATTGAACTAGACAAAGGACTTCCATGAAGCTATAGGCATCATCTCCTTCTACAAAATAAAACAATGCTTGTAGTACTTCAGGGTGTCTTCATTGTTATTGTCCATACAACACTCATCATCTTCCATAATCTAACCGGTACTCATTCCAATTAACCAATGGGCAAATGCAAAAATCTTCATCACCAGACTGTCCCCATCTTTGTCATTACTTGAATTTTTTTTCACTGCAACATTTTAAGCCAGTTTTTGTGAACAGTTGTGGTACAGAAAATCTTCTCTTTTGTTTAAAAAGAACATAAATATATTGAGATACCATGTTAACCAGCTGAGATGCTGGAAAAACATTAGCAAGGAGCCAGGATGAGACAAGAATTCTTGCCAATATTAAAAATGCAAAGCTGTATTTCCAATAGATGCATACAAAATGTTTTATGTTCAAAATATTTCACATTTGGAACACTTGTCTGACTCTGGAACAAGTTGTTCTGTTCATTTCAGAAGTAATATGAGCTCAGGTTGTAGCTGTTTCAGATTCAAAATATTTCCAGAATAGTTGAAACAACTGGTTTCAAATTTGAAATAGTTTGTACATTCATATTGCCAGCGTTTTCTCTTGCACTGCAGCTGAGACAGAAGATAATCTACTCAGAGAAAGAGATGGCAAAATGTTTGACCTGAGATAGCAAGGATATGATACCAGTCCAAGATTATTGCAAATTGGATATGAGAACAAGACTTCAGTAGATTTAGTGGAACTCACTACTGATTCAAGACCTATTCAAGCCATATTTTTGCTGCATAAATATGAAATCAAGAGCAAAGTCATACTGAGATAATTTCTCACTATTGGAGAAATTCAGTAACTCTTCACATAGAATCTATTACATATATCACTAGTACCAAAAGATGCAGGGGATAGAAATACTAGGTACTGCCTTTAATTAGCTTTAGATCTCGAGTCTCCAACCCCTGGGACATGGACTGGCACTGATCCACCGACCACCAGGAACCTGGTCATGCAAGCGAGTGAAGCCCTATCCACGCCCATGTTAGATCCAGGCAATGTGTGAAATCATGCTCCCCCGGCCAATGGAAAACCCAGCCTCCACAGAACTACTTCCTGGAGTCCAAAAGATTAGGAGCTGCTACTTTAAATTACTGAAAATATGATAAAATAACAGGTTATATCTGCTTTTGAAATGACAGATAGCCACTTTTGAATTTCAAGATGTGACAAGCCCATATCATGGCATTCTGGTATGGATTTATTTATTTGTATGTTCCCACCTCCTTTTCTGGATCCATGAAAAATTACTGATTTTATCACAGATAAAACAGAAAGTGAAATGCAGTGAATGAATAAATAATAATAATGCAAGTTCGTTTTTGATGTCATTATTTTTTCTTTCTAAATTTATCATATCAGTTAGAATTATTTTCACATTACAAGTGGTTCTTATAATTCTGAATTGCTGATCTGACCTGTTTCGTACATTTTTAAATATTTGATGTGCCATTTGGGTGAAAACCAGAAGTGAAGTGACAACAATGATTATTGATATGCAGAAGTCAGAAACAGATACATTGTTACAAATATAGCTCTTGCACTTTAAAATTACCAAAACCATGTCCTTTGGAAGATTCACATATTTGTTTCAAAAGTGTCTCCAGTTATCTACAATTTGCATTGGTATGTAGACATACTGCATTTCACTGCTGGCATCCTCAATGAAATGGCTATCACTGCACATCCATGCATACCAGTTGAGAACTGCTTTTCATGAGCTTAGAAAAGGACCCAGCTATTTTAAGAATTTGAAGAAGGGGGCTCCATTTAGATTCTCACCCTTTTCAAAGCATCATTTTCAACAGATGTTGCCCTAGATGTTTCTGTTGTGATTATTACAATTATTATGCAGTATGTTTCATCTTTCTGTCCATGGTGTAGTCAGAATGACTAACAACCTAAACTAAATTTCAAGTAATTGAAAATCAATCCATCAATTAAAAAAAATAAAGTTATTACTAACAGAGGGTTGATTAAGTGCCTCATTCCCTAATGGTATAATGATGGGGACGATATTCAAATCACCCCAAAAATGCTTTAGTCTTGGGATTGATTCAGATTAACTAACCTGAACAAACAACATATTAACACTAATTTACTGATAGTTACTTCATGTAATTATTAGCAATGCCAGGTACTTGCCCAGAACATTACTTCTGTTGAGTTCCTATATCTGTTCATTTCTATATTTAGCACCCAATCTTATTAAATATCAATACTTGGACCAAAATTGCTAGCTAAGTGGTAGACCATTGCATTAGACTTTAAAAGTACATAATTCATCAAACTGAATGATACTGACATTTCCAACTGTACACTGAAATGTATAAGTAATACCAAAAACAACAGTAAATCCTCATTAGAACAAAGTAAGAATCATAATCTTGCCAATATTATGTACTTAAAGGTTCCAAGAATTTCACTGAGTAATTTAGGTATATGGATAATAGGTTCAAAAGTCACTCAACTTTGGCTAGATCATAAATAAAAGGGCTGAAGTTTTTTCTGAGTGTGTAGAAAAATCCTAGGATAAAATTGACTTAAGCTTTAGCTGCCAAGAATTGTCCACTATTTTTTTCCCGTACACAAATGAGTTTGAGAATTACAGATTTTTTTAAATGCTTGGCTTTAAGAAAGGTAAGGGGGATATGATAGCATTTTTCAAACACTTGGAAAAATGTCACAAAGAAAGAGGTCAAGAGCTGTTCTATTTGGAGAGAACAGAACGTGAAACAATGGATTTAAATTACAGGAAGAGAGATACCAACTTAATGTCAAAAGGAATGGAACCTTCCCCTAATAAAAACTACCATTTAGGAATGAATATTAGAAAGGGTGGGGAAGAAATTAGGAGAAAAATAAAAGCCAAATGTATTAACTGATTATGCTTGTTTGAATTGGAAAGCACATTTATGTTCATGGGATTTCCCACTTAGCAACTGCTTCACTTAGTAGCTGTTTCTGGTCCCAACTGTGATTGCTAAACAAGGATTATTTTTTAATTAGTTTTCCATAAAGTTGCTGGGAAAAAACATCCCATTATTATACAACTTATATGAAAAGCTTATTAAAAATAACCGAAAGGAGACTTTTCAGTACTGTCAAAAATATTAAATATATAGGCTTTCATATTAGATAGTAATACATGATGTGTTCACAAGGTCTTATTTTTAGGTATGACTTCTCATAGCTGTGGGGTCCTTGGTGCTCTCTGAACTTGGTTATTATTGATGAAGTTATGTGGGTGGCCATTTGTTGGAAGATGTTTTGTAGATGATCTGTTTCTTTTTTCTGGTGTTCAAGGTTGCTACAGTGTGTGTGCTCATCTATATTATGTTCTTACATAGCTTCTCTTATAGAAGGTTGGATTGTTGCTTTGGTAATGGAGCACTTGGTTGGTGAGGGTAGTTTTATAATAAATTTGCTGTCGTTGGCAAATTTGCTGATGTGGATATCCAGGAAGAGTAGTGTGTTGTTTTCTTCCTCCCTAGTACATTTTACTCATTTGAAGATATTGTTGATGGTTTTGTGTGAGTTCGCCAGCCGGTCCTTTTTTATTATGACAAAGGTCCAATAGTTTGGATTACATGCAAGGGAGTGCTAAAGATTCCAGGCATTGTGTTACAGTCTCTACTATTAATCCTCAGTTCAAATCGTGAACTACAAATATTCTTTTCTACCAATACCTTTTCATATATATTGAGGAATTTGAACTTTGCAGTTAAATACAGATTGATCAGAATAATTTTCTAGGTTAATGTGCAGACAGGAATATGAGAAATTTTAATTTATATATAAAATATAAATTGTTGCAAATGGTCATTGAAAAAAAAAGAAAATATATTTTCAAAGAAAATATGATTAAAAGAAATATCAAAACAGAAAATGTGCAAGAAAGTATAAAACTGAAAATGTGTGTATAAACAAGACAGACAAGAGTTATAAATTGCACAGTTTTAGATGAAATAGCAAGCACAAAAGATTAATTTGCTCATTACTAAGGATGAAAGGAATGGTTATTTTTAGGCTATCGCTAAGAAAATCGATGAGGTACAAATGAATATCATAACATGGACATTTATTTATAATCAGATGCATAATGGAAATATACAGACATCAAGATCTTGCCTCATCTCCTACAAATATATAAAAATGCACCTGATAGAAAACTGTGTTCCACAATGCTTAGCTCTCTAAACATGTATACTAAGACCATGAGTCAGTTCATATAAGTGGGTGAAAATAGTAAAATGTTATTTGAGTTCAGGCTGAAAAAAAGAATCAAATGATCTGTAAGAAGAAAGCAAATATTACATTTACATAAACCATTATGTGAAGCTTCTAAAAACCCAATTTTCACTTTATTTTATTGTGTGTGTGAGTGTTTGTCAGTGAGAGATTATTGTATAAAATCCCCCACCCCCCCAAAAAATAACAACAACAACCCAATTCTGGATTTACCATAAGAAAAACATTGAAATAGTGTGGCCTCTCTTTTCAGTGGAGCTTATTATTTTTCAAAAGTACTAGGTTTTTTAAGGCATCTGAGAAGTGAGTTTATAATCCATACAAAGCATTTCTGTTCAGCTCACTAGATTAAAACAGATTCTGTTTTGGTTAAAACAGAAACCAAATGAATATTTTGCTGGATTATACTGCTGTACAGTATTTGCACATTGGAAAATTATGCAATTATTCCAAAACTGTGTCATTCTTTTTGTGAATTACAGTATATTTCCTATTCTTTTCTCAAGCCAATTTTATCATCAAGGTGCACTAACAACTGAAATACACTTATTCACTTTGGAATTAAACACTATTGGACATATTGGCATTCATTTATGAATATTCAATATCTTGTGACCATTTATTGCATTAGTGCAGCACAGGCATGGCAAGGATTGCTGCAGGTTAGGGTAAATATGAACAACTTACTGGAACAATCTGTAAGCTTTCCTTCTAGCTTCCCCATTGACTTTGCATTTGGTAAGCCAGTGGGAAAGGTTGCAACTAAAGTAAACATGACTGTGAGACACTATAGCTGGCAAAAGCATAAGCTGCATACCAAATGCCCAGATCATAATCATGTGATTCTGGGGTTCTGGGATGGCCAAAACTTCGAGAACATCTTATATGCTCCTTGTTCAGCACCATCAAACCATTGAAGAGTTGCTGAATGAGTGGTCATTAAACAAGGACTATTTATAGTTCTTAGAATAAAAGGTACTCACCATTTAATTTGGGGCTTGGTGTTCCCAAAGCAGGTCTAGGATCTTTTACCAATATTTTGGAACCAGCTGTTGATAAAAGTAAGAACAAACAGATTGCTTAAATTCAGGGCATTCATTCACAATAACATTAAGCCATTGTGATATAGAACCTTTTAATATTTATTAAATACAGTATTGGCTAAGATATTCAAAAGACAAAAATCAGTGCAGCTAATGCCACAAAAATATTTTGAAGTTTCATTGTACTGCATATAAAAATAATTCAAATTAACAGAATGTACTATAATAATGACCCTACAGAAATGAGAACACAATTTTATGATCATTATGAACTATGATTATATTAGTAGAATATAAAATCAAAAATTGATTTTTAAAGTGCTACATCTACATTTCCCTTTCTAAATATTTCAATTCTTTTGCATATTTTCTGTGTATTACTCTTGTTCCCTTTGAGATCTGTTGGTATATTTTAGACTCCTCAGTGTTTCATTTGGCAGAGATACTTTGAACCTGAAGCATTAACTGCTTTTAATAAGGTATGTTTTTATTTGTAAATCACCAGAATCGTTCAGGTAAGATGGGCAGTGTAGAAATGTACTAAATATGTGCTAAATAAATAAAAATGAATTATACAACTGTTAATTTAACAAGGCAGACCAGCCAGAAAACATCGCCAAAGGACCTAATTTGACTGTACAGTAAGGCTACATTAATAGATTTTTTGCAAGTTTGAAAAAACATTTCCTCACCTTTCTGCTTTACAGGATTCAAAAACTGTGGAGGTTACATTCTGAACTGCTCATCTTACCCACATTTCTGCTGTGGGCTAAGTCACCTTTTGTCTGTCCATTCCTTTGGTTGTAGGAATGGATTTCCAAATACCATCACAACAACCCTAAAGTTTTCTTCAGATGATTTGCATTTGCTAAAATGTGTGAAGTGAAACTGAAGGCACATAAGTCTGAATGCACATTAAGTCTACCTGTAGTGGAAGTAGAATCAATCCTATGAACTCCTATGATCAATCCTGCGTGCGGAATTCTAGGCTGTTTTTATGATTATAGTCTATAACTGGTTTGGTTCCACAACCCAACAGGGCAGACACAGACTTCAGAGGATAATTAGGACTGCAGAAAAAACAATTACTACCAACCTGCCTTCAATCGAGGACCTGTATACTGCATAAGTCAAAAAGAGGGCTGTGAAAATATTTACAGACCCCTCACATCCCAGACCTAAACTGTTTCAACTCCTTCCCTCAAAACGACACTATAGAGCACCGTACACCAGAACAACTAGACACAAGAACAGTTTTTCCCTGAAAGCCATCACTCTGCTAAACAAATAATTCCCTCAACATTGTTCAACTATTACAAAGTCTGCACTACTATTACTGTTAATCTTTTCATCACTCATCACCCATCCCCCCACACTTGTGACTGTATGACTGTAACTTTGTTGCTTGTATACTTACAATTTTCATTGACTGTTTCCTAGTATGATTTGATTGCTTATTGTACCCTATGACTATCATTAAGTGTCGTACCTTATGATTCTCAACTCTTGAGGAAGGTATCTTTTCTTTTATGTATACTGAGAGTTTTTACACCAAGAAAAATTCCTTGTGTGTCCAATCACACTTGGCCAATGAACTATTCTATTCTATTCTATTCTATTCTATTCTATTCTATTCTATTCTATTCTAGTTGGAAACATTATTTGTAAACTATTTGTTCAAATTGAAAACTGCATGTATCTATAAATGTTATTTCACACAAATGTTTTTGCATAATATTCAATGTGATTTGTTTTTCCAACAATAGAGCCACTTTATTTTGGTCCATGATGACTAGGGGTAGATGGGGAAGAAAATCTGATTAAAGCTTTTAGTCATGTATTTATTTTGCTCTTAATAGAACAGCATATCAGGCCCAAAGAATCACACAGATTTGATCCTTCAGGATTAGACGGTGAGGTTTCTATTGGGTCCTAGTCTGGAAGAAATATTTAGATTAGATATACCTCCATGCAGGAGGAGGAGGAGAAGGAAGAGGAAGAGAAGAAGAAGGAGGAGGAGGAAGAGGAGGAGAACTACTGCCAGAAAGTAAGGCAGTTGGTAGGCCCAAGTGTTTAATATGGTTAAAATGTTCATTTAAATATTTAACACGTTTCCAATGCTTCAACAAACCATAATAAATATTAACATTAATATTAATGCATAATAAATTAGTGTTTGTTTCTGAGAATCACATCAGATTATTGTGAGTATGTTTGGAATGTTCATCTATATTCATATAGATTTCTACAGATTTCAGAAAAGAAATGGATATATACTATTTAAAAAAACCTTCACAGTTTAAAGGCTGCCACACATATCCTTGCTATGTTTTGGATGGTGATGAGAAATATAAAGTTAATTTTTTTTTATTCTTTTATATCACCAGTGAAGTCACTTTTCTGTGAAATCTATTCATCAGCAACAAAAGAAGATAGAGGAACATACTGCTTTTCCCCTCCACTCTCATGACCTTTCCATTCAGAAATGACAGCCTTTTGTGTCTTTTCTGTTGTGCTGGAAATCTGGAGCAGATTCATATTCCTCTGTACTAATATATGAAGGGAAAAAAAGCACCCATTGAGTTTGTCTTCACAACTTCCTCCCAAGTGTCTGTATGCATAACTGAACTGAAATTCTGCAAGCCAGAATTAAGCATATCAAACAACCGGGTAGTTGGAAAGGATACTAATGATATTAAAAGGGAGACAAAAAAAGAAAATTATAAAACTCTGATGAGTGGAATATACAGTCTTTCCTATTTCTATGCCAATGTTCTTCTTCTGCCTACTGAGAAAGCTCAGACTGCCCAAGGAGCTGCTGATACAGTTCTACAATGGAATTATTGAGTCTGTCATTTATACTTCTATAATTGTCTGGATTGGCACAGCAATCAAACAAGACAGACACAGACTTCAACGATGAGTTAGGACTGCAGAAAAAAAAATGCAATCAGCCTGCCTTCCATTGATGACCTGAACACTGCACAAGCCAGAAAGAGGGCTGTGAAAATATCTACATATTCCTCACATCCTGGACATATACTGTTTCAACCTCTTCCCTCAAGACGATGCTATAGGGCATTGCATGAGAAACAAGCAGACACAACACCAATTTCCCCCCCATGCTATTACTCTGCTAAATAACTAATTCCCACAATACTGTCTTATGCCCTGGAATGTCAAAACTCCTAGTAGGACTGTATTACCTATTATCCTTCTCATATTTCCATCTTTCCTATTACCTATTTACTTAGCTTCTTGTGACTATAACTTTCTTGTTTTTATCTGATTATTTGTGTTGATTGTTTTTATTTAGTGTCCTATTATAATTTATATTGGTTGCTTATTTAGTATCCTATGATTATCACTGAGTTTGTATCTTATGATTTATGATAATTGAATTTTATGATTATAATCAAGAGTTATCATTTGTTTCTTGTATGTACACTGAGAGCTTATGCACCAGAGACAAATCCTTTGTGTGTCCAATCATACCTGGCCAATAAAGAATTCTATCCTGTCCTATCCCATCCCATTCCATCATATCCCATTCCAGTTTTCTTCTGGTTTTAGCTGTTCATTGTCCTGAACCCAGCACATTTATTACAAGAGTGGATAGATATGTTTATGTAAATAAAAAAGTAAATCAAATAACTTCATTTATATCAGGTAGGTATTTAAACTCTGCCTTCATTTTGGTAAAGGGTAAAATGAATTTTCCATATCCTTAATATTGGAAGAAAATGTGAATCAAAAGAAACAAAGGAATTGGCAACTTTGAAATATTAATTCTCCCAGGAAGAGGAAAGATATGCAATTAATTACCTTCACAGAAAGGTATCTTCCCTGTCCATGTACCATCAGATCTACAGACTCTGTGTTCTGATCCTCCTGCTAGAAAGAATCCTGGTTGGCATGTATATATCAAGGTATAACCGAGGGATGGAAGATCCATTCCTGCAACATTTGTGTGAGCTGGAGATTCAGGTTGCTTACAGCTGTGAGCTAAAAAAAAAAAATCACAATCCATGTTATATATGACACACAATGGCATATCCTTCAACTACAAGTAATGATCATTGCTCAAATTGCTCTGAAATGTGTGAGAAGGTCTTTAATAACTCCACACTTTTATTAACTCCTCAATTTATGTCAAACCATGCCTGGGAGCGATTAAGTATTGTGGTGGTTTTGGCAGTAGAGAAAGTGGATTAGATCCCATATGTTCTCCATATATTTGAATACTAGAGACAATGTGGAAGATGAAGAGCATATTCTTATGTTTTATCACTGCATTTTAACTGGGGAATCTTTGCATCAGTTTTGTCATGAATTACATTGCCTGGACCATAATTGTAAATGTTTATGCTTGATGGTGCTGTACGTGTTCAAACAGAATAAATGGATAATACACCATACACATTTGCTAGATGGCAAGAGGAATAATTGAAACAAGATAAGCAGAAAAGCATTTTTAGTGGATCAAGCCGAGATGGACAGAGAGCTATTTTAAAATATGATAATATTCAAAATGCATTGTCCTGTTTGTCTCTATTTTTTAATTGCATTTTAAATTGGTCTTAGTCATCTTTTTTCACTCCTTTGGGGGGCATGGGTCAACTAATTGGGAATTTTGGAGTGAACCTTGAGATGTGAACAGGGTGGTGAAATACGAAATACTTTTCAGTGCTTTGAGAAGAGAGATTTTTTTTTTGGGGGGGGGGGTTGTATGTATGTTCAGGTAGTCCTTGACTTACAACCACAACTGAGACCAACATTTGCTTTGCTAAGGAAGGCAGTTGTTAAGTGTGTTTTGTCTATTTTGCAACCTTTCTTGCCAGTTGTTAAGTGAATCAGTGCAGTTGTTAAGTTAGTAATACAGTTGTAAAGTTAATCTGACTTCCCCATTTGCATCGCTTCTTAGAAGGAAGCCAAAGGTGATCATATGACTCTGGGACACAGCAACCATCATAAATACATGTCAGTTGCCAAGTGGCTCAATTTTGATATTGCGATCATGGGGATGCTGCAAAGTGTGAAAAACAACCATAGGTCACTTTTTAGTGCCATTGTAACTTTGAATTGTCACTAAATGAATGGTTGTAATTTGAAAATTACCTGTATTACATTTTTTCTTTATTTTTAGCATTAAAACCTGAGAGACCTCTACCAACATCCTTATTCTCAAAGGCATTCAGAAAGGAAAGAATAATGTCAGAATCCACCCAATAGGGTTTCACTTTAACACTAGTGTCAACCCTGAAGCTGACCAGAATGAGGCCATTTTGAGGCTTCAGGGCTGCCACAACTGGAGCTAAGGGATAGGGAGTGGGGAGTAGAGATAGCTGGGGTTTTTTAACCAAAACAAAATACTTTTTCTTGGAAACCAAGGACATTCCAGCAGGTGCTTGGAAGGAGAGGACTGAGGTCACCTAGCAACTGGACTGTATCCCGATTGGATTGTGTGACTGATTGTTTTGAGAAAGTGAAAAACTTCTACTTTTAATTAGGTGAAAACTGTGTGGATACTCAGAGCTGGTTTTCATCAGCCTGTGCCACATGACATATTCAATAAACTTATTCTTTGAGGAATCTACCAGCATTGGAGTTTTGTTTGCTGTGGGTATGTTACTTGGAACGCTGACATTTTCTGAATGATTTAGAATCTCTGTAGAAAAGTTACTCTATACTAAAGTTAAAATCATTGGTAAAAGAAAAGATGGAACCTTACCAATATAAGCCTCCATCATTCCTCCTTCAAAATCTGGAAAGGTTTAAATTGTGTGTGTGTGTGGGGGGGGAGGGAATAGCCTTTTTTACAGTGAAACTGCACAATATTTCCCACTCTTTAAAAGATTAAGAATAGATATATTTGATCTGTAAAAAAATATTGATGAATATTTTCAAACAAAGTTAGGTCCTTCTTAATTATCACAAAATGTTTGGGCCCATTTCAGCATTGATGACTTTGAACTGCTTCCAGTGTAAACTGTGTTCTGTATTAAAATTCATTAATTGTAATTGAATCCACATTTGACCTTAATATATTCCCAATACATGGGAAAAGGGGACTCCAGAAATTCCCAGAGAAGACTCTATGGAGTGATATGAAAATTCAGGTTGAAAGTCTAAGGTCTCTTAAAACTGCTAGATGAATAAGAGTCTTGATGTAATTGTTTTAAATATATATATTATAATATTTAGCTTGTTTGGAGAATGACAGCACAAATAAGATACTATTCTTATTTTTTGTTTGGATACTGATTTGAGGAATATGATATGAATCTCAATTTACATCACAATAATATTACTTTTCCATTCCATATCTGACTCTTCTCCCTGTTCTTGACTTACCAATGCATTCAGGTTGAATCCCACTCCATGTAAGATCAGGAAGGCAGGTTCGAGTTGTAGACCCTTGAAGCAGGTAGCCTTTTCTGCAGTGAAACTGCACAATATTGCCTACCTATCAAAATTTTAAGAATATATCAATTTAATTAGTGATCAACTCAACATAGAAAGATCACAGACACATCAGTCTCTGAATACATAGACTAACCCAGGGGTCAGCAACCCACAGCTCTGGAACCAAATATGGCTCTTTCATCCCTCTGCTGTTGCTCCTGGTCACTCAAAATATGTGTCACAACTGTCAATGTGAGACACCACAGGCACACAATTTATTGAGCTTTTTGACCTCTGGTATGCCAACCAAGAAAAGAAAAGTTTCAGAAGAAAACAGAATGTTTAATTCAAGTACATATGCTAGTTTTGTGGCTGCCCGGGAAGGATTTTGTGGCTCCTGGTGTTTTCCTTTCTGTGGGAAACGGGTCCAGATGGCTCTTTGAGTGTTTAAGGTTGCCAATCCCCACACTAACCTAATCAACATAAGATATTTTAAACACTAGTTGCTAAAATAGTTTTAGTTTTAGTTACACTAAAAGGTCTATGAACAATCTACATACAGGATGAGGTAAACCAGCTTTTTCTTAATCACTTGCAAATATCTGTTGTCATTAGGATTGCATCAAGCTGTGTTCCCTATTTTCATTGACATTTTTTTAATTTCTTCCTCTTTTACATAGAGTAAGAAAATAGAGTAAGAAAATTCAGTTTATGATAAGGATGAAAAGAAGTCGAGTCTATCATAAGAAATGCACAAATAGCCAATGGATCATCTTTGCTATCTTAATTTTTATCCCACCATAATATTTAAAATGTGCCCAGCTCATTCACATTTTACAGCAGGAGTATCAAACTCGCAATTAAATTATGTGATATATCACAACTTTTTCTCCCTTTGTTAAACTGGGGCCATTGTGTGATACATCCGGCTCGCAGGCCACAAGTTTGACACTCTTGTTTTACAAGCATCAACTGATTCCTGATGAGTATATGCAAACACAAAACAGTTAAGATGTGGATCATGGTAATGACTGTGATAGGGATCAGTGACTCCTTTCATACAGTAGGTCACTTTATACTGGTGATGTGTCATTCATGTCACTGATGTCATCGCTAAGGAGACAAAATGTCTCTCACAGACACAAATTGACCTCTTCAGGCAGCTGAGAATCATAAATATCTCCTCCATTATATAATTACATTTTGTTATTGTGTTTTTTTAATGGTTATTGACTTGATTTTATGTAATTTTAAATTTTGCTTATTAATTACAGTTTACTATTTTTATTGCACACTTGGTGAATCATATTATATTACAACCTATGAGTTGCAATAATAAAATGCAACTAAATTGAAATGACCTCTTCAGGCATTTGGACTTAATGATCAACTAGGGCTATACACGAATGAATTCCATGCAATAAATTTACAGCTATGGTAATTTCTTTATTCTTTGAGTTCTTCTCTTATTTTTATTCACAATGCACTTTTTATAGCTACACAAACTCATTTCCCTGTGCTATCAATATTATTCTTTTTGCGAACATTTAATTCACTAGAAAAAGGTAGCTTTCTCTGCTCTCCTCATCTGCATATCGAGGTTCATATAAAACAGGATAAAACTGACCCAGAGGCTACTACAAATATAATGGATCTATTTTTATTTCTAAATTCAGATTGTGCCTGGGAAACTTTCAGAATACATACATACATAAATGCTGAATTGACATTCATGTGAACATGCCATGAAATAAACTACCAAGAAGTAATGTTTAATTGTTTGCATGTATGACACATTCTCTAAATAAATTCCTTTTATTTCAGTTACATTCTGTGATACCCATTAATGGTTGCTGGTTCTATAAACAACTTTCATATGTTACCAGCAACATATATATCTCAAGTCTCAGAATTCATTTCAGGAAAACAATCTCCTTCTAAAACTTGCAGATGAAATTCGCAAAAGCCCTTTATTTTGTCTTCACAAAATAAATGCAGCTGTTTTGGAAAAGTTTATGATATAGCAAAGCAGTAGACAAGTTGGAGAAGACATGAAATGTAATGGTTGCAATTTGATACCATCTTATCTATTATTTATGTATTTGTTTGTTTGTTTATTTATTTATTTGATTTGTCAATCACTTACAAGATAATAGGTATAAGTATAAACATGAGTAAGAATACAGAAAATAGGTAGAATTAAATGGGGACATTAGACAGGGATGGGAAGCACGATGGTGCACTTATGCACGCTCCTTACACACCTCTTAGGAATGAGGTGAGGTCAATAGTGGATAGTTTGAGGTTAAAGGAGTGGGAGTTTGAGGATGTAACTACAGTCATGTAGTGCATTCAGGGCATTGACCACTCTGTTTCTGAAGTTGTACTTTTTGCAATCAAGTTTGGAGCAATTAACATTGAGTTTGTATCTGTTGTGTGCTCTTGTATAGTTGCGGTTGAAACTGAAGTAGTGATTGGTAGGACTTTGTAGCAGATAATTTTTTGTACTATGCTTAAGCCTTGAGATCAGATTGAATTTCTTGAGATCAGATTGAAAAAAGCTAGTAACCTAGCATGTATATAGATTAAAATAATTTTACTAGTATTAACTATAGCACAACAACCTTCAGAATTGGATCACAGATTTTGCCCCCTTCAGGTTGTCTCGAGAGATTCTCATCTCTGAAATTATAATACAGCTTCATTTTATGCTTATGCAAGAAGAAAATCCTGACAGGTACTGGAGAAACCATATATTTTGTTCAGGGCAATGCTTCTCATTTTCTTACTGCCCTCTTCAAGTTGCAAATGTGACCTTTTGTTCAGGAATAATGTCAATACTGCCTTTAGGGTAAATCTTCCGTGGTGGAATGGAGCAAGCACATGGACATGCTGTTAAAATGTTGATTGGAAAGCAAATCTCATTAAAGATAATCAAAGACTGAATGTAAAAGGATAGCACTTTTTAAAGTCAATAAACTTGGGCAATTTTTATGAATTTGATTCTGGGTGAGGAAATGACTCAGCAACGACATCAAAGAATTCATTTTGAACTATCTCATGAAAATAGTGCTTCAGGAGGCAAAGGAGAATAGTGAGCTGGGTCAGCTTTAAGCTAGGCCAGGGCTGTCAAATTTCCAGCCTGCAGGCTGAATACATCATGTGCTGGCCACACCCACACCCGGTTTAGCGAAGGGGCAAAAGTCCCGATATGTCATGTGATGATGCTGTGACATTGTGAGTTTGACACCCCTGAACTAGGCTATACTTCTAGAAGTTTTACCTATCACTAGTTATTTCCTCCATTATCTGTCTTTACTTTAGAGACTGGGTCCTTCCTTCCTTCCTTCCTTCCTTCCTTCCTTCCTTCCTTCCTTCC
>NW_020769330.1:4445303-4500724 GCF_900518735.1 Pseudonaja textilis
TCCTTCCTTCCTTCCTTCCTTCCTTCCTTCCTTCCTTCCTTCCTTCCTTCCTTCCTTCCAAAAAACAATATCCTAATCAAGTAACTAACAAGTAGAAAACCACACTCACTATTTCAGTTCCTTTTGGCTGAGCATTATTGTCTTCTATATCTTGAAAATGGTGCCAGAAGATTTTTTTTTCATAGACAAAGGAACTGTGCAATTCTATGCATGCTTATTTGGAACTACTGTATGTCACATTATGGTTAAACAGGCTTAGATCCTAGTGTGTTTAGAATCCCAGTCTTTAATTCTAAACCTCTCTTTGAAATCTGTGTGGAATAAATGCCACACACCCCAAAAAAGCTTGACTATATTTTTAAAGCCTCCCAACACATTGCTGCTATTGCATTTAAGCATTGTTCACAATGCAAAATAGACCTAGGAAAAATTTTTGTTCCATTTATTCCATATAAATAGCATGGATCAATGAAAATTATACACTATTGTATAAAATCAGTGGTTTTCAGTAGTGATATTAATGGTAATGACTATTTGGATACAGAAAGGATACAATCAAATTCAATAGTTACTGAAGCTTGAGTTATATTTAAGAGAGATAAGGAAGTTATCTCTCTTTCTTATTCAATAATAATTAGGACTCCTACCTGGTAACCAAAGGTGTTGTTTTGTGATCCATGACGAGGAACCCCAGGATTTTCACAGGCTGTCCGAGTAGGTTCTTTGTAAAATAAAATAAAATTTAGTTTAGTTTACTTTATTGTCATTGCACCTCGCACAATGAAATTAAATACCATCTTTAGTGTACATTATAGCTATAAAAATAAAACACAAACACACATCCTTCACATTCTATACAATTGAGTTGAAAACCCCTAATATTGTATTAGTATTGCACTATACAGTAGAATTCAATAGAGTTACTGCCCTGGAATAGAAGTTGTTTTTCAGCCTATTTGTCCTTGTTTTTATTATCCTGTACTGTCTGCCAGATGGTAATAGCTCAAAAAAAGGTGCCCAGGATGAGATGGATCTTTAAGAATGTTTTGAACTTTCATAAGGCAGCGGAGAGCTATAAAGCTCTTCCAAAGAGAGGAGAGAGCAACCAATGATCCTCTGGGCGATGGCATTTGTGAAATAAAATAGATTTTTAAAAACATATTTCCATTTATATCCAAATGCTTCCAAACATTTTTCAGAAGCATCATCATTTCAATGAGTTTGAATATTGAAACTCATATTTCATAAAGTATTAATGCAAGGTTTAGAATGCTGCTTTGCAAAAAAAAAGTGAACCCAAAGGATTCCTGGTCCTTATCTTTCATATCTTATGCTTATTGGTGAAAATTGTCCCAGTAAAGCTATCCAATTCGTAAGAGACAATAGGCCAAATTCTGCATTCCCGATGATAACTTTCCATCCCTGCTTAATTGTCCACAAAAAAACAACTTATATAAAAATATTTTCATAGTATGCAGGGGGCCTACAATCAATAGGATGGATATCCTATATGAACTTTGGTGGCATAGTGGTAGAGTGCAGTACTGTAGGCTCCTTCTGCTGAATGTCGGCTGCCTGAAATTTGGTAGTTCAAATCTCACCAAACTCAAGGTTGACTCAGCCTTCCATCCTTCCAAAGTGGGTAAAATAAGGACCCAAATTTCTTGGGTCAATATGCTGACTCTGTAAACCACTTAGAGAGGGCTATAAAGCACTATAAAGTGGTAATATAAGTCTAAGTGCTATTTCTATTTCTGCAGTCATGCTTAGAATGAATTCACAATGTGAGGCTTAGGTGAGTCACAAATTACTAGTCATAATCTGATTTCACTGGAGCTCTTTTAAGCATTACCAAATCTGTATTCCATTCTAAATGCCGCAATGTATAAGAACCTCTTCCTTGGTGAGATTGCAATTTTGCACTGAAGATACAATTATACATCCTGCTATAAATTATGGAAAAACAGGCTGCTTAGAAAAACTGCAGGCACCTGTGCTCCTATCTTGGCCTTGTCCCCAGCATCAGCAAGGCAGAGTTGCCAGTAATGCTTCAACCTTGAAACAGGTGTGAGAGAAGACATGTGTTTTGGAAGCTCTGCAACTACCACCAGAGTAAAGGGAGAGATGTTTTTCTTTCAAAAGGAGTAAATAGCCCAAACAACAGGCACAGCAAAAACAGAAGCGCGTTAAGGAAAAGTAAAAATATAAAAGTACAATGTAGAAAGTTGAAAGTATTCTACATACTGGCCAGCCCAGTACCAGAGTAGAAAAAATATCCAAGAAATTTCAAAGATAGGCGTTAAGGCATAATAGTGTTTTAAGAAGGAAATACTTTATTTAACAGCATCACTACACAGTGCAATATTGAATAGTAATGGAGTTGTAATGGAGTAAATAGTAAGGCAATAGAAAGCACTCACATATGGACTTCTAAGTTTGATATTTCACCTTTGACCCTTGAGGTTTTTTTAAAAATAAAACATATCCCAAACTCTAGAACCCAGAACACATGTGTAGTACAAACTTTGTTATTTGGGATAGAGAATACTTTTTGCCTCTTGAATTATATGTCTCTCATTGCTGAAAAACCACACTACATTTTAGCAATGTAGAATGGCTCTAAAAGTATGTATGGAGGAGAAAAGGAATGGAATTTTTCCCATATAGGTAGTTTTTGACTGCAGCAGACCATGTAACCAATTTTACAACTTTTTTTGCCTCAGACATTAAGCAAATACTCTGGTTTGCTTAATGACTGGCCATCAAGCAAATGCCCAGTCATTAAGTGAATCCTTTATACCCAATGGTACTTTTTTCTTTTGGTCAGAAACAGGAAGTAAAAACTGGAAACCAGAAAAAAAAAACCAACAAGTAAAAAAAAAACCCAATCCAGCAAGCTATCTATTAGAAAAGATGCCACCATACCTATGCAACGGGGAGATGATCCACTCCACGTACCATCTGCCTGACATATACGAGTGCTGGAACCAACCAACACAAATGGAAGATTACAACTGAAAGAGACTTCTGACTGATAAATAAAGCTTTTTCCTTCCCTTTTGCCTTGAGCAGGTATTCCTGGGTCACCACAAAACTTCGCTGTAGGGGGAAAAACATGTGGAAAATATATTGATATTTCTTTTTAGAGGGAAAGTGTATGTGATGAAAAACAGAAAGCTTGAAGCCTTTTATATAATCATATAAAAATTCTGCTCTAAAATAAGTGGAATTGCAGTATGTACACAAATACCTACAGAAAGGATAAATGTAAATCATATTCTTAAGATAGAATGGTCAAAATCTTACTTGTCTTTTTCTGTGTAAATGTCAAAAGTTAATAGTTTAATATACAGAAGGTCCAAAATTCTTTTTGTTCATTGTCAACTGTGTTAACAAGGACATTCAAGAAAATATTTAAAACATTTCTTAAACAAATATAACACATATTTTTTTTTACTATTTGATTATTGCTTTAATAAGAGAATACTTGCAGGAATTACATCATGCATTGATATTCTCCAGCCTTTTCCTAGCCACTTTCCATTATTGGATATTAATCAATTCTGTCTGAGTATGTAACCATAGAAACTAGACATCATGGCAATGTATATCAGTTCTCCCACACACACACCAGACCTGGGAAACTGTGCAGATAAAATGCTACTTTTTGTTGTAGAGAATAAGTCATGGGGTCTTTCTTGTCAGCACTACTTACACCTTTCTATTTCTGACAACATCCTAACTGTAAGTACAAAAGAAAATTAATCAGACATCTGTTTTATGTCACTTAACATTAACTGGGAAGATGGTATTGGATTTGACCAGAGTAGCTGAGCAATGAGAAAGAATTATTCCACTCAGAGAATGATAAAACTGAGAAGATATGCCTGAAACTTGGCTGAAGACATAGTCCAATTCAGGCATATTAGCCCTGATATTGCAGTAATGTAAAAGAGATTACATTTGATTAGAATATCTGGGGATGCAATTATATTTGTTTCATTAATATGTCCTTTCCCAAAGAATACCTCTACAAATCTCACTGCAGTATAACACACAATGTTGAACCTTTTAGATATAAATAAGAGCAAATTTTGGCCTATTCATTTATTGTATGCATTGATTTACATAGCTACCCATTCCAGTGCTCTTTATATGATAGTGATCAAAGTGGATTTATTTCCCTTGAAGGAACCACTACCACAATGTATCTGTGGATATGCATCTGTGGATATGATAGTTAAGACATCTTCCCATAAAACTGAATATGCACTCTTAATCTGAAATGTGCCTTGACAATCTTGTTCATGTTTTTGATATACCACTAATCAATTCTATCTATCTCTCTAAATGTGTCGCCCTATTACATCTAAAATCATTGATATATAGTAGATTAAAAGAGAAATATAAAATGTCCTATGAAAATATCCAATGCTCTGTTTTCACAATGGTAAATCAACTGAATGAATCAAGTATGAATGAAATTGAGAATGAGACTCAAGAGTATTTTAGGATTATCCTAAGGCCTATATGTTATTGTGGTTAGGATATTCGCCTTGGGATGAACAAAGGCCACATTTGAGTTCAGAACATTGAGAATGATTTTGAGCCTCTTGCTATTTCTCTCAGCCATGGAGTTCTTCTAACAGAGTCATAGCCTGTGGAGACCAGTATCTACATCATTTCAAGATCCACCAAAAAAGACAAGCTATAAATGCAATAATTAGATTGCAGTAGAATAATTCTATTCTAAAATATCATTGTTTCTGTGTGAGTCTAATGGCAGATTTTACGGTTGTAATTTAAAATCTTCCTACTTGTGACAAAGACCAAAATAATGATTTGGGTTGATAACTGGAAAGGGGAGGACAATTCAACAGCATATTCCTTCAATTGTGAATTAGATAAATATTTTTCTCTTTCAACTTTTTCTATTCCACACTTGCTCCCATATTTCAGATGTTATAGCAAACACTTATTTTGTAGAAAAATTGCAGTACATAGCAAGATGAGAAATTATTTGACCACTGAAATATTAATTAATAATTATTATTAACAACTGTGTCAAAAGAAAACAAAGGGAGTACCAATAAAAATAGTGGCCTTGGGTGCAGTCCCAAAACAACTGGAATATCACTTGACCATTAAGCATTGGCAAATTCACCATCAGTTAATTGCAAAAAGGCAGTTTTACACATATCAGTTTACATACTATGACAATACCTCTAATACTATAAAGTATCAACATCTGCCTATCCCAGGTCCTTGGGAAGGAGTCAATTGTAGATAAAAATGCCAAATCCAGTCTGAACATCTGGCTGACTGCAACAAACCATGTATATCTCATCTGACTCCCAGTGAGTCTGATGAGTTTACAAATTGTTAGTAACATTTAAAACAAAAGAATAGAGATGCCAGAGATTTAAAAAAAAACCCAGACAGGATATAGGGAGAAAAAAGAACAAGAAAACAGGGGATTCAATCATGATAGGCCAATTCAGGATACTTAGATGTATCAGTAGATTGGGACTGTTGCAATATCAGGAAAAACTACAGAGAAGTTGGCTTCTGGGATCTTTCAGGATCCCGGAAGCCAATTTTTTTATAGTTCTGCCTGAGATTCCAACAGCCCCAACCTACTGTTGTTTAATTGAAGGAACCCTAGTGTAATAAAGCCTATGCTATGAAGAGTTTTATAGGTAATGACCAGTACTTTGAATTGCACCTGGAAGCACACTGGAAACAATACAGATCACGAAGCAGAGGTGTTACATGGGCACACTGAGGCAGGACCACCATTGCCTGTGTCACTGCATTCTGAGCCAATTGAAGCTTCCAGGATGTCTTCAAGGCCAGCCCCATGTAGAGGGCATTGCAGTAGTCAAGCCATTAGGTGATCAAGGCATGAATGATTAGAAAAGTCCTTGTGTTACTCTTGCAGTCTTGGTAATGGGCATGTTTGTGAAAACACAGACTGAAAAATCTTTATATTTGATCAAGTGTAGGAGGAGTGTTTTGGACAGCTTGAGAAATGAATTCAGAGGTCATGTTTTCTGCTTCCTCCATCTTATGATTTCATACTTCAATGTTCTCCTCCTCCTTTATCTGATGAAACAGAGTGTTTCTTTCTGCTCTGCTAATTAATGATCCCATGGCTTCTTCTGTTATTCAGCCACCATAAGCAGATTTTGCTCGCAATTTCAGCTATAAAAAAATATCAACTGCCAATAAGGTAGAATGAAATATGACCTCCGATCACTAACAAATTGTATAAACATTTATTATTGTAATAACTAAAACATGAAAGAGCTTCAAAAGCTCTAATCTTCTTGCTGTCACAAATCATATCAAACAGGAAGATCTTGTAGCGATTGAAAAAGATTACAAGACTTAGGGAAACGTTCAAGATTTGTGAATCTGTTGAGTAAACAGTTAAACAGATAATCAGAGTTGGAAGGAACCTTGTAGGTCATCTAGTCCAACCCCCACCCAAGCGGGAGACCGTACAACGTTTCTGACAAATGGCAGTCCAATCTCTTTTTGAAAGTCTCAAGTGATGGCACTCCCACAACTTCCAAGGGCAAGCTGTTCCATTGGTTGATTGTTCTCACTGTCAGAAAATTTATCCTTATTTCCATGTTAAATCTCTCCTTGTTCAGTTTCCATCCATTATTCCTTGTCTGGCCTTCAAGTGCTTTAGAAAATAGCTTGACCCCTTCCTCTCTGTGGCAGCCCCACAAATATTGGAAGACTGCTATCATGTCTCCCCTGGTTTTTCTCTTTTCTAAACTAGCCAAGCCCAGTTCCTGTAACTGTTCTTCATATGTTTTAATCTCCAGTCTCCTAGTCATCCTGGTTGCTGTTCTCTGTCCTTTTTCTAGAGTCTCAACATCTTTTTTATAATGTGGTGACCAAAGTAAAATAAATGGGTTTTAATCCATTAATCAAAATGCAACATTTCTACTTTATATCATTGAAATTTTGAATGAAAAATATTATAGTTTTATTCAATTTTTATTTATGATTTTTTTCTTTACTGTGAAACAAGAAGCACCATTCCTCTTCTCTTTGATAATTCAGCCTATTTAATTTATTCTGTTAAAAAAATGTAATACTTTTTTTCAACAGCAAAAAGAAATATTTTAAAAAATGTTCTGTAAAAAGTGAGCATACATTTGTTATTGTAATGAAATCTGCAGCTATGCAAAATCCATCAATGTCACCAATTTTATGCTAATAAAAACTTCTGCATAAATTTAATTTAATATAACACTGGAACAAAGTCCAACTGTCAGAGAAACAGGCTGGAGTTTCTTCTCTATTCCTCACAGACTTAGCCATTACAAATGTCAGCCACAATAAAAATATCCAGGGTTTTGCTTGGTTGAAACATCCATGTTCAGACTAGCTCTTGTTGACATTTTTGCCAAGTTTGACAAACTTGCTTTAGGTATCTCAAGTATTGTATGAGTATTCCTTCCTCTAAAATTTCATTAAAAAAACTAGGGATATGATTGTTTTTTTCTTCACTAATTGAGATAAAATATCACCCTAAACCATGTATTTTTTTTTCTAGAAGGACCATCTTGAGACTAGAAAACGTCCCATGGCGATCACTGGAACTTTGTTTTCTGAGAGATCACATTCAGTTGATAAGTTGGTAACATAGCTGTTACCAACTATAGCTTTCCCATTGTTTTTCCTGGTCAAAAGGTTTGTTTATTTATTTATTTATTTATTTATATTTGTCAATTGCTTACAAGTTAATAGGTATAAGTATATACATAGTTATGAATACATGAAATGGGTACATATAAGAAAAATAAAAGAAACAATAGGACAGGGATGGAAGGCACGTTGGTGCGCTTATGCATGACCCTACAGACCTCTTAGGAAAGGGGTGAGGTCAATAGTAGACAGTCTAAGGTTAAAGTTTTCGGGGTTTGGGGAAGAAACCACAGAGTCAGGTAGAGTATTCCAGACATTGACCACTTTGTTGCTGAAGTCGTAATTCCTGCAATCAAGTTTGGTGCAGTTAACCTTGAGTTTGTATCTACTGTGTGCTCTTGTGTTGTTATGGTTGAAGCTGAAGTATTCATTGACAGGTAAGTCATTGCAATGTATGATTTTATATACCATACTTAGATCAGACCGAAGACAATGTAATTCAAGGTTTTCTAGGTCTAGAATTTCAAGTCTGGTGGCATAAGGTATTCTGCAATGAGTAGAGGAATGGAGAACTCTTCTTGTGAAATATTTATGGACTTTCTCAACTGTGCTAATATCAGATACGTAATGTGGGTTCCAGACTGATGAGCTGTATTCAAGTATTGGTCTAGCAAATGTTTTGTATGCTCTAGTTAGTAGTGTGATATTACCAGAGAAAAAGCTACGTAGGATTAGGTTAACAACTCTTAATGCCTTTTTGGCTATGTAGTTACAGTGGGCTCTAGCACTTAGTTCATTAGAGATGATACTCCAAGGTCCTTGACCGAGTTTGGATCATCAACAAGATCTTGACTATTCAGCTTGTATTTTATTTTCTGATTTTTTTGCCAATATGTAAAACAGAGCATTTATTTGTTGAGATTTGAAGTTGCCATTTGTTTGACCATTCTGATACATAGTCAAGGTCTTTTTGAAGGGTAGCAGTATTGTCTATGGTATTGAACAGCTTTACATCATCAGCGAAGAGAACACAGTTGCTCTTGATGTGATCACAGAGGTCATTTATGTAGAGTATGAAGAGAGTTGGTCCTAGAACACTGCCTTGGGGGACACCATTGTTGACAGGTACAGAATTTGATAGGATGTTCCCAATCTTGACCATTTGTTGTATGTTTGACAGGAATGCTTCTATCCAGTTATGCAGTTGTCCAGAGATACCATCAGATTTTAGTTTTAGGAGTAGTTTATCATGTACCACTGAATCAAAGGCTTTACAGAAGTCTATGTAGATTGCGTCTATTGTTTTGCCCTGATCTAGTTGTGTAGTCCATACGTTTTTGCAGTGTAAGAGTTGCAGATTACAGGGTAGTTTTTTTCTGAAACCAAATTGTTTATTAGAGAGAAGGTTGTTTATCTCTAAGTAGAGGAAAATGTGATCACATGAACTTGGGAAACAGCAAGTCATAACTATGAACCAGTTGCCAAGCATCTGAATTTTGATCACATGATCATGAGAATGCTACAAAGGTTGTAAGTTTGAAAAATGGTCATAAGTCACTTTTTTCAGTACCGTTATAACTTTGAATGGTCACTAAATATGTTTCATTGTTGAACAACTCTATAGATATTAATATGCTTACAATTCTTAGAATAACAGAATTGGAAGGGACTTTGGAGGTCTTCTAGTGAGTCCAATCCCCTGCTCAGGCAGGAAACTCTACACTACTTCTGACAAATGGTTATCCAATCTCTTCTTAAAAGCTTCTACTATTGGAGCATTTACAAGTTCTGGAGGCAAGTTGTCCCACTGATTAAGCAAATGAAATGAACTGTTATAAATCATGGACTATTGCAATTTCAAATATGATCCAGCGTTAAACATTCAGGAAAATAGGGGTGCATCAGCATTTCAAGGAAGTGTTTGAATAGGAACAGCAGTCTCTGCAAAATTCATTTTTTGATTACATTATCCAGGAAAATTGGGACTTTCCCCCTCATTTCACTGCAATCTATCACCATCTTTCTCATCCTGGGTATGACTATAATTAAACCTCCCTAAAACATCACTGATTGTTTGATTAATTAATGCTAATAAGATGTCTGTTTTTCATTAGTTTTTTTGCTTATCAGTTTTAAAAAAGACAATAAGAGTCAATTTAAAGTAGTGATCAAGACACAAGGCTAAATACCAGGATACCATGGATTTTAGTTCTTGGCTTAGGTATGAAACCAGTGGGATAACTCTGAGCCAGTCATTCTCCCTTAATCCTAGAAGAAGGCAATGGCAAGCCAGTTCAAAAAAATCTTGCCAAGAAAACTGCAGGCTCTTTTCCAAGTAATTGCCAGGAGTCAATACATACTTGATTGAACAAAATAAACAACTAGGATCCAGTTAGTTGTTGCTGCAGGTGACAACTGATCGATTAAATTGTTTAATTGGAGTTAAGATGTTTAAGGAAAAAAGGACTAGAAAGCAAAGATGAAAGAGATCACAAGCACCTGTGTGGTCACTGCAATTTGTTCCTTGTTTTGTAATGGATATTGCAGTTTTGTTGAATTTATATATGTGGTAAAGAATCCCTGTAGGTTTTACTTCACTTCTTGTAGCAGACTTTGGGCGGCAATGCTCATCTCCATTTCTTTAGGCCATTGAACCAAAGCCAGTAAAATATATTTCTATGATAATGTCCACAATAACACATGGGCAAACAATAGATACAAACTCAAAGTAAACCACTGCAAACCCAATAGCAGAAAATACAACTTCAGCAACAGAGTGGTCAACACCTGGGATTCACTACCTGACTCTATTGTTACATCCTCAAATCCCCATAACTGTAACCTTAAACTGTCTACCATGGACCTCACTCGATTCCTAAGAGGTCTGTAAGCGGGCATCCATAAGTGCACCAGTGTGCCTATTGTCCCTGTCCTATTGTTCCCATTTATTCATACTCATTTATTATGTATATACTTATACCCGTTATCTTCATACTTATACTTGTTTTCTCATACATGCTTGACAAACTAAATTAAATAAATAAAATAAATGATCATGGCCAGTACGTTATCACACCACAGCACAGAGTGTCCAGTGAAACATGACTTACTGTTACCTTCCCACCGAAGTGGTACGTATTTTTCTACTTGCATGTAGCATGCATTAGAATATAGGTTGGAGGAGATGAGGCAAGTGATGGGAGCTCATTTTGTCACACAATGTAGGACTCAAACCACCAGAGCATCAGCCTTCTGTGGTGTCTTTTAAGCTACTCAGCCATAGTGCCCCACTGGGTGTGTAGAGGAAACATAATTATTTCTTACATATATCTATAGTTTTTCTTTTGTTACATTTTCTTTTAAGATTGAATGGAAACAATTATCAGCCTGGAATTCAAATATTAAAAAAAAATACTTACGTAAGCACTGTGGGACTTCACCACTCCATGTTCCATTCCCAACACAAGTCAAAACAGCAGGAAAGGATAATTCATAGCCAGGTGAACAGACATAACTAATGCTAAATCCCCAGTCAAAATTTATTCCTTCCTGTTTTCCATTAGAAATCTGGGGTGGAGTTGGGCAGGTAACAGCTGTAACAACATTTAGAGTCATTAGCATAGCAGCTGCAGCACAAGTCTCCTGTGTCTATACTGACTAAATAACCATATGTGCTAATTCAACTTTATTTTTATTTTTTTTAGGAAAAAAAGGTTGCTGTATGGTTTTGAGTTTTTTTTTTTTTGCTTTACTGTGCAAATCATTTTTTTTTTGCTTAAATATTGTTTATTTTCACAGCCTTTTGCCATTTTGATGGGCACTTTCATTGATAATTATAGGAGTTGCAGTTACACACATAAGGAAAAAGAAAGTTGGGATCTTTATTTTTTTATTTTGAGATATATAACCCAGTAGCTAAAAATAAATCATCACAATTTGGATACTAAGACAGGTTAAGATATAAAAAGTTAATAGAAATGTATTTCCTATTTTATAATCTCATTTCAAATGGGATATCCTCATGTCATTCTCCAGAACACTATTTGAATTATGAAAGACATGCTATAGATATTGGAAGGGATGCAATTGGATATAATTCTGACTGTTCAAGAAATAAGGTTGAAGGAACCATTCTAAATCTGGTTTCTACCTATGTGTATTTACATGTTATTCTGTTCCATCCAGTGCATGATTTGTATCAGGGAATCATTCTGAAGTCAAATCAAATCGATGTGAAGCATTATCATATTCAACAGTTCTATTACAGTGGTATTTCAGTACTCAATTCATTCTGAGGACTATGATGAGTACTATAAAACATGAGTATCAAACAAACCATGTAACGTATCACTTGCTTCTTTGTTGCAACTTTCTATCTGTCCCTTTTCCTATGTCAGAGATCTTCCCAGCATGGCCAACTTCCTGTCCGTCCTCTGTGGCTGACCCCCACTTCCTTTTGTAGTGACCTTCCCAGCATGGCTGACTTTCTGTCCACCCTCTGTGGCTGACCCCACTTCCTTTTGCAGAATGTCAAATGCCAAGCCAAAATGAATATCAGGACATTTTTCAATCAAAATGCATGAAGTACTAAATTTTATGATGAGTTGAGTACTGAGGTACTACTGTAAGCACATATCTCTCTTCAATGGTGTGTGGGAATCACCTTGGGAAACCCTGGGAAGAGCCACAGCCAGGGGACTGGTTGGATAAGAGGCAATTTAGCCATAGGAAGAATGTAATAGAAGGATAAATGGAACTTACAAAATTCTATTAACATAATCTTAGTATAAAGTGGAATTCGTTCATCTGGGTGTGCTTTCTGCCTGGACAACTTTATGAGGCCAACATCAACCATGCATGTCTTAAACTACATTTTATCCCTATAACCTTTACAGTCCAAGAATCTAGGGAGATTCCCTTATGAGACATTTGCCATAGGCACATGGCAGTTAAACTGCCTCCTAACTAACTGCTCACCTAGTTGTGGCTCTCTCTTTGACTTCCAAGCTCATTTGCCAATGCCATTACCTTCTCTCTCTCCCTCTCCTTCTCTCTCTCTCTCTCTGTCTCCCCTTCTCTCTCTCTCTCTCTCTCTCTCTCTCTCTCACACACACACACACACACACACACACACACACACACACACACTTTCTGTATCTCTCTACACCCATACATTCATCCATCCACCCACCGACCCATCCATACACCCAGATTAAAAGCAGTACCTTTACAAGTTGCCAGAATTCCACTCCATGTAGCATTACTAGTACAAGTACGAATTTTGGAACTGTTGGCTTCCATTGTGTACCCAGGTTGACACATGTAAGTAACATTTTGTCCAACTACATAATCATCTCCATATCTCAATCCATTGGCTGGTATTCCTGGGTCTCCACAACTGATTACTATGAAGGGGGAGAAATTGAAGATGTAATAATATGACAAAAGGTGTCTCCAATTTAGAAGGTGAAAAATCTAGAATAATTTTAGAATGTGACATCGATGGCAACTTCTTTCATTTCCACTTTTCTAACTTTGTGAAGCTTGAATTAAGACAAAGATAGTCTTATAATATAATTGGACAATGATTCACAATGGCAAGTTGCTTCTATTGGGAAACTGTCAGCTAGCTTGGAAGGGGAGTTCAAGCTTATGCCTATTGTGACTATGCAAGGACTCTAAGGTAAGCCCATTCTTGACTCTCACCTGCTCTTGCAGACTAGCTGGCAGTTTTCCAACAGCTGCTACCTAAAAGGTCCTCTCTTACCTGCCAACCATCTTCTGTGTCAAGGTGTTGGGACAATAAAATGAGACCTTATTTTTTTTCCTTCAGCATCCCACCTACTATATGCTGACTTGAAAAGAGAAGGAAATTATATTTAGCAAAAGGCAGGAATTTGTGCAAGTTGTCCACTTTAGAGATTGCTTGAACAGCTTCAGGAGACTGTACCTTATAGTTTGACATAATATCTAAGGCCAGAAACATTTAATCTTCCAACCCAAAAAGAACTCATTGAGAAAGGGGGTAAAGGATGCAGCCTTGTCTAATGATTCCAGGATTCTGGCAGTTACTCCAATTAAATCATGATCCTTGAGCCACACCCCCAAAGCTAAAGAGGATTTATTAGAAGTTAACATTTTGGCATTTGCCTAGGCCTAGCCAACTCTGAGATACATAATTCACTATCACCCTTGACCCTGCTTTCCCTTCCACCCCTCTGGGTGTATCATCCAATGAAACATATCCATAGCCAAGAGTCATCAATCATGCTCTCCAATTAGATTTTTGCCCAGAAGCTTCAGTCTTCTAATCAGTCTTTGAAGAAAATATGAATGGAATGTACTTTCAATTCCACACTCCTGCCTACTCTTTGAAACTCCCCCCACCTTCTTTCTGTTGACAACTATAAAACGTGTATACAAAATGTTTTATGAGTTAACAGCAGCCTTGTCTAATGGTTCCAGGAAATCTGAATCTGGTAGACCCAGGGATGGGTGTAGTATTTTTGCCCAAATGAACAAATGTAGTGTTAGGCAGTGGGGCCAGGAATTGCTTAGGCATATCTACATAATTGTGCATTAACACTGAAGTATAGTTCCTTTCATTAGAAAAGATTCAACCTACACATAAGAAATAATATATAATTACAGTAAGAGGGCAGTAATATTCTTTCTATTTTTTCCCATGAAACTTATTATGTGCCATCAAGACAGGGTTGACTTTTGATGACTGCATGATACTTATATTTGCCGCTGTAAATCTTCGCCCATCATTGCTGTCGTTAGTCACTCAGGTCAGCTATTATATTGAGTGCTGAACATCTCAGAGCCTCAGCAGTACTATTAACACTTGCAGGCTAATGACAGAAAGGACCACTCTTCCTTTCAAAAATGGGAGTCAAGATAAAAGGTTAAGATAAAGACAGAGGAAAGTAGGGACAAAGGGCAAGGAACACTGGAGATGCATCATAAGTTACACAAGAGGAGTCTGATGGATGTATCAAGTCTCCAAGCTGTCTTTGCCTTCTCTGTGTAGAGAAGCTATGACACCATCATTGGTTTGCATGGAACAATCTTGAATGGTCAAGCTCTGGAAACCTGGTCCTGGGAAAAACAAAAGCTAAATCTGCTCTTTTTCCCCAATCTGACTTTCCCCAAATATAGCAGATGTAGGTGGTGTCCTAAAGATGGCAATAATAGTAGGAACAATGGATACTTGCTTGTACAATTTGGCAAGGAACCAGACCATGTCCCATTGGCAGTGCATTGTCGTACAGAAGGTCCAGACAGAATGTAGCCTTCCATGCAGGAATAAATCACAGAACTAGAGAATGTTGTGCCATCAATTTGAAACACTTTCCCATTAGCTGTTGTTCCAGGGTTACCACACTGAACAGCTTGAACAGTCAGTGTGGAAATGCCAGAATTGGGAAGGAAAACAAACACAGAGAACAATTACTTAATAGCTTAAATAATTGAAGTTGCAACTAACAATCCAATCTACTCATTAAAAAGTAGTTTACATGAAGGAGATAAAAACCGCTTCATTTTCAGTGGCATAAATCTTGCTCAAATGCCTTGAGTTTTCCTCCCAACTTTTCATATATTCAGCTGAAATGGAGCCTTTCTTTAATTTTTCTTGATTGAAATACAGTTGCAGTTTTCAGAATACCATAAATATTCCCTCATATAAATTTCTACACAGCTTCAATTGAAATGCTGAACTATAGCTCAAAATTTATGGCTTTTCATGAAAATATTCTCAGCTTTTATCTACATTTTTGAAATGATGAAATAGTTTGCTTTTATCAGCTTAATTTTTTATATCAAATGTTATCACTTTTTCCTGATCATTTGCTGCTTCTGAGCAGGAAAATGAGCATTCTGAAAAGTAAATAAATTATTCAGTACTACAGCTACAGGGCAAAAAGCCATGTATATTTTTGTTGTACACTAGAGTACTAATGGCTACCTATTGAACATCTTTTTCTTTTACATAAATAATCATTTTTTTACTTTAACAAGCCCACTCATACAATTCAACTGGCAAACATTTAGAAAGCAAGTCTCTAATAACATTCAGCATGATCTCACTCTCTTATCTATCGCTTTGTTCATTAAATTAGTTTATTTTAAGAATTCTAGCCAATTTGAAAAATTCCAGGTTGAATTGCCCAGTTTCAAAATTCACAATTCTTTTTTTTATTTTATTTACTTATCTTTTGTGTTGTAATTCAGTATTTTCAGGCCATTTTGGCATATACATGTGCCTATCTGTATGTATATATGCATGTGTTTAAATCTCCATCATGTGGGTGAAATAGTTGCACCTGCCTCAGACATCCTGATACAAACAAATGACTGTATCATTTGTATAGTGAAGTCATGTTGCATTTATCATTTTGAAATCACTGTAGTAGCTCATTATGGATCCTCATCTTCTAGTTAATATAAAATTGAACTGTAATTTAAATGTACAGCATAATAATTGATTTTGTGAAAAGTGAATAATCACTAGCCATATTTATGAATCTAGTTAGTTTTTGCAAGTAGTACACAGCTATTTAGCACACAAATTTATTTAAAATAAACAAATCTGTATTACTTACTACACACCTGTAAAGTGCATGATTATTTCTGCTGGTGGAGTGCTCAAATGTTACTAAAATGTTAAAACCAAGTTGTTTTATTGTACTCAGATCTTTGTGTCCTATCAAACACTAATTACTGTTCAAATTATTTGCAACAAATGATATTCCCACAGAGAATACAATGATGCCAGATGCTATCAATGTCAATCATACACGAATTTTAGTTTGCATAAAATATGCTCATTTTAAGAGACCAGCCAAGACAATGACAATAGTCTCAAAGGGAATCTTATGGAAAAGTTGTGGGGAAAAAATTACAGATAAAACAGCATCATTTTTGTATGCAAGTGCTAGCTATATCTAAATAAAAAGTGTACTATAGCACAGAAAGTTGCATAAAAATGAAAGCATAAATTGCTTTGCATAAATTATATAAAACACCAATCAAATCTATATATATTGAAAAAAATACAGCAATAGAAATAGCACTTAGACTCACAGTGCTTTACAGCCCTCTCTAAGCAGTTTTACAGAGTCAGCATCTTGCCCCCAACAATTTGGGCCCTCATTTTACCCACCTCAAAGGGATGGAAGGTTGAGTCAATCTAGAGTCTGGTGAGATTTGAACTGCCAAATTGCAGTCAGCTGGCAATCAGCAGAAGTAGCATGCAGTACTGCACTCTAAGCACTGTGCCACCGTGACTCATATAACTTCAAATATAGCAATGAAAGGAATTTATTTGACACACACACACACACACACACACACACACACACACACACACACATATATATATGTACATGTGTGTTCTTAAGTTTTCACGGGTACTTAAACGTATGGTATTCAGCTTTGTTCGGGTATTTTCCCACGTCATTGTAGTTGTGTTTTTAAAGTTGTAGCAACGTTTCAGCAGAATCTCATCTGCCATCATCAGGCTTCTGTATTGAGTTCGTCTGTGAGTCAGACTTTCACAGCCATTTCAGTTAAATTTGGGGCTAGCCTACTGCTGTGCCAGAATGGTTTTTTCTTCATCCTGATTGGTTGGGAGTCTTGGTCTGTGTTTATTGGTCTTGGAATTTGCTGTGTTCTGCTTGCATTCACCAACAAAAAAAAAATCTCCACACCACAAGCCAGACAAACCCCTGGGCACAAACAGATCCCCCCTGATATCTCCAGCTCAAACACACCTCAACCAGGCATCCAGATGAAACCTAGCTTCCTAATAAATGATAGCCATCCATTTACTCAGAGCCAAGCTGCACTAAAAGCCTCCAATACAGGAACACAATGTTGCCAGCCAATCAAGACAAAAAAAGCCACAAAACAGACAGAAGATAATAGAAACACCAATCAAGCAGAACACAGCAAACTCCAAGACCAATAAACACAAACCAAGACTCCCAACCAATCAGGATGAAGAAAAAACCATTCTGGCACAGCAGTAGGCTAGCCCCAAATTTAAAACTGAAACAATTGTAAAAGTCTGACTCACAGACGAACTCAATACAGAAGCCAGGTGATGGCAGATGAGATTCTGCCAAAATGTTGCTACAACTTTAAAAGCACAACTATAATGACGTGGGAAAATACCCGAACAAAGCTGAATACCATACATGTAAGTACCCATGAAAACTTAAGAAAACACACACACACACACACACACACACACACACACACACACACACATAATCAAAACTATACATGACTGTGTTAAGGTCATTAGGTTTAATATAAGCAGCTAATAGATTTCAGATATATGATGACTTTATCAGAAGTGGTATTCTGCAGATTCTGACCAGTTCTGAAGAACCGGTAGCTGAAATTATGTGTAGTTCAAAGAACTGGCAAATACCATCTTCTGACTGGCCCCATCTATTCTCTGCTTACTGAGTCCCAGCTGATTGACTGGATCTTCTTTTATTGCCCTACATAGGAGAACGGAGCTGGAAAGCAGGTTAGTGGGGTGGGGAGGGAATGGGATTTTGCAGTAACCTTTCCCCAGGAGTATGGTGAGAATGGAGATTTTACAATATCCTTCCTTTGCCACGTCCACCAAGGCATGCCCACAGAACCAGTAGTAAAAATTTTGGAATCCCATCACTGGACTTTATTATAACTTTTTGTTTAATAAAAACTCATGTAGTGCTTTTAAAACCAATACAGTTATGAAAATAATTTACCTTTACATTCTGGTTGCCTCCCTGTCCAACTTCCATTTGCCAAACAAGTTCTTTCCTCTGATCCATGAAGGATGTAACCAAGCTCACAAGAGAACTGTACAACACTTTTAGTTCTAAAATTAGTTTGTTCTCTAGAACCATGGCCTGGGATTCCTGGATCCCCACAAGTTCCTGCTGTGTCACCTGGAAGAAAAAAGATCATTTGGGGTAGAATACTTAGAGTTACATTGTATTGGTCCTGCTATAGGAACCTGAAACAAGAGGAATCAATTTATAATCGGTGCAAAAATAAAAGTAGGCTATAAAAAAAAAGTGGGGGGGTATCCATTCCAGACTTAACAATTGTACACTGACTTTCTTAATTTGGAACATATAGCACTCAGTTGAGACCATAGAAATTTCAAGTCCCTTATTTAATGTTCTTGAATTATTATTTTTTTTAAAAAAACAGAATAAAATAAAACCAGTGCTTTGTTTCTGTGGTATTGTTTTTTAAAGAATCTATCGAGCTCAATGTAGAATATGAGTTATAACTAAAGTCAGTGGCTTGTCTAGTTTAAAATCAAATTATATTCAGCGTAAATTACACTGCGGCAAAATCAGTGTCCAAGTTATTGTAATAAAAATGCAGTTTACCAAGAGTAAAATGTGATATACATTACAAGAAAAATGTGTCATATTATGAATTTATTATAAAGTTGTAGAAGTTTCTCTGGAGCTTCAAGCTTGTAAGTTATTACAAGCATTGTAAAATAAAGTGAAATTGGTTCCTACATTTCCAGTTACATTTGGAATATGAGAAAATATTTCATCTATACATTTATATGTCCTTTAGCAAATAATAATATATAGGCAATCCTTCTAATATTATTTGATTATGTAGAAATAGTGTCTATCATATGCTCTTCTTCTCTCTTATTGTTGTGTGATTAAAGAATAGGATATAATAACAAAGCATGTTAGGAATTATTGAATACATGTTAGTTTTGCCACAAGACAATTATTAAACCTGCTATTTTACTATGGAAGATGTACCTTCTAGGATCACAAATCATAACTTCCGTGTGAGAGTTAATCCACAGAAACTGTTTATGCTTTCTTATTTATATCGGTGTACACAAGTCCTTGACTTGTGTGAATATGCCATTTAATACTACTTTTTGTTAAGCTACAGTACAACTCAGATATTATTCAGTTATCTGTTTAACATTAACAGGTGAATTTGTTTAAAACTCATATATCCACCTCTGCAATTTTCTGATAAATCTACCAAATACAAGGTAAACAGCACACAGACACAGGCACACTCACAAATCTCTACATAGGTGCTGTATGAATTTCAGTTCCAGTAAGATTTTACCAGAACATCCAAATTTTGAGGAAGCTAAACACCAAAACAGTAACTTTAAAGATGTAGCTAATAGATAATACTATAACTTCTGTATACAGCTGAACTTTCCAGAGATCTCTATCAGTTTACAATAATAATTTATACAATTAAAACTATCACAACACATTTGTTTAAGAAAAAAGATTAAGACATTCAGCTTCCCTCAAGTTATGTGTTATGGTTCTGATGTGATTCTAATTTTAAACAATATAACAAAGCACAGCTCTGCTTGCTATTTATACTATTAATCAAACTATATATTTCTATTTATTTGAAAGCTGTATTGATACCCTTGTGGAATTTTAGTTCTCTAATATGCCATGAATTAGAGATAGTTTTGAAAAATCTTCTCCAGAAACTGTTCAGATATGAGTTCAACAGAAACAGATATTATATGGATGAAGACTGTTGGTATGCAGCAATTATTTTCCAAATTAAACAAAAACAAATCTAGGAGAAGACAATGGTAATGCACAAATTACCCATATGAAATGTAACATCCTTCCCAGTAATATGCAAAGGGAAAGAATAAATAAATTCCTTACCTACTTTTCAATCTTCCTGTTTTATTTACTAATTTTCTTTTAGATTAAACGTTGTTTGAAATCTATCACTTCCCTTTTAGTTTTGCGAATTTATAGGTGAATGAGGGCACCTAATATGAAACTTATCTTTGATTACAATTGTTTGTGATTTAAAGGAGGTCTGGTTTTAGAAATCCTGAAAAAGAAACAAGGGCACCCAAAAAGAAAGCTGTATTGCATGGTTTCAAAAGCACATTCACATACTTTAAAAGTGGTACCTGAGCAATGAGGCATTGTTCCACTCCAGTGTCCATTTAATTGGCATGTCCTGGATGCCTGGCCTATTAATGATCTCCTTCCTGAACAAGAATAATGAACAGTAGATCCAAATGTGTATTTTTCTCCAGAAAGGATCGCATTTGGGGGAATGCCAGGATGACCACAGTCAATCACTACGATACATAAATATTGGAGATAAAAATTATGTTATAATCAGCCAACTAAATTCTCCACTATGCCAGCACACTATCAATATATTTTACCAATACAATATTATGGTGAAGATGATCTTATAGACATGTTTTTCATATAATTCATAGAACAAATTGCTCTTCATTATTACCAATGTATTCACTAACCTATAGCTATTCTTTCTCTCTCACACTGTGTGTGTGTGTGTGTGTGTGTGTGTGTTTGTTATATTTTAAACCTTTTAAAAATAAACAAAGAAACATGTAGTCTTATCTGAATTTACAGAGAGTATTGGAATAGTTTCTTGTTATATGGTATCCCCTTTTGAGATTATGTTGTGATCATGCACAAAACATTAGATTTTGGTCTTAGGCTTGGACATTAAAAGGGATCTTCTATTCTAACTCTGAAAATGGAGCAGTTAAGAAATTGAAAGGTCAGTTTTAATAAGTCCTAGGAGTCAAGATATGTGCTTTGTGAGAAATATCACCCTCTAAATTCAGCTTTAAAAGGAACTGTTACAACAGTTGCTTTTGAATAAACCTAGAAATGACAAATATCTATGCAACAATCAAGATCAATAGTATTATAGTCTTTAGAAATCAAATCTACCATCATGAAAACAGCTGTCTGATCAGCCAGATCAATTCTTCTTGTAAAGTGCTAATCTGGACAAGAGTTGGTTTTCCAGCTAAGGTCAATTACTTTGGAATAATAATTCATTTTCCACATCCCTCACAAGGTCACCATCCTTTTCATTTTGCAGAGCAAAAGAAAGTCAGTCAACCCTCAAATCTGCTCAGTTGCCACATGATAGCAAAGGAGAGAAGGATGAACAAAGAATACTGGTGACCTTCAGCAAAGTCATCCAAGATGTGAAAGCCATTTTAGCTGCTCCACTAAAGCAAGCAGGCAACTGCTAGGTAGGAAGATGTCAGAAAAATATACTAATTTTAGTGACACGGGGCGCGGGGGGGGGGGGGGGCCTTCATTTCATACTCCATAGAAGAAAGACAATGGTAAAGCACTCCTTCCTTTTATAGGAAAGGAAAACCACACGAAGAGGCACTGTAAAGTGATTGATGATATACTGCCAGATGATGGGTCCCTCAGGTCAGATGGTCTTCATCAAGCTACTGAAGAAGAACTGAGGATCTTTTGGAACACTAATAGTGTTTACGATGCAGATAGATTAAAGCCTTTGGGATGTTTAATTATTGATGTTGCCAGGTAGAAAAAGCAAATCTGAAGTAGTAAAGACAGGGTTACCTTGGGAAAGTGAAGACATTCTGATAGATGGATGATTGCTTTACAGCTAAATAATAAATGCTGAAAATAATAAATGATATAAAAATGATAAAATAATAATAAATAAATGAACATGGCAAAATTCACCATATGAAAAGATGACTACACATTGACATCTTAGGCATCAGAGATAATTTCAGTCAGCAAATCATACTATTTACTAGGGCCTAAAAAACAAACGAAAAAGAAATTCTACTGTCTATGGAGATTCTCAATCATCCAAGTCAAGGGTGTCTCAAAAGTGCTTTTCCAAAAGGCAAGTGTACTTTGTTTTTCTTTGAAGATGTTTCGTTTCTCAACTAAGGAAGCTTCTTGAGTTAGAAGCAAAATATTTTTAAGGAAAAACAAACTCCCATTGCCTTTTGGAAAGGCACCTTTGGGAGCAAGGAATGCCGCTGCTTTCATACTCAGTAAGAGCATAGGAAAAAGCTGCCTGGGTACAATGGAATGGGCAATATGAATTGGATCTTGTGGAGATATTTTTAATAGAACAATTGTCCAAGTTTATGTACCCGCTACTGACGCAGAAGAAGACAATTCTGATCAATGTTATGATCAAGTTCAATTTGAATTTGATGAAACATGCAAGCCACATACGCTACTTGTGGCTGGAGACTAGCCAAAGCTGGAAAGAATACGGAGGGAAAAAAGTAGTTAGATTGCGTGGGCTAGGTGCCAAAATGAAGCAGAATATCAACATCTTAATTTCTACCAATCCCTTTATTTTTTTTTTATCAGGAACACAGTTTTCAAACTGAATACTTATATATAATTGGTATTTATGTATTATAAATACTTTTATCCATGGACCGTAGAAGATTAACCAGAGAGAAATCAGATGGACTATATTATTGGTATAAAGTGACAGAGCTCAAAGATAATAGCAAGGATCTGCCCTGCACTAACTGAGGAACACATCATGAATATATATTTTTGACACTGTAATGTAGCTTTATTGATTTAATTATTTAATTTTTGATTGAAAATATTTTATTGAAAATTATTGAATGTCGCCTAATGAAAGGCAATTAACTGTGGTGAACCAAAATTGAAAAACAAATAAACAGATAATAGATTAACAGAGTTGGAAGGGACTTCGTAGGTAATATAATACAATCCCCTATCCAAGCAGGAGACTGTATACTATTTCTGACAGATGGCAGTCCAGTCTCTTCTTGAAAGCCTCCAGTGATGAAGCTCCCACAACTTCTGAAGGCAAGCTGTTTCATTGGTTGATTGTTCTCACTGTCAGAAAATTTCTCCTTATTTCTAGGTTGTATCGCCCCTTGATCAGTTTTCATCCATTATTCCTTGTCTGGCCTGCTGGTGCCTTGGAAAATAGCTTGACCCCTTCCTCTCTGTGGCAGCCCCTCAAATATTGGAACACTTCTATCATATTTACCCTCTTCACTAGACTAGCCATGCCCAATTCCTGCAACCGTTCTTCATAGGTTTTAGCCTCTAGTCCCCTAATCATCTTTGTTGCTCTTCTCTGCACTCTTTCCAGAGTCTCAACATCTTTTTTTATAATGTGGTGACCAAAGCTGGATGTAGTACTCTAGGTGTGGTCTTACTAAGGCTTTATAGAGGGGTATTAGAACCTCACTTGATCTTGATTATATTTATCTATTAATGCAATTTAGGATTGCATTGGCTTTTTTTGATTGCCACCACACACTGTTGGCTCATATTTAATTGGTTGTCTCAATAGTCTCAAGGCTCCTATCCAATCCAACATCACTCAAAACTAGGCATGCATGCCCTTAACTACCTCTATTCCAACCACAACTGGCCTTAAATGCAAGCTACTCAATGCAAGAAGCCTTGTAAATAAAATACCTGAATTTCTCCTCTTACTAAATACAGCAAAATTCGACATTACATTTGTCTGTGAAACATGGCTCAACGCATCTTTCCCTGACTCCATTACCACAGTAAGAGACTATCATGTTTACCCATCAGATCGTGAAATCTATAGAGGAGATGGTGTTGCTATCTTCTATAAAAAGTCCCTACATCTAAAAAACATCCAACTTACCCAAGAGCTTGCTATTCCTGAAACTATAGTCTGTGAACTGTCCTTAAATATCACATTTCGGTTGTTACTATGTTACAGAGCCTCTGATTGTGACACTGAACTGCAAACAAGCTAAATACACTACTAACACGGGCAGCATCTTGCCCACATGCTTTTATCTTTCTTGGTGACTTCAATCTTGGTCAAAATTGGGAGCGTCCTATCAAATTCTGTACCTATCAACAGTGGAGTCCCCCAAAGCAGTGTTCTAGGACCAACTCTCTTCATACTCTACATAAATGACCTCTTTTGATCGTATTAAGAGCAACTGCGTTCTCTTCGCTGATGATGTAAAGCTATTCAACACCACAGACAATACTACTACCCTCCAAAAAGACCTTGACTATGTATCAGAATGGTCAATCAAATGGCAACTTCAAATCTCAACAAATAAATGCACTGTCTTACATATTGGCAGAAAAAAAATCAGAAAATAAAACTCAGGCTGAATAGTCAAGATCTTGTTGAGGATCCAAACTTTGTCAATGACCTTGGAGTACTCATCTCAAATGATCTAAGTGCTAGAGAGCCCACTGTAACTACATAGCCAAAAATGCATTAAGAGTTGTTAACCTAATCTTACGTAGCTTTTTCTCTGGTAATATTACACTAATAGCTAGAGCATACAAAACATTTGCTAGACCAATACTCGAATACAGCTCACCAGTCTGGAACCCACATTACGTATCTGATATTAGCACAGTTGAGAAAGTCCAGAAATATTTCACAAGAAGAGTTTTCCACTCCTCTACTCGTTGTAGAATACCTTATGCCACCACACTTGAAATTCTAAACCTAGAAAACCTAGAACTATGCCTCCTTTGGTCAAATCTAAGTATACTATATAAAATCATACATTGCAATGTCCTACCTGTCAATGAATACTTCAGCTTCAACCATAACAACACAAGAGCAAACAATAGATATAAACTCAAGGTTAATCACACCAAACTTGATTGCAGGAAATACAACTTCAGCAACAGAGTGGTCAATGTCTGGAATACTCTACCTGACGCTATGTTTTTTTCCCCAAACTCCAAAAACTTTAACCTTAGACTGTCTACTATTGACCTCACCCCTTTCCTAAGAGGTCTGTAGAGGGCGGGCATAAGCGCACCAACATGCCTATCGTTCCTGTACTATTGTTTCTTTTATATTTTTTTATTTTTCTTATATGTATCGATGTATTCATAACTATGTTTTTACTTATACCTATTGTCTTGTAAACAACTGATAAATAAAAATAAATACAAAAATAAAAAATAAACATTACTTCAGACACTGACTTACCTTAGTCAGTTTTTCTAGGAATTACAATTGGATAACAGCTCTTAGAATACAAGTGTTTAGGATTGCTCTTACTGCAAATTTTAGTTATAAATACCAATATTTTAAAATACTTACTAATACATTCTGGCAGATGTTTATCCCAGTGTCCATTTGGCTGACAGACTAAAATTGAAGAGCCAAATAAAAAATACCCAGGACTGCAGTCATAAAAAACAACCGTTCCGTAGGTGAAATTTCCATGTTCTATTTTACTTTCTCTTATAGAATTTCCAGGGATTCCTGGATCCGAACAGTTGACCACTAAACAAGAGCAAATAACAGAAATTGACATGACCTGTATATTTCCCATTCACATATCAAAGGTGTGTAAAGTTAATATTAATTAATGCTGGCTTATAAATATTGTGTTTTAATGCATTATTTTTTTACTAGAAAAACTTGAAAAATATTTGCATTGTATTCTGTATGCATACACTCTATGATGTATGTATCCTATAATAAGTGGTGATTTTATGTGAATAAAACTTAATGCCACTCTCTCTTTCTCTGTAACCTTACAGAATTAATACTGAAGCACAGCAGTACTTTTTGATATCCACATGCCTTTTAAAAAATGAGTCACCTTTATTTCCAATTCACATCCAGAGAAAGAAAGACTATTAATGAAAATGCACTGCTTTTTTGTGAGTAAACATACCTATCTTGCTTATAGGTAACCATAGAATTGCATCATTTTCATATATAATATTTAATAAGCAACACTTTGGGCAAACTTCCTAATGCTAATATGAAAGATTGCAGCACCTGCAAAATATTGCCCTGAATGAAAATTACATTTTATAGTCATTATGTATCTTGTCAAAAATAATTAGGCCACTTATTGAGCATACCTAGTGTTTTTTGTCTGCACAATAGTATATCTTGATAACTCAGCCCAGACACATTCAATAATTTCTATCATGCTAACCAGCGGTGCAGCTAAGTAATTTCAAACTCTGAACTTCACAGACTTACGCGTTCTCTGTGGCAGCCATATCCATCACATCAGCTATAAAGCATGCATTAAACATGTTTCTTTTCCCCATCATCATCATTCTATATAGAGAAATCGTTTAAGTAAGGACAGTTTTTCATTTTTAACTAATTTTCATCACAGCACCATAGGAAATAAATAACTAAATAGTATTGGAGTTTGCTGCTCTGATGATTAAAGCATCTAGAAAGAAACGTCTTTTAGTGGGAGAAATATACCAGCACTTATCCCAACTTGACTGATTTGAAAAAGTTAAGTGTGATCATGTGTGATTAGAACTTGGATGAGGAATAAAGACTCTCAGAAAATTCCAGAGTTACAGACAAGGTTAGAAAACTGAAAGAAAAAAGCTAACTATTCAAAGAAAACTTTATAATATACCACAAATGTACATAAACCAGAATATAAATAATAAAATAAAGAACTAAAATTATGAGTAACATATAAAGTTTACATCTAAGAAAAAAATAAAAGAAAATAACACAATATATTATATATTATATAACAACATAACATAACTGTAAGGATTGCTATAATGCTAAATAAAAGGTAAGTAGCAACCCTCACACTTCAATACGAATTTTTTAAAATTACATTTTACAAATATCCTGAGTGGTTTTCATAGCATGAATGCTACTCTGCCTCCCCCCCTTCCCCCCCCCCCCACTATTAGGGAATAAATTAATTTAACTTTTCATATAAGGAACTGTTAGCTTGAGGTTATTTAAGAAGTTAACTAGCTTCCACCAGGTAGTTTTGATTAATTTTTATACTAATCAATTTCTTTCTCAGCGTGTTCAAGAACTGGTTTGAAAGAAAATGTGTATAAGCTGTTGATTTTAAATCAACTCATTTGTTTCAATTTTCCCCTTTTTAAACAAATAAAATTTTCTGGATGTTTCAGCTTTTCAAAAAGAAACCCTAATCAATACACATATTAAGCGATCTTTTAAAAATCAAGTTTAAACTATTATAAATTAATGTTCAGTGACCCCCAAATCATTTATCTTTTCTAAGTAATGTGTTAATGTTAATTTATCAGAAGATGCAGAGGGTATTTTTTTAAAAAGGGAACTTTACAAAAAAACAAACAGAGAGAACATCTAAAGAATTTGTGTAGCTCCAACCAAACAAACAAAATCAGTGAAGGAGGGACTTCCGGTTTCAAGGGCTTCAGCGACAGACAGAAATCCGCGATCGTGTGTTGTTTCTGTCTGGGCTCGCTGCTGGAGCGCCCTGAGCTGGCTGGTTTTGGGGCTAAGCCACCCCGTAGAGGTGGTGAAGAGGGGGGAGACTACCAGCAGGGTTGAGGAGAGCCTCATCTCTCCTCCTCAGCTGGCCATTACTCCCTTTCCCAAAGGTGGTTGCAGCGGTGGTCAGAAATGGCCACCACAAAGGAGAACTCGACTGGAAAAGAATGTGCAGGAGGAAGATAAGAAGTGAAAGTTTTGGCTGACCGGGTTAAATTGTAAAAGCAACAACTAAGGTATCCTGGAATTTAAACTTACAAAAAATAACATCACTCCCAAAGAAGAGTCGGAAGCAGCGAAGGAAAGTGAAAAGGGAAAGATTTGGGTTTTTTCCCTTCTCTCTCCTTCCCTATACTGACAAGTAAGAGACTTAAATAAGAAATCAGAAAAATCCACTTTGAAATCAATAGGCAATTAAGTTGAAAATAAAACAAAATGCCAAAGGAATAATAAAGATTTCTGGACATTAAAATTTTTGTTTTTCATAAGCAGGAAGGGAGAAAAAAAGAATAAGGGCAGGATCTGGAAGAGGGAGGAGTCTTCCTGGAATTAAAAAGAATCTACAGTAAAACTTCAACAAGACTTCTAAAAGATACATTTTAACTGAAACTTTGCAACTAAATAGTAACCCCAGAAGAGAAAGTGAAAAAAAAGAGCAAAAAAGAAACAGCTTGCGTGTATTTGGATTATTTGGTGATCTTTGGATTTTTGGTTATTATATTTGAATGACTAAAATCAATCGGGTGGTTGTTTAAAAATTTATACAATGGCACCACTTCTGGATGAATTGAAAATGAAATTTAAAAAGAACAAAGAAGATGCACAAGAAGGGAAGGGTTCTTTTGGCTTCATTTTTCAATTCTTAAAAATGGAGATTTGGAACTATGAGAAACAACAAGAAAAGACTGCAAAACAAGAAGACTGGGACAAAAAAGAAGCCATCTTTAATGAACAAGCAATTTTATGTGGGGAAGAAAAAGGAAAGGGGGGGAAGAGAATGGAGAATTTAAGACTTAAAAAAAACAACCAAAGAAAAGAAAAATAATTTGAAAAATAAGTATAATACTGGAAAGCAACAGAAAAGGGGACTACAGAAGAGAGAAATCGAGGTAGAGAGACAAGGGGGTAAAAAGGGGAGAGAGAAGAAGAGAGGGAAGAAGGAAAGGAAAAGAAGTTACAAAGGACTGGAGCAAGATATAGAGAAACAGGGCCTATTTAGAGATAATGGGTGAAAAGCTAACTGAAAAAGGGATTCTGTAAAGGTACATAAGATTGTATTTTTATATTAGTAATAGAAATAACTTTAGAAAATTGGAAACAAAGTATGATTAAAATGAGGGATAAAATAGTTAGTGTAATTTAGTGAAATGTTTGTGAATAAAATAAATGAAATAAAATAAATGAGAAAATTGAATTAGGAAGGAACGGGAACATTTTAATTAGTTAATGTTTTATAAAATATAAGTGAAGATGGGGGGTAATTAACTATGGAAAGCTTATAATTGTTCCCATAGAAGTATGATATTTAATTGAAAAGTAATGTTAAAGATGTTAAGACTTTAATGAATATTAATATTAATGATAGAATTGAATTGGAATGGAATGTTGTTTTAATTATATACATTTATATTTTTTTTTCTTTTTTTAAGAATACAGTGTGTATTTTAAGAATGTACCAAGCAGAATCCGAATGGAACTTTTGTATTATATTGAATGTTATAACTTTAGGGAAAAGATATAAAGCCATCATACTCCAATCAGTAACTACAGGAGAAATTTTGTTTAATGAGAAAAGAGAATAGATAATTGAAACAGGACAGACAAAAAATATAAATACAATGATTTGAATTGAGATGAGATAATTAAAATAAAATTGAGAAAATTAAAAGAGGGGAGAAGCTATGCAGAAAATGTAAAATAGTAATAAGATATGGAACAGAATATAAAAATGAGCATGAACCTGAATTTGTGTCTGTACGAAGAAATGTAACCCGGGATTACGCTACTTTCAAAAAAGATGTTTTATTTGTATTTTTTTTCTCTTTGTGTAAACTCAAATAAAATTTACAAAAAAAAAATTGTGAAGGAGAAGACAAACATAACAAGAAAAAAAAAAGCAAAATTAATTGAACATGGTTTTATGCATTATTTCATGCTTCAGTCATTGTGGAAAATTTGTTACCTGCAAACAGAAATACTTCTGCAAAGATAGGTTACCAATAAAAAGTTGCTTAAGTCTGAGAGATTCATAAATAATGTTCCTGATGTTCTCTTGATGATAATACAGGAACAATATGCTGTGATTTTTTTTTTTCTAATATAGCATATGACCCTGGATTTCCTGATAGTTTTCCAACTACAAGTTGTTCTCAACTTATGAGTAATTGTTTAACAACTTTGTTAAGTATGATAAACCTGCATTTACAGCTATTTGCAGTGCTCCATGGTTACGTGACTGTGTACAATGTTTTTGTTGGCAAACTGCACTTATTTCCATGCTGCTGCAAAAAAATTCCTGATACCAAAAATGGTGAGCTACTTAACAAGTTCGTTGAAATTGTGGGATCAATTACAGTAATGAATTGAGGAGTAGCTGTATATATTAATCAAATACAATTGTCTTAATAGTGGATTAAACGGAGAGGAAAATAATTATAGCTCTGGGTTGAAATGAGGGTTTCTTGGTGCTCTCTGAGTTTGGCTGTTTTATTGCAGACATTTCATTATCCAAATTAGGTAACATTATCAGTGCACTATGTTTGGGTAATGAAACCTCTGCAAGAAAACAAACAAGCTCAGAGAGCACCAAAGACCTCTGATGGATCATAGTTAGCCTAATGCCCATGTCAGCTGCAGACATTTCTGTAAACAAAAATAATTTGAACAGAAATCTAAGAATAAAAATATTCAACGTATCATTCCATTTGATGTTGTCTAACTGGATATTAACTGCATAACGGAGTAAGTTCCCATTACTTGTCCCAGCTTCTGCCAACCTAGCAGTTCGAAAGCATGTATAATGCAAGTAGAAATAGGGACCATTTTAGTGGGAAGGTAACAGCTTTCCATGCTCCTTCGGTGTTTAGTCATGCCGGCCACATAATCACGGAGATATCTTTAGACAGCACTGGCTCTTCAGCTTTGTAATGATGAGCACCACTCCCTAGAGCCAGAAATTACTAGCACATATGTGAGGGAAACCTTTACCTTTAACTGTAATATTAATAGCGTAATCCCTATCATTAAAATACTCACCCCTTTCATTAAAAAAAAGACTGCCTTTGACATATCTCACCTTTGCATATAGGTGGTGGTTGACTCCACTGCCTGTTTGCCTGACACTGAGCTTTTGTTGGTCCTTGCATAACATAGCCAATATTACAAGAGAATGTCACAACATCATTGAAATTGAAACCATTCCCACTTGTTCGTCCATAAATTGGGCTCCCTGGATGACCGCAACTGACAGCTAATATCAGAAGAAGAAAAAGAGAAGAATATTGTTATAATTAGACTACATAACCAATATTAATCTCTTATTTTGTGAGATATTTTGTAGACTACAAAGGTGATCCTGCACAGAAAGGAGAAAGTGTTGCATGAGAAAACAATTGTATTGTGAGTGTCCACACCCAAATCTTTACTACTTCCAATTCATTAATGTCCTAACTTGTAAGTGTACCTTACATTTCAGAATACTGAATACTGATAGTAGAAAAACTAAGACTGACAGAAGAAAGAGGAAGGTGATAACAGAATATTTTGTTGGAGATTCTATTTTTAAAAATTAAATTTGTTTCCTCCATATTGATCTACAGAATAGTTATTAATCCATATATATTTATTTACAGTCTAGAAGTACTCAGAATTATTAATAAATTTAAATTAAACCTATCCTTAAATCAATTTAGAAATATATCTGCTAATGCTGCCTGTTAGAATATATCCTGAAAAAGAAAGATTGGGTTTTCATTCACAATGTTTGCTTTGTATGTATTAAACTCCACAAGATAATGTTTAACGAATTTAACGATAGGTTGAAGAAAAAGCTCTTGTGATAACCTATTGATATGAATGCTTCAATATTATTGAACCTTTCACATGTTTATTACCTGCTTGTCCTGAACATCAAATTCTAATGACTACATCATTGTGACTACAACATTTATTTTTCATTTTATTTATTTTTCAAGAAATATGTACTGAATTGAATGATACAAATACCCAACTGTCTATACTAAATTATAGCAATATATAATATGGTATTTTAATAGGATTTCATTATAAAATTAAATATTAATAAATAAAATATGTAAAATAATATCCTATACAATTCTAAATTAAGATTTATTTATTTTTTGGCTTTCAGTGTAGCACTGCTTTTTCCAAGATATTGTAGATACATACAAATGTGGTGCAATCCTATCCCCTGGCTATGAATTCTTGGCACTTTTGATTTATTATGTGCCATCAAGCCAGTGAACACTCTTAGTAATTGTATGGATAGATTTTCTCCTTGAGTATCTGTCTCCTAGACACTATAGTCTCAACTTATCTGACCAAAAGAATCTAACTGTTTGTTCTTCTTCTAATTTTATCCCTTTCCTCATCTTAGAAAAACCAGGTATCATAAAGCATGATAACCTTCATTGTGTTACTTACGCACACAGGATGGAAGCTGACCAGACCAGTTGTGATCTTGCTGGCATATCCGTACAGAAGAACCAATAAGCCGAAAGCCAGGACTGCACTGATATACAACAGTGTCTCTATATCCATAATTTTCACCAATCACCTGACCATTAACTATAAGCTCTGGAATTCCACAATGACCCGCTAAAATAAAGCACAAAAATGGATGCAACATTAGTTAAAAATGGGGACATCATCTTTCTTCTTCTACCAATGTGATTAATATTATTCTTTTTTATTTGCTCTTTGGATAATATATTTCATATTTTACCTTTTCTCCCACGCAGCTCATGCCTTTATTGAATAAATATTGTGAGAGTCAATGAAATGGTTGAAGTGTTAGATTTTAATGCAACTGAGTAACCTTGAACTAAACAGCTACCTGAGAAAAGTCAACTAGATGGCTATTTCTTTACAATCTCTCTGTAGCCTTTTTATCAAAATAGTACAGAACTGGCAAAAGAAGTTATTTTTCCCACAAATAATTCAGATACTGTACCTCAACATCTTCCTTGGTCTCATTAAATGTCCATTAATTCTACCTTGCTGAATTAGTGATTTTAACTAATTCTCCAAAACTGAATTAAGGACAGAAATATATAAAACTCTTTATTAAATTAAATTAAATTAAATTGTTAATTGTTAATTGTCAATTAAATTGTTCCAGGAGTAGTGTGCTTATTCTTCATGTATTTTAACTGTATTCTTAAATGTGTGTGTGTGTGTGTGTGTAGGGTCACCTACCTACCTTTCTACTATCAATTTACCAGCCACTTACACTTAAACGTATTAGAAGTGACCATCAAGGATGCTAACTGTTATCTCAACTCCTTCACCCACAAACTCAAGTTAATACACATACACTAAAGATAAGACTGCAACATAACACCTATAGATTGAGAAAATCCATTTGCACAGATACACACACCTCAATTCTCTTCATTAGCTAAGTGCTAAAATGCATGATAGCACAGACCTCCTTTAGAAGAAAATGATATATGAATTGTGGAAATAATATAATGCAATTTCCGATATGTGAGAACTCTACTTTACAGTCAATTTCATCTCCAAGGAAACTGTTCTATCCCCCACCTCCAGCTCATTTTCCAGAATAGCTGTCTCATTATTCTGTGAACAAGAGGATGCACAGGGATTTTAACAATGATAATATTCCAGATAATTGGTAACTCTTTACATAACCATTCCAGAGTGGAATGTTTAATTCCCTTTCTTTCAATAAGTGGGAGCAAATTCCTCAGCCCACCTCAAGTGCTTCAATTTTTTTCTTGAAGTGTAAGGATGTCTCTTTGACCCTGGCAAGAACATGAGAACCCACCACATGAAAACCCTACTAAAAGTTGAATGTATTTTAGTCCCCCTTGTTGTCAAAAGTCTTTTGATGATTTTCTTTTCTATTTACATAATTCTTCCCCCATTGCAATGCATACCTAAAAATGCTGAACGTGATATATATCATTAAATTTTGAAGAGAAAAAATTGAAGTGAAAGAACTGAAAAGAATTGTAGGTAGAAAAATAATGGCTGATGCATTTTCTTAAGAATTAGAAGATAGATTGTCCCAAAAGGATGAATGGGAAGCATATGTTAGGGAAAGGATGTGGAAAATTCTTGGAATAGAGTTAAAAAAATGCAGCATGTCATAATAGTATATGCAGTTACAGTAATGGAAAGAATGAAAAAGAATGATTGACAGAACAAATGTGGAAACGTGAAAGAATTTAAGAGAATGATGCTGATAAAGAATAAGGTTGAAAGTAATATAACGTATACACAAGGAAAAAAGTTAAGTGCAAAGAATATCACCAGAAAGAGCAAGGAATGCTAAAGATTAAAAGAGTGAGAAAATGAGAAGGGGTAGATTAAGAAGCTAAACAATGAGTTCTCTGCAGAGTTAACTGATCCCCTTTGGTGTTAAGGTTAAAAAAATCAGGCTAGCAACTAGGACAATGTTCTAATCCCATTTTAGCCATAAATCTGGCCATGTAATCTTGAGCCAATCCATCTCTCTTAGCCCAAGAAGGAGGTCATGGTAAATTATTTCCAAAGTCTTGCCAAGAAGGACTTGTCTTAGTAATTCACAGGAGTGAAAAACTAACTAAAAGGCACAGATTTATGCATTTACACACAGACACAGACACACAGACACACACAGACACCCACCCACACCAAAATGGGGCAGAACAATAAAACTGTAGGTGTTGAAGATTCAAAAGGAGAACATATAAATATCCTTTGTATATATAGTTTTCATGTGCCAACAATGGATCTCTGCCTCAGGCATTGGAAAAAATAGCATTACTGCTCCTCTATACAGATAGAAAAGACAGAAGAATGAAAAGGGAATTAGAGGGAAAAGGGAATTCCCTACAAGGGAATTAGATGGTTAGATGTACTCAGGAAAGTATTGGGCAGAATTCTAATTGATAAGAGTATAACTACTGACAAGGAACAAAGTTTGGAAAATGATAAGTTTATCCCAGACAGGTAGCATGGAGACATTTCAGTACTTCAGAAATATATGAAAAAAATATGTTCGTTGACTTAGAGAAAGAGCGTATAACACACGTAGTCCTTGGTTCATTTAAGCAACCATTCAGAGTTACAATGGCCCTGAATAACGATCAGTCCTTGCACTTATGATCATCACAGCATTCCCCATGGTCACATGGTATAGTTTTACATATTTATGACAGTTACAGTGTTCAGGCTCATGTGATCAACCATTTTCTAAATTCCCAGCCATGTTTTGACAAGGAAAGTCGAAGGAAAGCTGGATTAACAGCAACACATTTAACAACTTTTACAAAAAAGGTCATAAAATTGGGTATGACTCATTTAATAATTTTCTTGCTTAGCAACAGAAATTCTGGACCCGATTGTGGACCCAAATTGAAGACTACCTGTAATGTAAATAGAATTACAGCATGATTTGCATATGTTGAAGGCTGCTTACTGGAGGGTATAAATGTGGTACATGTTGGAGGTAAAAAAAAATGTATAAGAATTACTGGAATGCTCAGAACATGGTTTAAAAGAGCAGACTAATTATATCAAAAATGCTTGCAATCACATTAGATATGAACACAGAACAAAAGACAGTGTGGTTTGGAAAATTGGGCTCAGCCATTCTGACAGGAACATTGTTGCAGATGTGATTATAGGTACAAGTTTGTATTCAGATGATGTTAGGTGATTTTCTGAGAACCAGAATGACCTACAGTAAAATGTACAATTCAAAGAAGAATATTGATCTGAAAATTAAGGTACCAAAGGCCAAGGTAGTTGTGTTTGACAGGCAAAATGGGATGAATGATTGCAAGTTACATAAAATTTAACAAAAAAATAGAGCAAACCTATCCATTTGTATACCTTACATGGTAGCTTGTTTATAGAAAAAATGGCAAAAGCACTGAAGAAATTTTAAGTCTGTATAAGTGTTGGCAATATGAAATCTTTTGTGAGGAATCAATATTTGTCAGAAGAAGCTCCAACAAGCAGTACCCTAAGAGGATGCTTCGGACCACTTTACTATATGAGAGTGGGGTATATCAGGAGAAACATCAAATGAAGTTGAGTAAAGTAGGCATCAAAGCATCAGGAGTGGATAGATGCTGCATGAATGATGTCTGAACAGCAAATGTGTACAAGCAGTGTGCAAACAGTAAGTTGAAGTGATTTGATCATATAGGATGAATGGAGAGGGAATTGCAAAACAAATATATGACCTAATAGCGATTGGGTCAAGATGAAGGGACAGAAAAATAAAGTAATATTTGGAGAGAGTTGTTGAAATATTGAATACCTAAAAAAGGCAGAGGTGAAAAGTCTAAAAAAAATAAAAGGGATTGCATGGATTGGTGCATGGGCCTAATAGAAGAAAAAAAATAGATTTCAATGATAAATCTGTACTGTATAGGGATTGGACTTGCTTTAAATTATTTCAACTCTGTTTCTTTTTCTTACTTGATGCCTTTAATATCTCTAGCTTACCATTCCTTACTTTTTAATCTGCCTTCTGAATAATGTTGTTTCTTCTGTTAGGGAGGAGCTGAGGGATATGTATGAATGTAAAAGTGTGTGGATTTGTGTGTGTGTGTGTGTGTGTGTGTGTATTATGTATGGATATAAAGTATGAAGCCAGCATTGTCCAAGATTAAGCAATAGATTTTATACAGCACAATTACTGTCTTTTTAAACAACATTTCAGCAGAAAGACATTCGATATATAGAATGGTTCCACTTAGCTTCCCCCTCCCCCAGCAAAAAAAAAGTTTAAACATATAATACTCATACAATAACTATTGTATTTGTTGCTCCATTAGACGCACCTGACCATAAGACACCCCCCTATTTTCGGCCTCCACGTGCCCTATTTTTGGCCTCTTCGCATCATGTTTTTGACCTCTGCACATCCCATTTTTGGCCTCCATGTGCCCCATTTTTGGCCTCCGTCCATCCCGTTTTTGGCCTCTGCACAAAGCCGCAAAATGGAACACACAGAGACAAAAAATGGGGTGCACACAGGCTGAAAATGGGACATGCTAGGGTGGGGCCAAAGGGTGGGGGCGGGGGGGCGGGGGGGGCTCCATAAAATGCACAGACATTTCCACCCCTCTTGGAAGACAAAAAAGTGTGTCTTATAAAGCGAAAAATATGGTAAATGTTGCAGGACCCAATCTGTGTTGGTCACTTGGACCAGACATTTTATCTCCTGAGCTTTCGGACTTGTGCTGGAGCCCATCTTCAGGGATCTTCTCTGTAGCTCTCTAAGTTCTCTCATTCTAAATAACTAAATGTATCTACTGTATTTTGCACCCTGTTTATCTTCCTACATAAAATATATCCTTAGTTGGTAATTAAATATGTCTGTTAAGGGAATAAGGAGGGTAGACTTTAAGATTTAGAGAAGTACTGGAATATTCTTTTTACTGGAAAGAAGCATCCATTTGGCCTTGTCTAGTTTGGTAAGCAAAGCAGGGTCAGGACTGAATAGAACTTTTATAGGATGTTTTCCAGACAATATCACAGCAATAAACAAGATTGGGAAGAAAACAGTAACAAACATTTCCATATTATAAAAAATAATAATAAAGGGAAAAAATTACTGATATTTAGTCTTTAACACAATCTAGAAAAAGTAACATTACCTAAGAAGTATAACCGTTTTTTTTCAACTTAAGGTGAATATTTAAAAGGATTAAGATGATTCATATTTTGTTTTCCACAGAAGAGTCAAAGAACTGCCAATTAAAACATTTAACTGAAATTAGGGAAGTTGTTTAGGGATTGTCAAGAGTCTTGTGTCCTATGCAATTTTTAAACTAAAAATTGCCAAGCCATTGTTGTAAAACTGATTTAAAAAACAATGTCCAGTGAAGAAAGTGGTTTCCCCCCTCAAAATATACAGTATAGATAAATAATAATAATAAATAATAATTTTTAAAAATTGCACACCCTTGATCCAAGAGAATTATAGCTTGGTCTCTGGGAGAACCTGTAAATGATAATTATTTTGCTTTAAATGGATGGTATAGTTAACTTTAATTAATTATAGCATAATCCTCAATTAGGTTCATTCATCTGTCACGTGTTCACAAATCCGAGACTGGCCAGTGAAGTGGAAACAAATGCATTGGGAAAATAAAGTATTCAAGTCAGAATTTTTATAAGGAAGTTATGATACTAAAATATATCCAATTTGTTTTGTGTGTGTTTCCTTACCTAAGCATCGTGTTTCAATTCCACTCCATAGTCCAGAAGAGAGACATTCTCTTACCACTGAGCCCACCAGCATGAATCCTAGGTCACAAGTAAAGATAGCAGTCGAGCCATATGTAATCTGAGTTCCAATTTTATTCCCATTTGGAGGTGTAGGAAGTTCTCCACAGGAAATAACTTTGAAAAGAAGAAATATACATATTTGCAATGTATGTTGCATTCAAACCATCAGCAAAATGAATTAAAATATTTTAAAAAAACAGCAATGACAATAAAAATGCTAAAATCTTTAGGACTGGCTAGGATAAGACCCACCTGAAAAAAAAATATTTAATCTGAAGTGTATTTTAAACAGTGTGTAGGTAAAGTGACAGAAAACAATACCGTGCAATGAAATAAAATTGATTCTGCGACTACTGATAGGTCTAAGGCTGATTCTGAAAACTGCAGAGCATAAAACTGGTGAATGTACTTTATTTTGAAGCCATCACATTATTATGTTGGCTTTCTGGAGGTTTCAAGGATCGTCTTGAGTAGTTAAAAGTTTTACTGATACAGTCCATGAGATTTTTCCCAGCAGTAATACCAGGATGAGGATAATAGGCTTATTATCCTCATATGAAAAAAGTCTGCCATATTGAAAAAGGATCCTAAGTTTCAGTTTGCTGGTCTTCAAGACTAACACAAGGATGTTGGAAATAAATAGCTATTGAATATAAGGATCAATAAGGACCTGGAACTAGTTGAATATGAATGATACTACCAGATGATAATATTTGTAGTTCAGGGTTGAACCAGGGGTGGGATTCAAATTTTTAACAACCGTTTCTGTAGGCATGGCTTAGGTGGGGGTGTGGCTTGGTGGTCATGTGACTGGGTGGTCATGGCTTGGTGGTCATGTTATTGGCTGGGTGTGGCCAACTCAATATCATTCATATCAAGGCACGCATCTCCTCACCTGGCCTCTCATGACTGGGGATGTTGCAACAGTCGTAAATGTGAAAAATGGTCATAAGTCACTTTTTTCAGTGCCATTGAAACTTTGAATGGTCACTCCACACAAGCAAAGTACCAGCAAAGGAGGGGAAAAAAAACTCCAGAGAAGTTCCTGAGACAGGAAGTCTAGTCCTGCTAAGAATGTAATAAGGGTTAACGGAGAGGCAGTTCTGTAAGCAATACCAGAATGTTTCCTTCCTGCCTTCCTTACAGGATTAGGCCAGTAATTTCTTCTAAAAGAAATTAGAAATTAGTTCTCCGAACTGCTTAGAATGTTAACAACTGGTTCTAGAGAATAGGTGCGAACTGGTAGAATCCCACCCCTGGGTTAAACGGTGAGGTCCTTGGTGCTCTCTGAGCTTGGTTGTTTTCTTGCAGACATTTCACTACCAAACTTCATCATCAACAGTGTTAGAAGGGGAATGGGGTTTACTCTCTATTGATATACTAGTAGTCAGTGTTGCTGGGAGTGTTTTTGATGGTTCCTTGATTGGGCTGTTGTTTACTGTTAGCTTGTTTGTCTGAGTCGGACATTTCCTGATTGGGGTATTATTTACATGTAATCTTCAATTTATGACCACAATTGAGCCAAAATTTCTATTGCTAAGTGGAGACAGCTGCTAAGTGAATTTTGCCCCATTTTACAACATTTCTTGCTATAGTTGTTAAGGGAGTCACTGCAGTTTTTAAGTTAATAGCATGATTACTAAGTGAATCTGGCTTCCCCTTTGACTTTGCTTATCTTAAAAGTCAAAAAGGTGATCATATGAGTCCAGGATGTTGCAATCATCAAAATAAAAGTCAGTTGTCAAGTATCTGGATTTTGATCAGGTGCCATGGGATGCTGCAATGGTTGTAAGGATGAAAAACACTTATAAATCCTTTTTTTGGTGCCATGTAACTTTGAAGGGTCATTAAATGAATTGTTATATGTTAAGGACTACCTGTTCTTATTAGTTGTTGGTCTAGTACAGGGGTGTTAAACACAAGGCCTATGAGCTGCATCCAGCTGGCAATGTGGTCAGATCTGGCCCTCAGGTCCATCCTGGAAAATGTAAGGGGCTGGCCTGCATTGCTCTGGCCCAGTCTACCCAATGAGAAGAGAAAACATACCAGCAGTTTGGAGGGTAGTTAACCCAGTTGGCCATGCCTGCTCAGCCCCCCAAGGTCAACCACAGCCCTGATGTGGTCCTCACTTGTGACTATTTTACATTGGCTCTGTCCTGTATTTTTCCACAGGAAGAAATCTTGCTAAAAAGCATGTATTCAGTTCAGAACATTATAGAAGGAAAGCACTGACAGGAAGGGAGTTAATAAAAGATTAACCGCAGACAAAGAATGTGTATTCTAAGAAGATATGCCTGTCTATAGCAGTTACAAAATAGCAGCTACAGAGTATGTGGCTCATGTCACGTAGACTGGTCTAAAAGATTAACATTGTATCTCTTTACCTTCCTGTAAAATTCCTCTCTCACCTCCTCCCTTGAATTAGCACAATAAAAGAGGACAGCTAAAAGCCTGGGGGAAGCAGAAGGAAGGAGCAGGAGAAGCAGAAGCCCGGACATTTCCATCTGTTCCAGGGAAGCCAGGGAATCCCATCTCCCCCAGGCTCAAAGTGTTGCCTCATTTTGAAGATCATTTTGTGTGTTGTGTGTTTTATTTCTTGTGCTTGCTTGGCAATCACTCTTGCGAGAGTCTTGCCTAGCCTCACCCTTGCGAGGGTCCCGCGCTATCTCGCCCTTGCGAGGGCTATTTTCTCACCCTTGCGAGGGTTACTTTAAACTTCGTCCTTGCGAGGACTAACTCACCCTTGCGAGGGTTATTCTCTGAGAGGAATTCAGCAATCAACCAGTAAGCCGAAACAACAGACCGGTCGCTCAACGCGACACTCACTGGTCTAGTATTAATCTTGGTGTTAATCTCTACTTAACTGGATGTTGATTGCTGGGGAGGATATGTTTTGAATTTGAAGACAAATAACTAATAGTAGAATACTTACTTTGGCAGTATGGCCTCTCATTTCTCCAGCTCCAAGTTCCATTAGCAAGACATTCAATGGATTCGGGACCCAACCCATGGTAGCCAGGATCACAGCTAAAAACTACTTTTGTTTTGTACTCATAGTGAGAACCATTCACTATTCGCCACCTTCCATGTTCCAGTGTAAATGAATTAATACTTGGGCAGGTAACAACTTGAAATGGAAAGGAAAGAAAAGAAATATATTTTGAGAGCTTCAAAGGATCTATCCTTGATATCACTTTCTGTATTAGGACATGAATCTTAATCTTAATTCATAAATTAAACCAAGCAGTACTTGCATAGTAATCTTTAGATTGTAGCTAATCCTTTCTTTCAGCTTAACATTTTTTTGGGCTACAGAGAATGTTTGTTTTATTGCTCAAAATAAGTAATTGGTGGACCACATATTAGAGTTTAAACATGCTTGTTTATTTGAACAGGAATATGTTCCTTATATAAACATTTCTGGAATTCAGATGGTTATTGTACATCTTGAAGCAGGATATTCATATTTTAAAATGAAAATTTCTTATTTAACTTATGACTTGTAAATTATTAATATCAGCAGAATCACATCACTAGGGTCTATCCATAATTGCTTTTTCTATCAGAAAATAAATATATGTCATAACTAATAAGAGTGCTTTTTCCCTCCTAACAATATCCTTGACTATAGGATGGAAAACCAGACTGCACAAACAAGTGACAAAACTTTGCAACTGTAGTTATACCTTATTTCTACTATGCTTGTATATATCTGGATTCTATTCAATACTGGAAATAATAAGAGTACTTCACCATGTTTAAATAATGATCCACTTAAAACTCTAAAAGAAGGTCCATTCCAATAATTCACACAACATATCTTTTCTAGGTGAAAGGCTTTTTCCTCACTATTAATTGCCTTTACGGTGTTGTTCTACATGTGGAGATCTTTACAGTTTCTGGTGCATTTTTATGAAGCAGGTTCTGCAGCAGATGGCTTAAATAGACCTCAAAGGTCTTTCTCTTCTCTCTGTTATATTCAGTTTGATTTTAATTTCCCAATTAGCTATTTTGCTTTTTCTATTTTCTATTCCTCCTAGTCACTATGTCAAATGATGGCACCCAGATATAAAAACAAAGAATGGACGGATGATGTATATGTGTGCATATCTACGTGTCTGTGCATAGCAAAACCTTCTGCACACTTAGTGAATTTTGTCTATTCCTTTACGAAATAAGCAACATTCTCTTCTTCTGAAAAAACAAATGGAACACTCTTTCAATCATCATTCTCATTCTCATTACCATATGCATAACTTTTGGCAATAATTAAGTTCTGTTTTGTTCATTAAAAGAAAATCGAGCAAGTTTTAACTTGTTTTATTAAAGTTTGGAGCATAAAACGTCCATTTTGTATTCAAAAGAAGATTCTATTTTTATCTGTGCTTTTGATAAGTATATAGTATCTCCCTCCAGCATTGTTTATTTATTTCTAGCCTGATCACGATGATTTTGAATGTATAAATTCATTAAATGAATCAATAGATTCATTAAATAAGCATTATCTAGTAGCTTACAAAAAACAAAAGCAAAAAAAAAAACCCTTCTAACCTAATATAAAAAACAATAACATTTGAGAACAATTAGCCTGGAAGAGCTTTTACAAAGAAACAATGTAAAATATATAAGATTCCTAATTCCCAAATTTTCCCAGCATTGAAAAATTATCAAACAGTTAAAATCTTTGATTTTAGCCACCTTGAAAAAAGACCATCAGTAGGAAGTCTATCTGGTAGGTGCCAAGCAATTTTCCCAAGCACAGTATTGAAATGAGGTCTTTATCTATCTCTCCTGTCATTTAGCTTAATTAGGTATTCATGAAGGATTCTCAAAGATGTCCAAAGAGTTTTGGATGGAAATATATACTGTGCTTAAACTGTTCAAGAAAACAAGCCTTACTTGATTTTGTGACTGTAAAGGTTCCCAGTACTTAAGTTACACAAGGGTGTTTGTTTTTTTGAACCTCAGTGTGTGGTTAGGAAGATAACATTGAAGCTATGTAGTTTATATGAATTAAAACTGGTATAAGGTGAAACTACACAGAGTTCAGACTACAATAAGTCTGGTTCCATGTCTTCTGATTAACAAGTTTTTTTTTTTAAAGGCAAAATATTTTATAAGATGCAGCTGCACATAATGGTTAGCTGGAAAAGCTTCTGCCAGCTTTGTGATTTCTCTCTTACAGAGAATGTTTGGAAGGAAAACTTTTTTTAATCCCCAAATTATTATCTGGTACAGATTGTTCTTATCTGATACAGATAGTTCTTATCCCACTGTAACTTCAAAATAACATCCTAGATGACATCGCTAAGGCTCGCTGCCTTAGAAGAGTGAGGAAAATTCTCAGGGATGACTCACACCCCGGTCAGCACTTCTTCACTCTCCTACCATCTGCTAGAAGATATAGAAGCACAACCAGCCACACCAACAGACTGAAGAACAGTTTCTACCTGTGGGCTGTCAGACTTCTGAACGGAAAATAACTTCATGTCAACATAGTATGATGGACTTGTAGGCAGTGGTGGGATTCAAATAATTTAACAACTGGTTCTCTGCCATAATGATTTCTTCCAACAACCAGTTCACCAAACTGCTCAGAAAGTTAACAACTGGTTCTCCCAAAGTGGTGCAAACTGGTTGAATCCCACCACTGCTTGCGGGGCCAGCGTGTTGTGCAACAAGGTCACACAGTGTAATAAGATTGGGATTGAGTTAGGGACTTCTGTCCTCACTGTGAGTTGTGGGGTGGTGCACAAAGGGAGGCTCAGTCAATCTCATTGTACACATGTTGTACTCTGACAATAAAGGTCTTTTTTTTTAAAGGCTGATAAATGAGACAGTCATTAAGTGAGAATTAAGGAAAACCTGCAATGATATATGTTCCACGTTCAATAAGTTTTTTCTTTGAATACAGGTAATCCTTGATTTGTGACCATTATTGCGATCAGAATTTCCATTGCTAAACAAGTTATTAAGTGAATTGCATCATTTTTTTTGCCACAGTTGTTAAGCAAATCACTGCAGTGAATCAGGTGGTCATTAAGCAAATCCAGATTTCCCCATTGCCTTTGCTTGTCAGAAGCCCCCTGGGAAGGTCACAAATAATGATCAGATGATCTCAGGATGCTGTAACCACCTGAGCCTAAATTTGACCATATAATCATAGGGATGCTACAACAAGCAACACTAGTAAGCACGAGGACTGCTCATAAGTCACTTCTTTCAGTGATGTTGTAGCTTATTTAGCAATCAATAAATAAATAGTTGTAAGTTGAAGACTACCTGTACATACATTCACTTATGTGTATGGGATGTTTCACTCATTACCTACAATCTTTTTAAGTCTATAATTATTTGGAAAGTGAAACAGTAGTAATGATCTTTAACTGCTTAACAACAAAGCAAAGAAATCCTTTCTATGTTATGCTTACCTACACAGCGAGGTGTTTTATTGTGGTTGCTCCATGTGCCATCTGGCTGGCAGGATGCAGTGGTTAGTTCCTTGGACGATAGCCGGTACCCATCATTGCAAAAGTAAGTAACGTATGTACCTACTAAGTAATCCGTAGTTAATATCCCACCATTTAAAGGAGCTTTTGGAATTCCACAGGAGATAGCTGAAACATTAACACAGGCAGGCAAAATGTCATTCAACTACACTGGCAAATTCAATTTCTCTGTATAATATTTCTAATATTCAGAAATAGAACTGTAATTCAAATATGAAAATATGATTTCAGAGTTCTTAAAATTGTTAAAGATGCTTGGAAGGATTAGCAAGTTTGCAGGATCTGACTACACAGGCAAATTTGATTTCTATGTTTATTACCTCTAATATTCAGAGATAGAACTGTAATTCAGATATGAAAACATGACTAAAATGCTTTGTAGGATTGCAGTATCAAAAATAATGTACCATTCAGACTTTTTTTTTTTTTAATTTTCACAACCACCTGTCCTTGCAAATGAGTGTCTTCTGTGGTAGAATGTAGTCTGGATTCCAGGAATGGGGGTTGTATTCCAGAGGAGCAAGAGATAGCAAAGTTTAGATAGTTTTGTTGGCAGGAAGAGGGTCAAGACATATCCTCCCTAAAGGTTCTCAAGGTTTATTTTTAATTATGCAAGTAATCTACTTTAGTTTGGCAAGATTTCTTCTATACGTGATGAACAATAAAGGAAACTTCTTAGAAGAAACTCAGCATGTCTTTCTTAGTTTTTGATGCTTCACATCATCAAACTTCATTTCATTACCCCTTTGCAGTGTCTGAAGCCAGAAAAACTCCCAATCAATACAACAGGATTACAATAACTTCCAACTACTTAGGATTCAAGTACTTTTATGCCTTTCTGACTCAATTATATTAAACAATACTCTAAATATTATTTATTTAGTCATCAAAAGGTTGGTTTCTTCTAAATATGACTTGGAATATAATTGCTTTGGGCTTTTGAGCAAAATGGGATCTATCGAAAGAGAAGAACCAACTCAGTGCCAACAAAATCTTCCAGAAGTTTAAAACTCAAGAAAATGCAGACATCAGGACTGAAAAGAATGATTTTTTTTTTTTCTGAACAGGAAAAGTGGAGCAGGTTCTACAATGATGTTTTAGAAGGACTCTCATTTCACTCCCATAAAGGCTTCAGGTGATATGTTTAACTGCTTGCTGTTTTTTACTAGGTGGCTAATTTAGCAGCATAGCATCACTACTGCTCTCTGGGTGATCATTTGGTGAATAACACATTTTTCCATACTTTCTTTTGCAAATTATTTGCTCTATTTTCTTACTGGGTTAGACTAGCAGAATATGTCTTGATACCATGTTTCCTTCAAGTAGTTTATCATAAAGGTTTTCAGCACTCTGTGGTATTCATTTCTCTCAAAAATATGATGCCTGGAGCAATACAAACTGAAGACCAAGGTCAGCCTATTCAGTTCCCCATCTCTTTTATAGCTTTGAATTTTATACCTGCCAATCAGCATTGATAGAATAATTTGTAACACTGAAAAGAAACAAAAGATATTATTTGTTCAAGTTTTGAAACGATGCTTATTTGACGCTGATGCTTGCTTATTTAATAGACATGTTTAAAAGATTTAAATGCATTCTGTACGGAGAAATAATAGATATGTACTTGAATTTTTTTTCCTCACTTGCTAGAGATTTTCCTGAGGGTAAAAATAAAATCCCTGTGTCTTTGTATGTGCATATTTCACAACCAAGTCCAATAAAACAAACTAGTTCAATAAAACTAAAATAAAGGGGAACTATTGGTTTGGAAGTCATTAAAAGTATTCTAGAAGCCATAGAGAACCATCATTGGAAGAGTTTATATAAGTATCCATCTGCTTCCAAAAATCTGATGTTTGTAAAAATAGCTGTTGAAAAGGGACACTATTTTTTATTAGCCCCTTATTCCTATTTTACAACCCTAACTAAGGAATAATTCTCAGTTTGTATGATGTGTAGTGTACATGTTTAAATATCATTGCATCAGGGTAAGGGTTAGGCTAAGGACAAATTGGCATTGGCCTAGGATGCTAAAGTCTTGGTGAGGAGTCAATACCACCCGTCCTTCAGAATCATTCTGAAAATTCAAATCTTTATATCAGCAGATGGTAGCACCATCAGCCAAAGCAGACTGTCAACTTCTAAATGACTACAGCTGAAGCCATATTTACTTTTGCTTTGTTTTTTAGTTGTCACTCTTTGGGGGAGGGGGAGTAGAAAGAACTGGAATGTAGTGCCTGAGCCTACTAGACAAAGCATCCAACAGGCGCAGCGTGTGAACCAAGGTCATAGCAATGAACATCTGCTAAGACCGAGCGGAAAGATCCTGCTAACCTTATTGGTTAACATGACCCAGGACACCTAAGGGGGTGGGTGGGGCGTTTCTATTCTTTTTATTACTCTGAAGCATGGGAATTACTCAGAGCTAACTTCAACTTTCTAAGTGCTGATATGATGTACTCAATAAAAGGTCTTTCAAGCCTGAATGGAGCTTCTGAGTCCTGATTCAATTGCTCAGAACCATGTCACAGACTAGGAATCTCATATATCTATGAGCCACCACTGAGCCATAGCATTCCTCAACCTCTTCTTCATTTTTCCAGCAGTGGGTACTGCTTAGAGGATCAGGACCATCGGTTTGAATCTCCATCCATATTGGTTAGAAAGTTGATCTTACTGAATTCACTTAGCTATTCATCAATTAGTGATTTGCTGGTGGCTAAGATAACATAAAGGGCATCTGATTACTTGTAAGAATGGCAAGACTCAACACTCTGACTTTTGTAAATTATCAGTCATAATTGTGGTGACAAGACAAATGGAAAGCAAAGACATACTGATTTATGCTGTACTGCTAAAAGGAACATCACTTTCTGTTAATCTAAGATTAGAAATGGAAATTGCACTATCAGTGTACATATCTTTCAAAAGACAATCAAAAAGCCCAAAAGGAAATAAAAAGACCAAAACACCTCCTCACCAGCAATTAACACCCAAATAATCAGAGATTAACAGTAAGATTTATATGCATATGTAGATTCTCAGTCATCCAGAGCATGGTTTTCCATATCAATTTACACTACTCAGGTGACCCTGATGACACAGATATGGCCTCAATGACTCAATAAAAGTATGCTAATGACCAACTGTCTACAAGGAATATAATTCCTTCCATTCTCCACTATCCAGTCAGAGTTGAATAAGCTTCTTGGATGAGAAGTGAAACATCTTCAAAGAAAAACCAGAAAGTCCAGTGGCCTCTTGAAAAAAATATCTTTGGGAACAAGATTAATACTAGACAAAAGATAAGAAGTAAACAAAAGCTCAATCAATTAATTACCAACTCAGACAAACAGCTAATCAAAGAACCACCAAGGACACTCCACCAATACTGACTGGCAAGCCACTAGTACTGTATATAAATAGAGCGTGAACCCCACTCCCTTCTAGCACTTATGATGTTACTTAGTTTTGTAATGAAATACCTGCAATAAAACAATCAAACTCAGAGAGCACCAAGCACCCCCTATTATTATTATTATTATTATTATTATTATTATTATTATTCAGGTTTCAAACAACTTCTGTATACAATGAATGTCCAAGTCAAGTGTTATTTCCCTTTAATTGAATCCCTTTAAGCCCTTTAATAGCTCAAGCTTTGTACAAAAACTATGCACACTTTGAGCATTGTTTGGAAGAGGTATGGTCAAGTATGAGTACAGCATTCCTCTTATAAGCCATAACTTTTTTTTTTCTTGACTTCCAAATGAGTTTGTCATAGGATGCTGCTACATAATAGACATGGTTATTTTTGTATATCAACTAATCAAAAGAGACACATTTGTATTCCAGATTACATGGGAATCTAAAAGACAGATACATCTGTTTTAAAAATACATTGCTCTTCCCCTTGTTTCATTCCAACAATTTTTTTTTTTCTGAAATGTTTTTGAACACTGCATATGCTACTCCCTTTAGATCTAGGAAGACAAAAATAGTAAAAAATAAATAAATCCAGTTTCATTTGTGGATTGATTCACATATGTAGACACAGACAAAGGTTTTCACATGATTATTGCTGCTTGAGATTCCAAGAATTAGAATGGGAAAAAAAAAACATCCAAACAATCCTACAAATCTAAACTAGTCAGCAGGAACAGAACCAGAGCTGCTGGGGGTTTGCAGGGGTTCGGGAGAGCCCCTAGCCCCTAAGATTCTGTGCAGTTTGAAGAACCCCCAAATCCTTCTCATGGCTGACCCTGCCCACCCCGTCCTGCCCCTCCCAGGAGCCCCATGCAGCCCATTTGAGATACAGGTAAGTGCAGGGTGCCCACGGACACTTGGGCAGAGTAAAAAATGGACCTCCTGAAAGCTCAGGGAGGCTGGAAATGGGCCTGTTTCCAGCTTCCAGGAAGCCTCTGGAGCCCAGGGAGGCTGTTTTTGCCCTCTTGGAGACTCGAGGAAAGCCTCTGGAGTGCAGGGAGGGCAAAAATGACCCCCCCAATGGCAGGACGCCAACTAGGCCATGTCCATCATGGCCCCACCCACCCAGCAATTGGGCAGAGAACCCTTTGCTAAAATTTTTGAAGCCCACCCCTGAACAGAACTTTATAGGGCCAGGACAGTCTGACCAGAAAACATTTTGCATGTAGCTATTTTATTCATGAATTACCAAATGATAATCAAGTCAAATAGATATACGAGCTCAGCTAAGAAAATCATATTGCCCTTAAGTTCTCAAATACACAGGTATTTGTAGAGCATTCTGCTATATTTATAAATCTATAAAACTTAAATAATCAGTGTAAGAGTTTTAAAATAAACTTGATTTCAGTAAATTTAAATGGTGTCTTCTGTTTGGAACTCTTTAATCTTTTAAGAATTGTGTTAAGTTTGGGAAAAGAGAGGCTGAACCAGAGCATGAGTGCAACAATACTTAATTATAACAATAAAGGGCTGACCGTGCTTGCCACGCCTGGAACTGGCTCGCAGCGATCAGCAACTGGTTGGACCCCGCAGCCTGCTTTTATAGCTGGCTGCTGGGGAGAACCAACCAATGGGTAAAGGGGAGAAACGCCCCCGCAAAGTGAATGGATCGAGTGAGAACTCCTAGAGTCCTCAGGACATAACAAATTGGATCTCAGGAAATTTCAAATCCTTGAAATCATGCCTCCACCAGTAAATGGTTTGCATAAAATTGGGAAAACATTTTGCTGGCATTTTTCTTTGTGCGTATTCACTTGTATATAGTATGTTTAAATTGCAAATGTTAACCATAAGTGTGTTTTGAGGTAATTCCCCATTAAAAGAATAAGCACATACAGGGAGATGTATAGAGAATAGTGTTTGAATAATACACACACAGCATACAGATACACTGAACAGTAAATGTAGGGTAAATAAAGGTTTAAGCAAAGTTCAAAATAGGCAGTCCAAAGTCATTCACAGGTTAAATCAGTCAATTTTCAATCCAGGGATAATTCAATAACAAAGTCCAGTGTCAAAAAACAGTGCAATAACAAACTTACATCAAATCCATGAATATCAGTCAATTAGGAAAAATGGAGAAACGGCAATACTTTCCAACAGAAGGAAACAGAACTCACACTCTCTTCTGAGACTCAGACCAAGACAAACCAGGTTTCTGGCTCCATCTTATGACCGTTTAAGTAACCACACCCAATTGCAGTTTTTAGCATGCTCTTAAAGAGACAGTTTTAAAATGTCTATCCTGGTTTATATATTTCTAACCCAAATACCTGTTAGGTGACTCATATTCCTACCATTGTGTATTACTCATGCTTTTAAATGAGAAAATGCATTTAAAGAAAATTCACATTAAAATAATATGAGTATTATTATTATGAGTGGTATAATATGAATGGTGATATGCAATATAATTTTCGTGAAGGGTGGATGCTAATGAAATTAGTTCCAGACAATGCTGCATGAGACAAACATCAGCAAATATTCTGGTAGTCATTTCACTATTTTAAGATTATTTAAGATTAGTTTGCTATTAACATTATGAATGACAATAATATTCCAGTCTCCTAGAATACATTATATGCCTAATTAAACAATACAAAACAAAACATTATTAATAAAATAATACTGCAGTTAATAATAATAAAATAATCACCAAACAATTGGAACATCTCTTGAACACAATTGACAAAATTACCAATCAATTACAAAAGGCAGCTTTACTTGGAATAGCTTACATCAGGGGTCTCAAACTCAATTTACTTGGGGGCTGCTGGAGGCAGAGTCTGTGTGAGGCTGGGCCGCATAAGGGATTCTCTTCACTGCAGGCTTCAGTGGCACTGCAGACGTCATTTCCGCTCGGCTTCTATTTGTCAGCCGCTCCTGGTTTTGCCTTTCCCTTCCCAAGGCAATGCGGGACTGGAGCCATGTGGAGCTGCACCTGCAGTAGCAACTCCTGACAGCCCCAGCCGGACACCTGAGCAGAGCCCGGGCGGAACTGCCTGTTGCTGCTGCACTCACTGCTGTGGGTGTCTGGCTGCCCAAGTAAAGAACTGCACCAGCTCAGGGCAACTGTGAGGAGCAAGAGGGGAAGCTGGACCATTGGAGAAGCAGAGCAAAGCCGGAGATTAGTAGCTGCCTCTTTCAGCACAGAAAACTTCCCCCAACCAGCCGGCTGGTCTCCTCCTCCTCGGGCATACAGAACAAACAGGCAGAGAAGGAGGAGAGCAGTTGGCCAGTTGGGGGAGTCTTCTTGTGCTGCGAAAGAGGCGGCTAATGATCTCCTGCTCTGCTCTGCTTCTCCAACATCCAGCGCCGCCCTGTTCTATGTGCTGGCTGCTCGGACTTGCTGGGCCCGAATGTCAGCCACGATGAGGAACAGTGGGCGGGACTTCCTTCAGAGGTCCATTCCCCCTGTGGGCCGCACTAATATTATACTTTCATATCATGGTGGGGGCCACAGGATATCGTCCTGCAGGCCACAATTGGTCCACGGGCTGCGAGTTTGAGACCCCTGGCTTACATCCTGTAATAAGACATTTAAAATCATCAAACAACATGTGCCTATCCTGAGATCTCTAGGAGCACTTAAATAGGTGGATAACAATGCCAAATCCAGCCTAACTGCCTGTGCAACTATTATAATACAAGAAGACAGTGTGGTTAATTTGTGGCACTATTAGGGAACAGTGAAAATCAAAGTTGAAACATTATGACATAAACCAGCCATGGTGGTCTCAGTAGTTATTGCCACTTTGGGTGCCATACCAAAAATTCTTGGAGAGCTCTTAGAAAATCTGCACATTGACAAAAATTCCATGTGTCAATTACAAAAGGCCACTCTGATTGGAATAAAACATACACTACGCTGGTCCTAAAACATCCTAGGTTCTTGATTTATAATTTGAAACTTATGAAGGGCCAACATCAGGTAAATAACTGGCAGCTGTGATTTCACATTATAGTGAACATAACAACAACAACAATATTAATAATAATTCAATATAAAATTCATTTTTCAAGTTGATATTTTTCAAGTCGAAAGTCATGCACCAAATATGAACAAAAATAAAACAAATTAAAAAGTTATTGTACATTGTATATAACCTAGGCTGATAAAAAGATCTTGATATTAATTAATTTTGCAGTGCTTATATTCTGCTTATCTCCAGTATGTGTAGTGCTTATATCCAAATAATAAAACTCACAAAATAATCATAATAATGAAACTCATAAAATACAATTAAGATAATAACTAAAACAAAAAACGTCAACAATATGATATCCAAGGGTTAAAGCAACCCATGATAGAGCTCTAAATCTCTAAGTGCTACATTTGTTTTTTTTTAAAGTACATTCATTAACATTGTAAAAATAATCTCTATAGCTGCCCATCTCAATCAATGACTCTGAATCTCTTACAATTAAAAAAATATATTACAATTGGCTTGGTATCATATCCAGGTTTTTAGGACCTTAAGGCTTAGAGGGTTGGGACCATTCTAATGTCCATGGGAGGATGTTCCACATCCACAGGGCCCTTTCTTCTGCTCAAGATGAATAGAAAAAGCTCATCTTCTATTGCTTGCCAGTCAACACTCTTTGGCTGACAGAATCTGCAGCATGCCCATTCTGCTAAATTGAGTTAGAGGTGGTATTCAGCAGGTTCTGACCAGTTCTAGGGAACTGGTAGTGAAAATTTTGAGTAGTTTGGAGAACCGGCAAATACCACCTCTGACTGGAGATTTTACAGTATCCTTCCCCTGCCAGATTCATCAAGCCACACCTACAGAACTGGTAGTAAAAAAAAATTGAATTTCACCACTGGTTAGAGGAGTACCGAGTCTTGAAAAAAAAAAAAAGATGATTCCTCTAGGTAATCCATTCCTAGGCCACGTAGGTTAAAAGTCAGAAGTTACGGCCAAGATTTTAACAAAAAGTAAGTTTGAAATCCTATTGTGAGCATGTCTCATAGGACAATATTCCATAGTCAAGACAATGTGATAGGACCCTTTCTCTAATCACTAATTCTCTAATGTCCAATGATGATGAGGCAAAAATATATTTATTAAATTCCAGTGTGAACATTAAATATCATAAGTTCTGATATCGGTTAAGTTAACAATTAGAATTTTTTGGTGCATATGAAGTTCCTATTGATGACAATCAAATAAAGACAATCAGTGACTAACAGTGTGATTTAAGAATAAGAACTGCTCACTTTGCCTCATACCATCATTTCTATGTGGTAACCTATTGCCTGAGTAAGTTCCAATAGATGAAGATCTATGACAAAGACCATAAGACTCCATTTATTTTGGACTTCAGTCATCTTCAATTAGCAGCAATGGTGCCAAAACGAAGAAATGGATATCATGTTGTCATAATTCCCTTTCCATATTTGAATCACAATTTCCATGCAGGTGGATAATGTCAAGTTTTTTTGCCACTTGACTTCCTCATGTGCCTATCTATTGATGCCCCCCAAAACAACTCTTACTATTAACTGTTACTGGAAAGCAACTGGCAAACCATTTATACTTCATCATCTGGAGATATGTGTATTCTTTAACTGGCAGCTATGTGCTATATTAAGGAAAGTAAGCAGGATTGCCCATGAACTAGGATAAAGGGGTTGGTTGGCATTTGTAGAAGTGTACAGGGTTAGCCTGGAAAAAATATGGGGCAGTAATTAAGCCTCCCCCCACTAAAGAAAGGAGTGAAGAAGATACTCAAGATCAAGCCCACCTTGACTCTGATCAGAATAAGAGGAAAGGAACAAGAAAATCTACCAGGCTTTCAAAATTCTGTTTTTATAGCTAGACTCCATAAAGTAGAGTTCTAGTATTTTATTTTATTTTTTGTAATGTCTGTTTCTTGACCTGGTTTACTTCAAGGGCTAACATTATCAGAGCCAAACTATGAGAAGGTAAATTTGTAGTGAAAATCTTAACCTTGACAGGCTGGTACAGGTACATCCCATGCATAGTATCCAAGAGGAGATTTTCTACACACAGCAGTGCTTTTCCCAACGAGACGGAATCCTCGGTCACAAGCCCAGCGAACCACGCTGTTCAGCTGCCCTCCTGTCTGGCTTACAATGAAACCATGAGGGGGTGACTCTGGAGTACTGCAGTAAAGAGCTTGAAAAATGGAACAAAAGAAACAATGTGTTAATTTCTTCCTCCTATGGATGTTAATTATTGCACTGTTTAATAGCAGACAGGTGTCTGCAGGAATTATATGTGTGATTGCTTTTTAGCAATGATGCTACAAACAGTGGGAAAATAAAATTGCCCTGTTTACCTAACAGAGAAAAAAATAAATCCATTCATCTTGGGTTCATATTACAGGGGATCTTTTCCCTGGCATCATTTCCCTTCTGGGGAAAAGGGAATCATGCGGTAATGTATAGAAGGACAGACATGCAGATAGTGAGATCTATATAGTTAAACTAGATTTCCAATCAGCCAACAGGATGTTGCAACTTCCAATGTTCTTATACCCATGGGTAAAGAGATGTTGAAAATATCAGTATTGAAATAAAGCTTATAAATAAGAACCAAAGGAATATTGTCTTTTTCCCCAAGTACCAACATTATGAATTCTCCCCATTTGTAAAGAAAGAAAAGTCACTTACAAGTACAATTTTACTTATACTGTGTTAACTGTCATCTGTTTAATTTTTCCATTTGAAGATTGTACAAATTTGTAATTGTACTTATTTTTAATGTGAGCTCAAGGTAATTTAACATCGGGAAGAAAGATCAAGAAAGATGACACATATTTCCTGGCTGAATAAGAGGACAGAGAGCCACAAAACATGGAATATGGAAATGACTTGTTAATTTTCTATAAATGTACATCTCTCTTTGTCTCTTTGTCTCTTTCTTTTGTTCACTCCAGTGGAGTTTTGCACAACAGACTATCTTTCACATCCATATCTTCTGCTGCTGATTAGAAAAATTGCAGGAAAACAGGCTTATAATTTAAAGATCTTTAGGATAATTCAGAAATGAACACTGGTTTACAGAAACCAGCATTCTAGTGATAAATTCTCTTTGTGTATTTGGTGACTGTTTAAAAGCCACATGCTTGAATCTATCTATCTATCTATCTATCTATCTATCTATCTATCTATCTATC
>NW_020769330.1:4500734-4512084 GCF_900518735.1 Pseudonaja textilis
ATCTATCTATCTATCTATCTATCTATCTATCTATCTATCTATCTATCTATCTATCTATCGTGTGTGTGTGTGTGTGTGTATGTGTGTGTATATATATATATATATTAATCTTGGGATTCAAGAAATATAATCAATTACTGTTGCCAACTCATGGGCATTTTGTTCATATGTTAATCTTCAATTTGGAATGGAACCACTATTGTATTTCTCCTAAAAATAACTGTCCAGATCACACCTTGTAGGAATAGTTGACATTGTTCCATTTTAAAATTGCCACCTAAATCTTGTCTAAAGTGAAATTCAAGGGGGGGTGGGGGTTCTTCTTAAGTTGAAACCAAAATTACATGCTTCATGGTTGCCTACATTCCTAAACACAAATAAGCAAAAGTTTAAAAGAAAGTACAGTATATTGTTCCAGAAAGAGCTGCCATGATTAAACTAATGTTGTTACTTTCCTTGAAGACAGACAAATTATTCTGAGGTCATTTGGTAGTTGGCTACTTTGAACTAGAGAAAATATGAGAAGGAAGAAAGAAAAAATAAAGAAAGGAAAGGAAAGGAAAGGAAAGGAAAGGAAAGGAAAGGAAAGGAAAGAAAGAAAGAAAGAAAGAAAGAAAGAAAGAAAGAAAGAAAGAAAACCACCATATCTTCGGATTAGATATTATATTGACAATAGAACTGAACTTTCACTTCATTGGATTTTAAAATAACATCTTCCATATCTTATTTCCCCCTTCTCTATATAGACTTTGTCCAGTTTCCATTTCTCTTCCATACCAATCTGCTAGTTGTTCCCCTTATTGATTCTTTTGAAGTAGAATGAAAAAAAGGGAAAGGAGTGACTTACCTATGTATCTTATCCTAAAACCCTTTTTGTTGGTACCATGGTCTGCTGACCATCGGAGAAATACTTCATGGCCAGTGCTTGTTATATTGAGAGAGGAAGTATAATCTCCACTTAAGGAGATTAGCAATGGGCTGTGACTGTTTGGTCCTTGATCCCAGAGAACACATATGAGGAAAAAAGAAAGGCCAAAATTAGAGAAATGTTAAACATTATTCTGGGATATATAATCATTTGAATAATGCAATATATTGCAGCCATCTGTTCATAGCATAAGTGAAAATGTTCATTAATTGCACGTAACAGTCACACTGTGTTATTCCTGATATAATGCATAATGTAATATTACTTAATAAAGCAAGTATTATACATTCAAAGTTGAATATCATTTAGTTACCATCAAACACCTCAAGTATATCAAATTCTTTTTCAGTCTGGAAGAATTCAAAGTAAATGCTTATATTATAACCCTTTTCTATTGTAATGGTCCAAGCACACATTTGAAGGTTTGGATAACTATCTGGGTAGCCTGGGCTTAGGATTACTCCAGTTGAATCAAGGCGCAATTCATTTGCAGGACACAATACTGCAAGAGAGACAGAGAAAAGAGAAAAGGGGAAAGGAATTGAGCTGTAAACAATACAATAACTGGAAAGATATAGGATATGTGGGGTATTTTAAACTTGGACATCAAACACTTCATCTCAAATAATCAAAACATGGATAAATCTCTGAAAAAAGTAGAGAAAAAACATATTCAGATTCTTGTATTTTATATGTTCACATTTGTATATTTTAGATATTCTTTTCTGAAATGATGCCATGATCCAAGTATATCTTATTATGTATCAAATAAACAGAAGCTAAACTCTTCCAAATAATTGTCACTTCAAATAGAACAGGGATGCAGCATTTATTGACTATCGACATCCTTTGTGTAAATTTTGGTGTCTTAAACCTTGTCAGACTTAAGGGACCCTTTTACTCCTTAGTTCAGGGATTTCAAACTCACGTCATCATGGCGGCATCACATGATGTACTGGGACTTTTTCCCCCTTCGCTAAACTGGATGGGGGAGGGGCCAGCATGTGATGCACCTGGCCCATGGGCTGTGAGTTTGAGTCCTGCCTTAGTTCTTGCATTTCCCTCCCCTGATAAAATGGTTCCTGGCCTTAGTCACTTTTTGAGTCTGTACTTGATAGATTATGTATCTCTTGAAATGAGAAAAAAAAAATTGCATGTAAAATTACATCTTTCAATGAGGGGTCCTTAGTGGTCTTGGAACTTGGTTGTTTCATTACCCAAACTAGGTAACATCAGTGCTAGCCATCTTTCAATCTCTTAAAGATTTGAAAAAGAAAGGGTTTTCAATATGGATAGATTAACTACATAAAGGATTTGGTATAGACTGTAAATGTAGTATATACCAAATAAATATCCTTCTTCTTCTCCTCTTTTTTCATCCTCCAAGAAGGTCACTCTGTGGGGACACTAGGCTGAAATTTTCAGCGCTTGCAAGGCACAAAATTATTGGAACTGTGCAAAGAGAGAGATATTTCAGGACATTCAGAAAAATACAAAATTAACTCTTGTTTAATCATTAAAACAGGTGTGTGTTTTATCTGTCCCTAGTATCTCTCTAACCCATATGCTGTAAATTTCAAGATATGTAGGTGCTCCCAGTTCTAGACTGACTCTGAGCAGTTCACAGTGTAAGAACTAGATTTTTTTTTAAAATGAACAGTCTAAATAGAAAATGGTAAACTTGATAGCATATCCTTGGACAAACAGGGCTTTATTATCCTCCAGAACATTGTCAAGGTGAGCGCCATTTGGATCTCAGAGGAAAACTAATTCCAGAAGGCAGGCACCACGATACTTAACTAAGCTTCCATAAATTTAATAGAATTTCCTTCCAGCCAAGCAAGCAAGTTGATCTTTGATCAACTGAGTGGCTTGCTTGCTCGCTCTTTTTGTCTCTCTACTTAGCATATGCTTAGTATGCTTTGTGTCTGAAAATTAATGGAGCTACTTCCAAGTCTGTCTGACCAACAGGCTTTTATTTCTTTTCTCTGGTATTGTTTTCTTTTCTCTTTTTTTAGACATCCCTGCATAATTTGGAGGAAAAGAAAAGGATTCTCTGCCCCAGAAGTTATGTGTGGCTTTGTGAAATGATGTGCTATTCAAATATTTTAGTGGCACAGATTATTTTTATCCTTTGAGAATATAATAATTAAACCTTACTAAATAAATGGATTAATAAACAATTCTTTTAGATGATGGGTATTTTTTTAAACAAAAGAAGTTAAGAGAATGTGCATATTTTTTTCATTAAATGCCTAGGCATTGAATAGCAAAGCTATTCACAACTCAACAGTTTTTTTATAATTAAACATTTGACAATTTGAGCTATATTTCCCTTTAATGCTTAACTGAATGTTAGTCCTAATACAGACTATCACCTGTTTTCTACTATCACCAATATGATAACTGAAGAAAAAAATACTATGTCAACTCTAGATTGAAAATCTATTAACACCATATGCTTGGTGAAATTAAATTAAATAATACTTGACTCTCTCTCTTTTTCTTTAAGGAATTATTTTTTGTATTCTATAATGCTTTTGCTCTTCAATAGAGAAAGATGATGGGGCCAGCAGTTTCTGGGCTAAGGATGGAATAAAGATTTTAAAAAGTCAAATTGATGGTCAAGACTGCATAATTGAAGTCCATTATTGTTACACAGTATATTTTTTCTGATGCTGATACATATAGTTGTGACCAATGGTAAAAGGTATCCCACAATGGTAAACGGTACCACCCAAACCCATGTAAACTGATGACGAAACCTATGAGCTGCTCATCCACCCACCCCCCAGACAGGAATTGCTTAAATTATCCTTCTAAGGCAACATTCACAATGAGCTGAATTGATCTTGAATGACAACAATGGTAGAAGGATCAGTGAAGCAATTGTTCCTATTCACCAATATACATGTCAAACATACTAGGCTTGGTCTAGTATGAGGGTATAACTATGAAAGTAACATTGATGGGTATATCTTAAAGATTCCACCGTGAACTGTAAACTCCAATCTGTCTGCTTTTTCCTTTTCCTTGTGTGTGCAATATAGTACACTAAAGGTCTACTCTGGTTCTGCTTTGCTGGTAATCCAGGATACACCATTTACTGATTGCATGCAAATAAAATTATGTTGTCTCTTCAGAGTGATTTGATTGCTTTAGGCAAGCCAGGAACAACAACACTTTCTTGAATATTTTTTAACCTCTCTAGATGTACTTGTGGGATGGAAGACTAAAATGAGAACAAAATAACATCTATGCGTTTATTAGGAATTTAGACACTGATTATGACTTATCTTTAATTAAGTTTCTAGATGTAGATTTTTATCAATATATTCGAAAGGTCAATATTTCTAATAAAAGGAGAAGTAATTTCCAGGTTTCAGCAGTTTCAATTAAAAGTATTAAGAATGATGAATACCTACGAGTTCAAGAACCTTACATATTGAGTGACAATAGACTAAGTGTATTGTAACATTATCATTTAATAAAAAAATGAAAATTTCTCTTCAACTGTTGTATTTAATAAAATACCGTTAATAAAAAGATGTCAGAAAATGAATGCTTAGGAAACTTCTGATCTGTTCATAGATACCTTACTTCTGACCCTAACCATGACATGGCTTCTGATTTGAGTTTCAAGTTGCTTTTTTGAAAAATAACCATGGATATTTTTTTTTTAATAAAAACTTTCAAGATCCTTGTTTTTCTACTCATAGCTGGGTTGGGATGAGATGAGATGATAGAACATGAGTAATTATAATCCTTTGGTGGATCATTCATTCATTCAGTGATTTGTTCATTTATTGAACTTATGCACTGCTTATCTTTTTCAAAGAAAAAATACAAATTCTCTCAAGTTTTGGAAAATATCTCCCCTCCCACAAATGGCTGGTTATTGCTTTGATCTAAATGAGTCAAGTGGCATTTGAAATAAACAAGTTATCAAAGGTATGAATTACCAAAGAAATAGAATTTCATGGAGTGCTGTGAAAAGAAAAAATGACTATATTATTTGTACCATAAAAACTATAGGAGAGCTGTTGCCAGTCTAGAACATTTTAATCTGAATTCCATTTGCTGTTAGTTTGCTTAGCTGTGCTACTTTTCTTTAAACCTAGTTCTTCTATTTGTGGATATTCATTATTTATATTTGTTAGAGTTACAGCCAGACTTTCATCCTGGAAGTCAAGTTAGTTACTCCCTCCTCCAATTTGAATCCACCACAACTATGAGAAATAAGTTTGGCTGAAAAGTAAGGACTGTGTCAAAGTCATTCAGTAAACTTTCATGTCTACATATTAATTTCAACTGTGGATCTTTATAATCCTAGTCTAACATCTTAGCTACTTGGTCATTCAATTGTTTAGTCACTTCTGACTCTTCATGATTTAATGGACAATTATTTCCCAGGATTGTCTGTCAGCTACTTTGAAGTCTTGTAAGTTTGTGCTTTGACATCAGTAATTATAGCCAGCCATCTCATCTTTTGTCAGCTTCTTTCTTGATTGCCTTTAAATTTCCCAAACAACCCCTTAAAAGCCTCTTCTTCTACAGTATATGTCCAAAATATTTAAGCTTTATCTTTATTATTAGCGCTCCAGTGAACAAATTGATTTTACTGTGTTTGGTATTTAATGATTTGCTCTTTTTGATGTTCAACAATTCTCTCCAGAAGCACAGTTTTGAGGCACCAGATTTTCATCATTCACTGTTTCTGATGGTCCGGTTTTAATAGCCATATATTATGATTGAGAAGATCATTGCTGCAATACCACTCTTGTTCTTTTACCCATAGCATATGGTAAGAAAAAGGAAAGGAAATAAGACAATGCACAAAAAACACTTTTGAATAAATCCTTTCAGGAAGGGTTCACATTTACCCTCTAGATATTCCTCAACTTCAAATCAAACTTAGTTAGTATTCCCATTATATATTGTATATGACTCTCTTCTGGTGTTTATCGATGCTAACTAAATATTGCATGCAAGACATCAAAGTAAGCAAATATATACTAAAAGGTTTTTAAAAAGAATTTAAAACCTTGGCAAGAAGGTGGCACGCCATCCATCTGCAATCTCTCTCCTAGTCGACATGTCAGAATCTCATTACCAACTAATGTAAAACCTGGTAGACATTGGTACCTTATTATGTCCCCTGTGTAATAAAAAAGGAGGAAAAGAGAAAAGATTGTAGTTAAAGAGCAATTAATGAGGACTTTCAGTGTTGACAATAGCATTGATTAACGAAGCATGTTTGCCACCATATATAATGTGAAAATGACCACTAGCACAAATAGGTTCCATTAGACAGAGGAAATGATGTGGCAAATAAGCCTAATTTGTCACACATTTGCATGATTGTGAATTTGTGGAGTTGAAAAGCTTTATATGTTGCAGTTATTTCAGTAATTTAAAAAGAGCATCTAGTTTTCTTATTTCTAGCACTAATTTCAGAAATTATATATCTATAAAAGTCATCAAGTTGGTGTTGACTCTTCATAACCACATATCAGGGGTGGGATCCGACTGGTGGAACTACCGGTTCGGTGATTTTACGTTTTGCTGCGCACATGTGTATATCATCATCAGCTAGCTGCCAGAACAGCTGAGCAGCACTGCGCGCTGGTGCGCAACAGTTGAAAAGACACCCTTTTCCTGCTTTTTCAACCGCCACTGTGTTGTTCAAAGCAGGTGGGTGGGCCAAAAGAGCAGCAGAAACAGAACTGGTTCTATGCGTGCTCTCTGTTTGCTGCTCTTCAGAGCAAAAATGTAAAATCACCGAACTGGTAGTTACACCGGTCGGATCCCACCCCTGGCTTCTAGGGAGGATGTTTCACCTATCATTTAATAAAAATCTTGTTTTAATTTTTTGCAGAGCTATGGTACTTAGCAGTATTTAGCAATATTTATTTTGCCATATGTGAATGTTTCCCTGTGAAGCCTACTTTAGCGTCAACATCTTTAGAGAGAACACAATCTGAAATAGCTGTACACCTAAGCAGCAGAATGATTTCTTAAAGCCTTTACAGCAAGTGAACATCTGATACAACAAGAAAACTGGTTTTAAGGAAGATGCATTTAGCCAGGTAATGGACATCAAATTGCCTCTGGCTGTACATGTCTGTCTCCTCTATCTGCACATTTTGCTGTTTAGGATCACAGCCAAACCCTATTGGTTGGATGAAGAATGCCACAGAGTGCAAAAGGTTTTACAAGAGCAGTAAAATGAAGTATCTCAGAGGGACCATAGAATATAAAGTATGGCTATGGTAAAAATAGAAAAGGGCTCTTTGGATATACCTGGAGTGTCTGGGAAATTTCATAATAGGATGTCTTCTTGCAGTTTTATTACTGATAAAATCAGCCTTGAATAGCTGAAATTACTTCAAAGTGTATAAGCAATTTAAAAATAGAAAATACAGTTTTTTCCACAAGCCAATTTAAGTGTTAAGTACTTTATTTTGGGAAAGAAAATATGACCCACCTTCCCTCCCTCCCTCCACCCACCCATCTAATCTAATCTAATCTAATCTAGGTATCTTAATATTTATAACTTTACAAAATAATGAATCCATGTAATTACAGAAGTTCCTCTGTTCCTCACTTAGATATATCTATATATAGATATGTCTTTTATTTGCATACATCATAGAAAACCTAAATATAGGAACTGCCACAGATATGGACATGCATGTTAAATATGGTACTTTTTTTGGAATTAAATAGATGTTGTCTATATAAATATTAACTTTACCTATTTCAAATTCATCATCCTCAGTCAGAACTTCAGCATTTGGTATACTTTGTGGAGGCTGACACACTCGAAGTTGATATGCTATGAAAGTAGCAGAAATGTTTCAATTTAGTACACTGTTCCAGTTTATATTATAACAATAAGCACATTGGAAGTGGAAAAAAAAATAGACACAAGAAATTACAGGGAAGTTAGCTTGCATCTAACACCACTTATTAGGTTTAAAAGGTTTTATGGGATTTTAGGGAACATATTTCATAATATTTATGACAAACACCTTTATTGATATTTATTTATTTAATTAATTTATATTGCTGCCTATTCACCAATGGCGACTTAAGGCAGTTTACAGAATATAAAACCACATTTAAAACAATAAAAACTAACAAAAAGAATCAAATAAATTAATATAGTACAATATAACAAAATCACTCCCCAACTCCCAACCCCCTGCCCTGGCAACAGCAGATCACACGAGCCATTTAATGAGCTCTATTCTGCTCTGGGTTCCCCAGGCCCGCTGGCAGAACCATGTATTCAGCACCTTCTGGAAGAGTATTAGAATGGGGGCTGTTCTAATCTCTGGGCGATGATGTTTCAGAGAGAGGGAGCCACCATGGAGAAGGTCCTTCTTCTGGGTCCCACCAGGTGTATCTCCCTCGGGGATGGGACCCACAACATTCCCTGCCTCTCCACTCTGATGGGTCAGGTAGATGTGACCGGCAAGAGATGGTCCCTAAGATAACTTGGTCCCAAGACATGAAGGGCTTTAAAGGTGACAATCAGCACCTTGAATTGCACCTGGAAGCAAATTGGAGAGGTGATACATGTGCACACTAGGTCTGCACAAACCATGCGGGCTGTTGCATTTTGCACTGGAGCTTCTGGATGCTCTTCAAGGGCAGTCCCTTGTTGCAATAGTCAAGACAGGAATTGACTAGGGCATGAGTAACTGTGAGTAGGGACTGTTAGTCCAGGAAAGAGCATAACTGTTGTACAACCTGCAGTTACACAAAGGCCCTCTTGGCTACAACTGCCCCCTGCTCTTTGAGCAGGAGTCATGAGTCCAGGAAAACCCCTAGATTACACACAGGGACTGTTTGGGGTAGTGTCACCCCACCCAAGACCAAAGGTGGGAATTTTCCTGAGCCAACGAACCTGAAACCCAGAGCCACTCAGTCTTGCAAGAGTTTAGTTTTAACCTATTGCTCCCTATCCAGCCCCCAATAGCCTCCAGGTACTGTGAGAGGAAGGACATGGCATCACTTAACTCAACATGGGCCAAGCCATACAGCTGAGTATCATCAACATATTGCTGATACCATAGTCCATGGTGATGGATGATATCACCCAGTGGCTTCATATAAATGTTGAACAAGAGCAGAGAAAGTATTAAGCCCTGCCAAACCCCTTAAAGCAAGCTAGATCTCTCCCCTCCTATCAACACTGACTGAGAGTGGCCGCAGAAGAATGAAGTGAACCAAGACAGCATAAGGCCTCCCACTCCTATCCCCCAAAGCCACCCCATGAGAATACCATGGTTGATGGTATAGAAAGCCACCGAGAGGTGAAGTAGAGCAAGGATGGATGGACTATCCCCATTTCACTCCTGTCAGAGATCATCCAAAAGTGCGACCAATGCCATTTCTGTCCAAATCCAGGCCTGAATCCTGACTGGTAGGGGTTGAGATAATCTGTTTCATCCAGAAACCTCAGCAATCACCTTCTCAACAACCTTCACCCAAAAGGAAAGGTTGGAGACAGATCAGAAATTATCCAAGCAGGTGGAATCCAGCGATGGCTTCTTAGGAAGAAGGGTGGACCACAGTGTCCTTAAAATGCTGGGGCACTGCCACCTCTTGTAAGGAAATATTAATCATCACCAGAGTCCACCCACCTGTCATCTCCTGGGAAGCTTTCCCAAGCCAGGAGGGAACATGGCTCTAAAACACAGGAGATTGCATGCATACTCCCTAGGATTCTAGGATTTGTTGTATATTTCACATATATTGGTCAAATATGAGCTAGATTGCAATCCTGTTAATTAAATTCAAAACTATTAGTCTGAACAACTCTTTCTACCAAATATGTGCTCCTTAAAGGCTACATGAAACTTGTCCTCTATATTATATTCCATATTATACCATACATTTTTATTTAAATGCCACAGTGTTTTTATAAAAAATACTATATTTTATAATGAACAAAAGGTGGAATTAGATGACCTTCAAAGTATTGTCTTCCTCTACTTGCTTCTTTCTACTCTTGATGTATGCTATAGAAATCAATCTATCATTATTATGCTTCATTCCACATTCAACCAGATGTTTAGACTGGATTTAGCATTTTTATCTACCTATTGAATCCTTCCCAAGGACCTTGCATTGGAACATGTTGTTGTTTGATGATGTTAAAGGTATCATCACAGAATGTAAGCTATTCCAAGATGCTGTCTTTTGCAATTGACTGATGGGGTCTTTGTCAATGTCAATGGGACATTTCAGGTACAAACTTTGCCCTGCTCTGTTATTAGATTCTCATTCTACCTCTTGGACTTCTTATAAATCCTCATGTTTACTATTATGTAATTATTACTGCCAAGCAGAAATCATTTACCAATCCAACTAGGAATATGTCCTATGTGTTTATTATTATTAAAAAAAGAAAAGAATACACATGCACACACATCCTTTAGGTGTGCGACACTAACCATGGTAACTAAGGACAAAGAAGCCACTTGTTGTAAAGTCACTGTGGAACTTTATTAGAACCTGATTTGAGGTGCTGTAGACAGATTCCAATGCAGTGTTGCCACTAAATTGACCAATTTGAGGTGAATTTTGCTCAGGTCCATCCCTAGAAAAAAGAGAGAGAGAGAGAGAGAGAGAGAGAGAGAAAAGAAAGAAAGAAAGAAAGGAAGGAAGGAAGGAAGGAAGGAAGGAAGGAAGGAAGGAAGGAAGGAAGGAAGGAAGGAAGGAAAGATTTCACAGTTAAATAAATTTATATTTGCTTTAAGTAAACATTCAAGGCACATCGCAAGTGAAATGAAAGCAAGAAAACAAGAAATTCTATCAGCTCTATCAATTCTATCAACAAGAGATTAAATTCATAGAGAGCATCTGTTTCCCTTTACATTACTTTTCTTTTTCATTACAATGGAACTTGAGATGAAATGTACATAGAAAAGTACAGATGTATAATGTAGATGTATAATATGGATAGAATATAGATGCAATGTCCTACCTGTCAATGAATACTTCAGCTTCAACCATAATAATACAAGAGCAAACAATAGATACAAACTCAAGGTTAATCGCACCAAACTTGAGTGCAGGAAATACGACTTCAGCAACAGAGTAGTCAATGTTTGGAATATACTACCTGACTCTCTGGTTTCTTCCCCAAACCCCCAAAACTTTAACTTTAGACTGTCTACTATTGACCTCACCCCTTTCCTAAGAAGTCTGTAGGGGATGTGCATAAGTGCACCAATGTGCCTACCGTCCCTGTCCTATTGTTTATTTTATTTTTTATTTTCCTATATGTATCCATGTATTCATAACTATGTTTTTACTTATACCTGTTATCTTGTAAGCAATTGACAAAAATAATAAATAAATAAATAAATAAATAAATAAATAAATAAATAAATAAATAAATAAATA
>NW_020769330.1:4519961-4537241 GCF_900518735.1 Pseudonaja textilis
AGATAGATAGATAGATAGATAGATAGATAGATAGATAGATAGATAGATAGATAGATGATAGAAAGATAAAAATATGACAAACAGACATGGAAGAAAGAATATGAAAGAAACCCAATATATATATAAATAAAACAATTTTAGTAGATCTCTAATTTCTTCCTGCATCTATAATCTACACATTGTAGTCATCCATGTTTTTCTCCCCTAAAATGCTACTGATATTTCTAAAGATTCATGGTATTACAAGAAGTGGGTGTTCCTTAAAACAACTGCATCTATGTTTGTGTCTTGGGTCCAAAATTATATTTTGAAGGAGTTATAGTAACTTCCAGAAAACTCAATCTTTATCAATTTGTATGTTTTTCCATTCAAATAATGATTTTATTTTCTACTAGATTACAGAAATGATAACATCTTAATTAAAAAATTAATAATACATCTGAACTTGAAAAAAGAAACTACCTGGAGAGAATATCCTTGGTCACACTGGAAGGAAACGACATCTCCCACCATGTACCTGTCTCCAATCTTAATTCCACTATTTGGGATCTGAGGCTCAGGGCAGGAGTCCAAACCTATAGCTGTGGAAAGTTAAAAAACTTAAAAATGACAAAATAAATTTATCCTTTGTTATGCAGATTCTGACATAAAAAGTAGAACATTAACAAAATTCCCATACCGAGGAAGATTTGAATCAGTAACACAATAATAAATAATTATTTAAAACTGTCTACCTTCTAGAAGCTTCACAAGTCTTAAACATTTGACAGACCACTCCCAGAGTTAGTGGCAACTATAAAACAGAGTTGGCTACACCCAGATCATGCCAACATGTTAATTCCCAATAAATCTGGCTTAGTTTTGGAAGCTTGGCTACTCATGATTTAATTGGAGTAACTGCCGGAATCCTGACAGTTAGCAGAATACAACCATATTGGATTCCTGTCTCTTTCAGAGACTTCCAAAACCCATCAACAAAAGCCAAGTGCATGATACTGCCTTGGAAAAGGGAAAAGCTAAATGTAGAACAATGGACAAAGAAGAGGACTAATTACCATTTGTACGTAAGTATAGTTGAAATATGAATATATATATATAACAATTAGGAGCTTCAAGAGAAAAAGCAGAATTATGACCTTTGAACAGAACAGTATGAAAATAAAGTGCAGGTCATCCTTGACTTATGACCCTTTGTTTAACAACAGTTCAAAGTTACATCTTGAAAAAACTGACTTATGACCTGCACTCCCATTTATGACCATTGTATCACCACCATGATCACAATTCAGGCCCTTGTATTTCAGCTGTACCTCCTAGAAAATTCCTCCTAGAAAGGACAGTTGGTCAAAGGTTGTTCACAGGATAAATAAATCATCCTGGATTTTAAAAATGTGTTTCAAAAATTCACATATTACATGGCAAACCTTTCACTGAGCTATATAAACTATTTCTATATTCTTATGTTCTAAGTCCTTTGCGTGAAAGCTGAACAATACAAACATTTAAAATATAGTAAGCAAGGATGGAACATTAAGTATCAAATATGAAGTGGAACAAAAGAAAGCTTTTCTAAATTTGGAGTCAAATAAAACTAAACAGCCAACAAATAGCCACAGAAGCTAAAAGCTTTCCAAAATAAATGAGTTTACAACCTTTCCAAAGGCTAGAAGAGAAAAACAGTTTCCCATGTCAACAGAAAGCTGATTCCAATGCTCTGGAGCAACTGTAATCAAAGTCTGATACTTGGCTGTTAACAGTTTGTCTCATATGAAGCTGAAAGAGATCTGAACATTTCCCCACAACTGGGACTGAGGCTTAAAGGGAAAGCTGGTCTCTTGAGGATCTCCATCTAAGACCACAACTAATATCAGAAACAAAAGAGGAGCACTCTGAGACTCAGAGATAGCTTATGTGTTGACATTCATTCTGGGCATGGATAATATAGGACAACCAGTTTGGTCTAGTGGTTAAGGTAGCAGACTAGAAACCAGAGGACTGTGAGTTCTACTCCTGCCCTAGCCATTACAGCCCACTGTGTGATCTTGAACCAGTCCCTCTCTCTCAGCTCAGCCCATCTCACATTCCTGCCTCAAAAGAGCCATCAAAAAAATAAGTCAGTCCTATCATTAGGACCAGGAAAGGCATTTGTTCATCTTTCCAACACAGAAAAATGGCTGTGCTTGTCCAGTTGGGAATAAGCTCTATATATCGTGCAATCTTTTTTCTCTAATCAATTATATTAATTGTATTGTTCAAGTATAGCATCAAGTCTGTTTTTCAAACTGATGTTGACAATTCATATGTAATGTTTAATAAATAAAGAGAGCATATGCACAGTAGAGAATCCAGTTAATCTTGTTACATTAATTTGTAAAGTGTATAAATGTTTTCTACACACAAACACAGAGATTAAATGGAGGAGGGGAAATACGTTTATTGTTTTGTAGTTATCCCCTTCTCTCAAACCTATAGAACAAGATAAACTCGGATTATTAGAATTAATTCTGGAAAAAATGGATCATTTGATTATTAATTAATGTAATTAATGAGCCATAAAATATAAAATAAAAATGGTTGGAGACAAAAAACCAATCACATACTTTGGGGAATGAAGCAAAGATTACCATCATGATACGTATCCCATTATAATTTTGCTTCCTGTTTAATTGTCTAAAGGTTCAGGTAGATTCTAGCCTATGAAATTGATAATTTTATAAAATGATTTCCCTATATTACCATAATACAGGTAGCCATTTGTTAATGATCATTTGAAGTTACAATGGCACTGAAAAAAAGTGATTTACGACTGTTTTTCATACTTATGACTGTTGGAGCATCCACCTTTTGATCTAAGTTGAGGACTAGTTGTCATTATCATTTATCTGCAATGGAGGATATGAAAATGAGAAAGAAAATAAAAGATAAGTAGATCTAACCACAAATGGCCTATTGTAATTCTTCATCAAATCTGGGAGCACATAAATTGACTAATTTTACTGAGTTTTATCAGGAAAGATATTAATACCTTATATAACTTTAAAAACAACAACATCTATTTCCTGGTTCTAATAGCTCTGCTACTGAAAATACCCTTGTTCTGTTGAGATTTTTTTTGCCTGTGGATATAAATAAAAAAACTGCTAAAAATGATTGTCAGGTGATATACCATCACAAATAATGGTAAACTCATACATTCTTCACCAAAAATTTTTTCCATTTTGAAAAATATTTCAAAAAACAGGTTTTCTTTCAATAAGAAGAATAAAAAAATTGTATGAGAGACATATAGGAATACTTTTCCTATCTGGCATTGGAAATAAGAATGGGAGACATGAAGAAAAGAACTAAGAAGAAAAAGAAAAATGGAGGAGGTGGCAAAAAATATAGAGTGGTCTATTATGGGTCATGATTCTGTCCCATCTCTTATATAAAGAGCTGAATAATCCCCAAACACATACAAACTATCCTCCCTTCCCACTAACATACAGAGTAAACTTTATCTAGTGTGACTTTTTGGAACCTGAGATGAGAGTTTTGAACTACATGCTATCCCATCCTTTAACTTGACATTAGAAATTATGTTATCTATATCCTCTTCTTTTCATTTCACTTTCATCAACTGTGTGCAGTTTTGACAAAGAGATGAAGCGTGAAGAAATTATGAATTGTGGTTCAACTACTTCCTAATATTGCCAGTTATTCCATGTCACTTAAATCATTGTTGAGTAAGTGAGTAGTTAACAGAGCTAGACAACTGCAAGATATATTCTGTATGAAATGACTGAATCAAATATTGAGATCTATATATAATTGTGACAACTTTCTGATATTTCAAAGTATCATTACAGCTTTCAAACAACCAATTACTTGAACATTAAAAAAAAAAGGCAGCAAGGCAGTAAAATGTAAAATAAAAGAACAGGATTGCATGTCAATGCAGGAAGATGATTTGATAATACGCATCTCTCATAATTCTTACTTTAAAAAAATAAATAAATAAGAATATCTAGTTATATTACAAAATGGAACTGTGATTGAAGAATTTGGGGGTTTTCACAGATCAGACAAATGCCCACAACATGCAAGATTATGGGTCTGGTTTTGTTTATATCTATAGGACACGCAAGGTCTTCTATATGGAACAATGAGAAAATAACATACATTCTAGAGAAAAAGCCTTTTGCATTTATACAGGCTTTTTCACACAAATAATGGTTATTGTTTTTTTTATTATGGAGAGAAGGACACAGATTTGGTTTCAAATATGCAAGTGACACTATAGGAACCAAGCAAGAGTTGATTAAGCTTATATTTGATGTTACAATTGAATGCTACAATTGAATGTTACAAATTCTGTAACAAAGTTATCTTTTGACAAATAAACATTTAATAATAAGAAAGCAGCACATACAATCTGAAATATGAGAAGTAAAACCTTGGTGATTTATTGCTGTCCTGAATTTTCTTTGTTTCTCTTGCTTGTTGTCTTAGCCATTGTCCACTCTTCAACAAAATTCAAAAGTATAAACTACGAGGCAGATAAATTTAACTAACCCCGTGGATATCAAGTTGACTTATGGTCTCAGATGTGATTTAAGCCTTGCATTAGTTCTGGGACAATTTGCCTAAAAATATGTCACTTTAGTCATTCAAAATTGGCAGCCTTTCCTCTCCCTACTTCAAAGGATCAATAGAAACAAATTAAACCAAATCCCAGAATGATTTATCCCAGAATGATTCACTTTTTCATGTCTATCTCTGAAGGTGCTTGATGTTCCACATATATTTTTAACACTTACCTTTTACTTTCCCTTTTTTTACCCTTTCATTTTTCAATACTTCATCAGCTAATATCCTGAATTCTCAATCCTAATGAATACAGACTCTGGGATTCTTTATAGGGAATAGGATCGTTGTGGTTAAATATTTATCTTTTGTTACTCTATTTGTTTCATAAATTGAATGATTTATATATAACAAAATAATACATAATTAAAGCCAGAATAATTGTATGAAAATTCGCTACCTTGTGAAATTATCATTCCCAGTCTTTCAAAAGAACCAACATTTAATTTCTTGAAGCGTAAATGTCTACATTTTCAAAGTCATTCAGTCTATCTAATGGCAATATATATTGCAATTACATTACCTGTGTACTCTAAATGAAAGCCGGCAGCCGACACACTAATATCTGACTGAAAATTTAAGTACAAATTGTTGGATGTACTATTAAGAAGTGGAGGTATTGTGGTTCCTGGGAAGGAAAAAAGAAGTTTCCAGGTTATTAATCTTCAATTTATTTATTTATTTATTGTCAATTGCTTACAAGATAATAGGTATAAGTACAAAACATAGTTATGAATACATGGATACATATAAGAAAAAAAACCCAAAAACAATAGGACAGGGACGGTAGGAATGTTGGTGCGCTTATGTATGCCTCCTACAGACCTCTTAGGAAAGGGGTGAGGTCAATAGTAGAAAGTCTAAGGTTAAAGTTTTTGGGGTTTGGTGAATAAACCACAGAGTCAGGTAGAATATTCCAGACATTGACCACTCTGTTGCTGAAGTCGTATTTTCTGTAATCAAGTTTGGTGTGATTAACCTTGAGTTTGTATCTATTGTTTGCTCTTGTATTGTTATGGTTGAAGCTGAAGTATATATTGACAAGTAGGACATTGCAATGTATGATTTTGTATGCTATACTTAGATCGGACTGAATGCGGAGTAGTTCTAATTTTTTTAGGTCTAGACTTTCAAGTCTGGTAGCATAAGGTATTCTGCAACGAGTAGAGGAGTGGAGAACTCTTCTTGTGAAATATTTCTGGACTTTCTCAACTGTGTTAATATCAGATATGTAATGTGGTTTCTGCTATTTCTTTCTACATTTCACAGTTTTATCTATAAATGTCTCAGTTTACAATTTATATCCATTTCAAAAGAGTGCTTTTAATAGACAGTTTTTGCTCGACTCTGAAGCAACCATAGGATCCAGTCAATCACCTTGGTTCTTGGTGACTGAATTTGGAAAGATTTCATTTCTTTTAAAATTAAGTAAGGTTTAGAAAGTGAGTTTGAAGTAGTAAACTAAAGAACCAAAAAGCATGAGAAAAAAATGAAATTAAAGTACATGTAGTTTGTATCATTATATCTTCCAAACTATACCAGCTTCTACCACACCTATGAGGATCTTCTCAAGTCCACCTATCTTTGTCTTTTTCAGTCTTTTCATCCTCTTGATACATTTACAGATAGTCCTTGACTTACAATTCATTTAGTGACCATTTAAAGTTACAATGGCACTGAAAAATGTGACGGTTTTCTCCATGATCATGTGATCCAAATTCAAATGCTTGGCAACTGGTTCATATTCATATGACCATTGATACATCCCAAGATCACCTTTTGCAACCTCTGACAAGAAAAGTCAATGGAGAAACCAGGTTCATTAACAACTGGGTTACTAACTTATCAACTGCATGTGATTCACTTAACAACTGTGGCAGGAAATGTCATAGAATGGGGCAAAACTCGCTTAATAAATGTCTCACTTAACAACAGAAAATTTGGGTTCAATTGTGATCATAAGAGAAGGACTACCTGTACTATTTTTTTCATAAGTTTGTTTTGTAATTCAATCCTTTGTAATGTAATCGGCATTCATTCTGTAGCTGTGATCAAATCCTCAAATTGTTTCTTTCATATTGACTATTGACTTTTATAAGCAACCTATTTTCATGTACATATATATGTATGCATGTATATAGATATTTTTCACATTTTTAACTGCCAATCTCCCAATGTTTGGCAACCATTTGTTTTCATCTACTCTGCTTATCACAATAGTTCTTAAATGCCTTGTTCTAACTACACTCAACTTACTTCCACACAAAGGAGAAGCATGCTCTTAACACAGCCATTTCAGTTTCTATATGTATGCCTCACAACAGACTCCTGTTACTTATTATCTCTCTACTATTACTCCACTAGTCAGTCTGCCTATTATTGAGTCTTTGCTGTACACTTTAATTATGCCAAGTTCATGAAAACACATACCCAATTTGCACTGCATGCACAAATTAATTTATATGCACTCAAAAACAAATCACACATGAACTCTGGAGCTGATCTATACTTTACACCTATAATTAAAATATATAGCTCCACAAGAAAGCTTAATTAGAGAAATTAATGTTTAAAATAAAAGTCATAGTAAGTTCTGGTAAGGTCCCCTAAATTAGCTACAATTTCAGTTGTTCCTTTCAGCATTATTCTGGAGTATTAACAAAAAAATCAATGGTATATGGCCAGGGTTGGGATTCAAATTTTTTAGCAACCGGTTCTGTGGGCGTGGCTTAGTTGGTGGGCATGGCTTGGTGGTAATGTGACTGGCTGGGCGTGACCAACTCAACATCACTCATGTCGAGGCACGCATCTCCTCGCCTGGCCTCTCATGACTGTGGGGATGCTGCAACAGTCATAAGTCATTTTTTCCAGTGCCATTGTAACTTTGAATGGTCACTCCACACAAGCAAAGTACCAGCAAAGGAGGGAAAAAAAACCTCCAGAGACGTTCCTGAGACAGAAAGTCTAGTCCTGCCAAGAATGTAATAAGGGTTAATGGAGAGGCAGTTTCTGTAAGCAACACCAGAATGTTTCCTTCCTGCCTTCCTTACAGGATTAGGCCAGTAATTTCTTTTAACAACTGGTTCTCTGAAGTGCTTAGAATTTTAACAACCAGTTATAGCGAATAGGTGTGAGTAGAATCCCATCCCTGTATATGGTTTCCAGGCATAACTGCTGCTACTAACTGTGGTCACTATAAATATGTACAGAAGTTGATAGATGGACCAGAACATTTGGGATCTTTACAGACAAATTATTATTGTCCATTGTTATTGGTGAATACTTTGTTGGGCAAAACAGCAACTTTTTGGTACCACCATTTCTTAACAGTAAAAAAATAGTTAAAAGTAAAAAAGAACAATTCAGAAAGAAGTGAAATAATGACAAATATTTTTGCACTGAGGGTTGAAAGGTGAACAAAATAACAATGGATTTTCCATAAGGTGAAAGGTTCTTGGAATATCAAGCATGTTTAATTTATAAGCACATTAAAACTTTTGCAAAACACAGATAGTATTTTTTTAAATATTTTTGGCATAGCACAGAAGTGTCTAAACTAGCTGAAGAAGTTAATAGTTTCAGCTATTCATCAGATCTATGAAAAAGTCACGGCCAATCTAGCATGCAAATTACTATTATTTTCTTTTTCTTTCCTTTTCTTCTTCCACCTACATACAGAGTAAATAATGATGCTTAGGAGAAAAACAGGAAGAATCAAAAGCGGAGGAACTGCAAGGTCATGGCTTAATTTGAAGAGAAAGCAAAAGAATAGTGGGATAATTAAATGACTCAAAGTTATATAAAAGCTTTATATTAAGAAAGTTGTTTGGTAACATATTTAACCAACCTTGACTTTTTATAATAACATTTAAGTTTGACTCAGCTTATGTATATATCACAGCATCCTTCAGACCCGCTTTTTTTTTAAAAAAAAAAGTTCATTACTAATATAATTCAAACTTCCTTGCACTCAAAATGAATGTCAGTCAGTATTGTGTCCATTTCCTTTAATATAGAGATTCTGTTGCTGCAGATGGTAATAAAATCAGTTATAGTACTGTCAAAAATTTATGGTGGTACTAAGTAATGGAACTACCATGAATCAATGGTTTAACTTGTTCTGTAAAATGGTGCATTTCAACACCTTCATATATTGCATGACTATGATGTAAGGTATTTTATACTTGGCATTTATTCCTAGCACACAAGCTGTTGTTTTGCCACAAAATAGAATATCAGACAAGAAGTTATTCTTTCCATTCACCTGAGTAGCTTCCAAGTCTTGGGGCGTTGTTATCAGCACCATCATAAAAATCTAAAGAGTCCCAGTTATGCTCCGTTGCAAAACTTATCACTTGTACCTATTAAGGACAGAGACATAGGGCAAAATTACAAGACAATATGGAATTGTTCTATTTCATATTATATTGCCAGAAATGATTCATTATTGGAGGGTTCATTCAGGCTTATGGATTTTGACTAAATATTGGATTTCAGCCAATTCTATTTCTAAATATGACCTGATGCACAATAATGATTGTAATCACTGAAACCTGTCTCTCTAATTCCCCCCGCACAAACACACACTACTCAATTCTGAAAATAGACATCCTATAATTAGCTATGTATCATTTTTTATTATTTTATTTTATTTATTTAATTTGTCAATCGCTTAGAAGATAATAGGTACAAGTATAAACATGAGTAAGAATACAGGAAATAGGTATGAATAAATGGGGACAATAGGACAGGGATATGTATCACTATTACATACTTACTTCTCTGTTAGTGGGATTTGGGCAATAGCTTGTTTGCTTACAAGTTAGACTCTATAATACAGGTAGTCTTTTCTTAATGACTGATTAGGTTACAACTGTTCAAAGTTACAATGGTCACAGAAAGGATACTTTATGATCAGTATAGCATTAACATTTCTCAGAGTCATGTAATCACATATCGGGCTCAGGCAGGGATTGGTCCAGCCTAATCACACAGATAAAAGGGTTATGCTCAGTACACCATTGGTCAAGGAATTCTGGCAGGCAGTATCCATGAGAAGAACCTATATGTCATGGTTTCCACCCTTTAGAAGAGTGGTTCCCAAACTTTTTTTCAGTCCGCCACCCCCTTGGTGCTACAAACTCATCCTCAGTGCCCTCCACCCAGGGGTGGGATTCAAATTTCTTAATAACTGGTTATGTGGGTGCAGCCTAATTTATGGGTGTGGCTTGGTGGTCATGTGTCTGGGTGGGTGTGGCCATGTGGCCATTTGATTGGCAAACCAAATAACAAGTGGTCCTTGCTTAAAGGCCAGTTGCTTAGCAAGTTTTCTAATTTATGACTGATCTCCCCAGAGCTGCTTTACCTGTTTTTGGAGTTTTGACAGCCATGCACATGTGCACGCACACACACACACACACACACACACACACACACTCCCGTCTAACCCTGCTGGAGCAGGTGGTTGGACTAGATATCTCATTCACTTTCTCCTTCATCTCTCTCTCTCTCTTTCTCTCTCTTTCTCTCTCTTTCTTTTTTCTTTCTCTTTCTTTCTCATGGTCATGACTTTACCTTCCTCCCATGGCTGACTGCCCGGGAAGGCTGCCAGGGCTGAGCCATTGTTATCGTTGGGCTCCCCGCCAGCCCATGTCGCCCTTGTCATGAATGCCTGCAGCCGCTGCATGTTTTTTTCAGTGTGGCTGGACTGCAGCCACACCAAAAAAAAAAAAACACATTCGGTTGGAGGCATTTTGCAACATAAATTACCACTACCGGCTTTGCTTGCTCCACTTCTCCAATGCATCACTGTGGCCACATTCTAGGCCCCGGGTCTGTAGGTCCACCCCACTGAACCCGCCGCACCAGAGGGACTTGCCCAAGCAAGTCTGAGCGGAGTGCTGCAGTAGTCAATGGGGTGAGCCTGCATGGCCGACGGCTAGAACACAGTGGCGGTGCTGCATTGGAGAAGAAGAGCAAAGCCAGAGGTTAGTAAATTTTGCTGCAAAAAGCCTCCAGATGCCCTTGAAGTGGTGTTTTTTTTTTTTTTTTTTGGTGCAGCTGGAAAAAAAGACGTGGCATCTGAATGCTTTTTGCAGCAAAAATTACTGACCTTCAGCTTTGCTTGTCCTGCTTCTCCAACATGCCGCCATGGCCATCAGCGATTGTCGCACATGCACGCGATGTCACGCATGTGCAATAAGGACTGACTGGGCAGGGGATGGAAGAGCAGGTGGAGAGGAGTGGGGCCAGCCAGGGACCTGTTTTACTGGTTTTCTGAACTACCAGGAATGATAATGAACCAGTAGTATCCCTGATTTGTGCCCTGCGAGGGGCCCACCTCCAGCACTCCTCTGCCACCCCCTTGCCTCTTAGCGCCCCCTGCTCCCCCTTGCCTCTAAGTGATCCTACCCCCCCCAGGGGTGGTACCACCCACTTTGAGAATCACTGCTTTAGAACATCATTCCCCTTGAAGTGAGACCCATAATGACCTTCGTGGCCTTCCGCAGGGGCCCAAAAACTGGGTATACTGATTGTTCGGGACTCTCATTGGGGGTATTCAAAACTGGAGGTGGTTAATGGATGAAAAGAAGATTCCACCTCCATCCTGTTCTATATTGATACCTTCCTTAGCTATATTTTATCTTGTTCTAAACTAACTAAAGCCTATTTCAAACATTGCCTCAGACTTCTAGAAGTGGAAACAAGTTATTTAAAGATAAGAAGATTAATCAGAATTAAAAATTAAATCATCTGATAGGGAGGAATAGGGCATGTTTCGCCATGAGAAGATAAGATTTAGATGGAATATGGCAATGTTCTTCAAATATCTGAAAATTGAACTCACAGAAGAAAGTCAAGGCTTGCTTTCTATCATTTCACAAATAATCGGCTTAAGTTAGTCAGATTCTGAGTAAATTTTAGAAATATCTTCCTAACATCAGAAAAATTATGAAGATAATGATGGATTCCTGTTCAATGAAAATCAAGGAGAATCTAGAGATTTGTCATCTATCAGAGTTTCTTCATTCTGGTAGAGCCAACTTCCCTTCTCTATATTCCAGTAGAAAAACATTCCCTGAAGATGTCCAGCACAAGTCTGAAAGCTCAGAAGGCTAAATCTGAACTTGACTGACCTAGATTGGATCATGCAAAGTTACTTCCATTTGTATTTCTGCATATGGCTCTTGAATTTATAATCTTATGCATTTTTATGCATATGGCTCTTGAGTTTATAAATTTATGATTCATATGTTTGGAAATGTAGAAAAATTAAATATTCTATAAACCAGTGTTAAAGTACTAAATACAGTTAGAGGAGAATGTACCAATTCATTGTTATTGCATATTTCCTTTACTTCCATCATCAAGTATAAGACACATGATGCAGGAGGTGACCAGGCTGAACTGAGGGAGGAGTCAAGTACATCATTTTGTAGAAAGTGTAAGCTTTAAATATTTTTTATACTCATTTGAAATGCCAGAATCTCCTGGTTTCCCCAGCACTTGACACATATCAGTGTAACACGTTCAGTGTGGCCAGTAGTGTGTTCACATACCAATGCTCTTAAACTAAGGATGCCTGATATAATGTGAATTTTAATATAATTAGTTGATAATTAGATAAATGGCTTAAAATACTGAAGATACCACAATGTTTTCACATCATGAGTTAATTAACTTCTCAAAACCAAAATTAAATATGGTTCAAAGGTCTTTGCATGACTGATAAAAAAAATACTCCCTTCATCCCTGTTCTAGTTGTAATCATAAATGCTGTTAAGACAAGGTTACAAATTACTAATGCTGTTTGAATTATTGGATTTTTTTTAATAGTGAACCATCTAATTCTCACTATGAGAGAATCTGAACATGTGCATATGTGTGTGTGTGTGTGTAGCTGCTAATAACTCAAATAATATTCTAAGTTTCTCAGAGAATCCATTGTATAATCAAATGAGAAAAAGTAACCAGCTGCCTTAAAGCAATACCATATGCTTTGACTACTAGTAGTTTTGCAACAATGACATTCTCAACAAAGTGATTTAATGAGTGATTCATGTCACTTGTTAAAGAGCTGCATATCTTGATTAGCTGCTATAAATTAAGATCATTATTTACATTCTCTATTTATTCAATGTTAACAGATTTCATAAGCTTTGTCAAGACCATATTCCAAAGCTGTATCATATAGCATGTATTTATGTAGGTATGCATGTCTTGAAGATGTACAGAGATTTGGATTTGATGGGCAAACTCTGAGTTAGGAACATGTGTTAATATGTATGTAGCACCTAACTCAGCTAGGTCTCTTTCTGTGTAATCACAGTTTCCCTCTGCAGCTGACACACAAACACACACAGAGAGAAACTTGTATAGCAATAACAATAGCGCTTAGATTTATATACCGCTTCACAGTGTTTTATGGCCCTCTCTAAACAGTTTACAGAGTCAGCATATTGCCCCCAACAATCTGGGCCCTCATTTTATCCACCTCAGAAGAATAGAAGGCTGAGTCAACATTAAGCCTGTGGGGATTTGAACTGCCAAATTTCAGGCAGCCAGCAGGTAGCAGAAGTAGTCTGCAGTATTGCACTCTAACCACTGTGCCACCATGGCTCAAAATATGCATGCATTTGTAGGCATTACAAATGTCTCTGGGGCACAACAGATTATAAAGTTGACATCACTGTCCCATCTGGCTTTGTCCTTACCATATCTATATAAACAAGAGTTACTTTTTTTTGGCTATATCACAGATGGAGAACTTTGGCATGTCATATTTTCTGTAAGCTCTACACAAATCACTTTCTTATCCATTAAGCATATGTATTACTCATAATAGAAGAGAGAGACAGTTAGAGAGATTCTATCAAAATGAATTAAATATCCTTCATTTTTCTGATAAAGAAAAAAAAAACATTTTTCAAAATAATTCAGACACAAAGCACTAAAGCGGGTTTCAAAAATTGGAAGGAATTGCAAAAATATTCACAAGAGGAAAAAAGGACACAAAATAGTATTTTTGTTTATGAGTCAAACAAAAACAGGCCTGCTTAATTTTTAAATCTCTTAATGGTAAAAGCTGTTAACATTTGTACAATTAGAAGTATTTTTACCTGAATCCCAGCTCCCTCTGGCACCGTGATCTTCCACACACAATTCAGATTGTTGTCATATGGCTCAGGATATCCCGGAGATAAAATTGTTCCTTTACGATTAGTTAAAACACCTCCACAGGGTACTAGAAGCAGATACATTAACTATGGAAATGGTTCATATATCAAAACAGAAATGTAATGTAATAAAAGCTTACATGACTACAGGCATTATCATTCTGAGAAGTTTTACAGTACAATTCCAGAATTCAAGACAGACTTGAGGAAAGAAATTGGAAGCAAATAATCTACTGAAGAAATAAAGCCTTGACACAACAGATTATCTGTTTCAAAAACTGGAAATATATCAAATTACTTCAAAACCTATTTTTTTTAATGGAGTAAGATGAATGTATTGCTGTAATTATTTATACATAATTTACTTCATTATGCTGTTGTTGTAGCTGAACAATTAGGCAAAAAATAATAACTGAAAATTTGACCTAATACGATGACGCTTGGATGGATTTATAGTTTCCCCTATTAAAAAATGCACCTATTATTTAAAAATTAAATTAAATTCAGAAGCAACTTTGAGAGCTTCTGGAGAGGATATCAAAGGAATGGGAGGGTCTGTAGGCAACCAGCCCATTCCTATGTCTCATGCATAATCTGCATGTCAGGGATAGACAGCATTTGTAAAGAACCACAGTAATGATTTTGAAGAAGGAATGTGGCAGTTAGCAAAATATGATTTAAGCCCAAGAAAAAAGGGGCTAGGCAGACTCCATCGCCAAATTTAATTCTCTTTGTTGTAAGAGGGAGGACTGGAAAATGCTGTTAGGTTTTTAAGGGTGCAGGCCAGGTAAGGAAACATATTGGGGCTATTGATAGAAATCAAAGGAGTAATGAAATCTTGCCCACATAGGTGATTTAAAGATACATTCATTGCAATTGTCACATTCATTTTTAAGGTATTCTCTGTGGTTCTCTATGAGTCCATTATAGTCCTGAGATTTGAGGTTATGTCCCTTGACACAGAAGATGTGTAAAACATGTGAATGAGTAGCCAAGTAGGAAAGCTGGCCCATAAACCTCAGTCAGAAAAGAATGAGGTAAAAGGATGATCAAGTTACCATAAATATTTATTTGGGTTATCTATGCTGGGAAATTCTTGTTCTGGAGATAATATTAGAGATTTTCCATTTCATTCCAAATCTCCCCCCCCCCCCAACAAAAAAAAATGAAATATGCAATAATACATAATAATTGAATGGGAATTGAGAGTGAGATCCCAGTGAACTCCTGGAAACTTTAGTGAATACCCAGAAACTGAACTTGGGAACACTGTTGTATAGTGTGTTCTGTAGTCCATGCCATAAATGTGATGCTGAAGAACTGCTGCTTGATATGTAGGGCTTTAATTACAAAACTCTGAGGCATTTAAATTTTATCACTGATATTAATACAGCTAAATTACCCTTCAGACTTCTTCAAAATAATAATATCCATATATATTTCTTGCATACAACATAAATATGAATTGCATCCAGTACAGATATCTATTGCAATGACAGTAATATTGGACCTAAATAGAAAGAATGCAGTTGGGTCCTGCATTGAAATTTAATGCTAAATATGAATGATACTTTCGGTCAAGCCACTAGACATTCTAATATAATCACATTAGGCTGTCACCTAAATACAGACATTCTGCTAGAATTTTAATAGCTTGAAGAAATGATTGATGAGAAGTTTTATCAGCACTATTAGTAGCCAATATATCATTCTGGCAGAAAAGCATTATTAAGTCCTGTGGCTCATTTCATTAGATACAAATATGAGAACCTGAAGAATATGCAGAAGAAGGAAACTTATCTAAGTAATGAATACAGGAGTTACATTTTGTAGTGCATATAACTGATAAAATATGTCAAGGACTACATGAATAAACTAAAGGTCAGAGTCACTTAAACAGTTTAAATAATTACTGGTAAAAGCAAGAGCAGACACAATGACTGATAATTGATATCTGTAAGGAAACACTGAGGTATTTGCTAGCAAGCCGTGGCCATGTGTAGCATTTCAATTACAAAACTCATTGTCTAATTGCATGTTTATGTTAGAAGAGCAGCATATGTATTGTTCCAACCTGCCCCCCTGCCCAATATGTTACTGCAATATATTTTTACTAGTCGATTTTAACCAGTTGACCAGTTTTATTGGTTTATTTTAATCAGTTTAATTAGTTGAGCTGTTGTCTATTCTGCTTAGAGCCAAGTGCAACTGAAGAAGCATATAAGTAAATAAACAAAATAAATAAATAAACAAACAAAATGCAGATATATCGCTATTCATGAATAAATTAGATTCTTCAACAACCTGAAGAAAATGCTGGCTCCTTTCAATTTTGAAGGGTGTGCCTTTCCTCTTAGTTATGGCAATTTTAAAAATCTTAAAAGCAGGAGAGCATGGTGTTACATTGCTATAGGGTTTATAATAGGTTCAAATGAACTGGTCATTTTATCTCAAACTATAAAGATAAGCAGAATATATCCATCCCATACTGTTAAAATAAAAGACCCCCTGCAAATAATCAAATTTTGGCTACTCACCAACACATGTAGGAAGGGTATCATTCCACTGTGCCAATGCATTGGGCACTGTGTCGCATCTAATTGCTATTGAACCATACAGTATGTAGCCTGGATTACACTCAAAAAGAACCAATGAACCAACTGCAAATTCATTTCCAATTCTTTTTCCAAATCGTGGTTCAGGCACTGAACTGCACTGTGTTGAACTTGTTCTTGGAACCGCTAGAAACACAGTAGAGATAATATATACTGTTTCATGGCAGAAAATGATATAATACTAAATATATTTATCACAGTTTAAATAAGAGGCTCAAATGGCTAGAAATGCAACAAAAACTTCCATCCCCATTACATAACAGAATAATTGTATCTAGCTTTTCATAATATGAAAAGTACTGTTTCATTGAATTAATATAAAAAGTGAAATTCTTATTTTTATGACGGGTAAATATTTAAATTAATTAGCTACATTTTTATGAATCTTTGCTCTGGTTGTCATATTGATATTCAGATTTTTAAAGGCTAAATGTTGACATGCAATTATTTTAAAGTGTCTGATCCATTTACAAAAAGAGAAACAATGGAAAGCTCTGCTCTTTATATACACTGGATTACCCCCACTTTTTTCTTCATAGATAGGATTGCCTTGTAAATTCAAATAACATGTTTTTAATATTTAATAACAAAGTTAGTTGTACTGCTCCATATAACATCACTGTCTATATTCAGATATAGAAATATGTATCTGAGCAAAAAGTTAGATTGAATATTAATAGATAAGTGAAATAGCAAAAAGATCTGGTCATCACTTTTCCCCTTTAGATTTCAACCCTTATGAAAGCATTGCAGAAAAATACAAAAAAGGAAGAGGAAGGAAAAGAAGGAAGGGAAGGAGGGGGGAGGAAGAAAAGGGAAAGAAAGAAAGAAAGAAAGAAAGAAAGAAAGAAAGAAAGAAAGAA
>NW_020769330.1:4537251-4558352 GCF_900518735.1 Pseudonaja textilis
AAAAAAGGGAAAAGGAAAGAAAGGAAAAAACAAAAGGAAGGGGAAGGAAGGGAGGGAAGAGAAAAAGAGAGAGAGAAAGTAACTTTTTTTGCAGCATTCCTACTAACTTGGCATATTTTCTGATTAAAAACAAAAAGATTTTGAGGTTCAGGCTAAATACAAAAAAACTTTAGATTAAATCTGTGGGCTACTGCTTAAATATCTGCTACAACATTCAATATAATCCATTCCATTTAGGCCCTGGTGCATTCCAGCACTGACTTTTAGATTTTCTATCATTTATATACTGCTGTATCGTCTTCAAAATGTCAATAATGAAAACATTCAAAATAATCAGACATAGTAATATAACAGTAAATGGTTTAAAAAAAAACCCTGAAAAGTCAGTAAAAGGTGAGAAATTAGCAAATCAAATTAATGGAAACATGTTAGAGGTATTTATGCCCCATACCTTGATAGACGAAGTGAAATCCTTTGGCTGTAACAGGTCCAACTGAAGTAAATCGGACAGTTATCTGGTTTTTTGAGCTCAATGGAAGGGATTCTCCTACTCAAGAAAAGAAACACTGCACCTCAGAAACAATTTTCTGTCAAGAATCCTATAATATAATTTGCTGAATATTTCAAAGGTTCTTATCCTTCTGTAAGTATCTTGTATAAAATGAAGGGCTTTTTGTTTTGCAATAAGCCTATAAAAACTAATGACCTTTGTTATGTCCTGAGGACTCAAGGAGTTCTCACTCAGGTCCACTCACTTACGTGGGCGTTATTTCCCCCATTCCCATTGGTTGGTCCTCCCCAGCAGCCAGCTATAAAAGCAGGCTGCGGGACCCAACCAGTTGCTGATTGCTGCGAGCCAGTTCCAGGTTTGGCAAGCACGGTCAGCCCTTTATTGTAAAATAAAGTATTGTTGCATTCATGCTCTGGTCAGCCTCTCATTGCTCAAACTTAACACTGGCGACGAGGATGGGATGGCTACCAGAAGCACCTTGCAACCGCTGAGTCACTAGCCACCGATCCGCAGCCCAGAGAGAGCGATCGGTTGGCGATAAGGGAAACGCTGATCCGCAGCCAGAGAGAGCGGTCAGCCAACAAAACGAGCGATCAAAAAGAGCAAAACGCTGATCCGCAGCCAGAGAAAGCGGTCTGATTCAAAAGTTTGTTAGCCCCGCTACGGGGAAAGTGAAGCGCTGCGAGCCGCAGCCGCTCTGCAATTGGCGCGAAATTCAAACGGGTGTCATTTGAATTTCGAGTCAGTAGGAAACACAGCACAGCGCTGTAGGAAGTCACTAACGCCCACTTTTTGGCGCGAATCAAGACACCTCCAACGGCTAGCAGCCAACGTGGTAACCCAGAGAGAGAAAGAGAGGGTAGCAAAAAAACCTCTCCAGAGCTGATATCACTAGCGCTCGTAGTCCCAGAGAGATTTTTTTCCGCAGGTAGCCCAGCCGTTCAAGCACCATGAGTTCTAACCCAGTATTCCCGGCGTTTAAACCAGACGAAGAGAAGTGGGAATCGTATAAGAACCGCTTCAATCATTACATCGATGCGGTCGGCCTGGCGGACGCGGGAGAGCACCGGAAAAAATCCTATTTCCTAATCTACTGCGGAGCCACCGTTTACGATACCGCCGCAGCACTCGTAGCGCCGAGAGAATTAAAAATCGTTCCGTGGTCCGAGTTGCTCGAGATCCTCACTAACCACTACGCTCCCAGGCCTTCACAAATCGCCAGGAGGTTCACGTTCCGTATGAGGAAGCAATCAAGTAAGGAGACCATCAATCAATATATGGCCGCCCTCAGAACAGCAGCCCTGCACTGCGGGTTTGGAACATACCTGGAGGACATGCTCCTCGATCAATTAGTTTGTGGGGTCAAGGATCTCAACCTACAGAGGCGCCTGCTAGCCCTAGCAGCCGAACTAGCAACGAACTCAGCCACCGAAATTCAGGGCCCAAGTGCCAAGCTAGCATCGTTCCCAGTCCATTCCGAAGAGGTGGAAGCGGAGGAAACCCACGACGATGAAAACGACATCCACCGCCTCACCAACGACAGACGGTCGCAGGTAGGGGCCAAACAAGAATACACCGGTCCGCCCAAGCACATCACACTGTGCTTAGCATGTGGGGGATCACATCAAAGGGCCACCTGCAAGTTTAAAGGAGCCACTTGCAACAACTGCCATAAGAGGGGGCACATCGCGAGAGTCTGCCAAGCCCCCCAAAGCGCTGCTCACAGACCCCCATCCTCGCACTCGGGACCACAAAGGCAAGTATTAAACTGTAGCACGCACCGCCTTGCCAGGCGTACTTGCCACACTGTTAGTAAAATTTCTTTCTCCATTTCCCTAGAAGGTAAACCGTGCCACATGGAGGTTGACACAGGGTCAGCGCTCTCAATAATCTCGTGGAACACCCTCAAGAGACTCCACCCCGGCCTATCTACCACCCGGCTTCAGAGATGCCAGTTCCGTCTGAAGGACTACCAGGGGAAGGCCATTCCCGTGATCGGCAGAGGCAAGTTCTTTGTCAGTTTTAGAGCTTTTAAAGGCCACCTACCTCTAGTGGTAGTTAACGGCGATCTACCCACCTTATTGGGGCTCGATTGGTTTCCCCACCTCGGCCTAGGGCTAACAGGAGTCCATGCTGTCTCAACCTCAGACACTGACTCCTTATTCGCTGACTACGCAGATGTGTTCAGCGAGGAGCTGGGGTGTTATAATGGAACCCCCATCTCGTTCACCGTTGACCCCCAGGCAGTCCCAATCAGATTAAAACCACGTAGAGTTCCATTTGCTATTCGACCAAAACTAGACGCTGAATTGGATAAACTACTAAAACAAGGGGTCATTGAGCCAACAGATTTCGCCAAGTGGGAGACGCCCATTGTCACACCCCTCAAAAAAGATGGTAGCCTGAGAATTTGCTTGGACTACAAGACAACAATCAATAAATATTTACAAGTTAGCGCCTACCCTGTGCCCGTCATTCAGCACTTATTGCACACATTCGAACCGGGCAGTATTTTTGCTAAATTGGACATGTCTCAAGCATATCAGCAGTTCCCTGTTGATAACCAAACAGCGGAACTTCAGACCATCGTCACTCACAGGGGTGCCTTCCGATGCAAGCGTCTCCAATTTGGCGTAAGTGTTGCCCCAGGTATTTTTCAATCCCTCATGGAGCGGATTTTACAGGGCCTCCCTGGTGTAGTACCCTACTTCGACGACATCTTGGTCTCGGCCAGGGACAGACCCCAACTCTTCCAGAGAGTGCGAGCAGTGTTAGAGAGGTTCAGACAGCATGGCCTCAGGTTAAAAAAAGAAAAATGCGCCATTGCCACTAGACAGGTGGACTTTCTGGGTTATAAAATTGACGCCTCTGGCATTCACCCCCTGGAGTCCAAGGTTAGGGCAATCCACGAAGCTCCCACACCAACCTCCAAAACGGAGCTACAAGCCTTCTTGGGGCTGCTGAACTTTTATGCATCCTTCTTGCCCCATAAAGCCTCAGTAGCCGAACCCCTACACAGATTACTAGACAAAAAGTCACCGTGGCACTGGGGGCACAAAGAAGACCAGGCGTTTAACGCCGTCAAATCACTACTTACGTCAGAAGCAGTGCTCATCCAATTCGACCCCAACCTTCCTTTAGTACTGGCAGCAGACGCATCCCCTTTTGGAATTGGGGCGGTCCTTAGTCACAGACTCCCCAATGGCGCCGAAGCCCCCATCGCCTTTTTCTCCAGGACGCTCTCGGCCACGGAGCGAAATTACAGCCAAATAGACAAGGAAGCCCTAGCAGCTGTTGCAGCCGTGAAAAAGTTTCACGAATTCCTTTTTGGCCACTTCTTCGAACTGGTCACCGACCATAAGCCCCTCCTGGGCCTACTGGCCGGCGACAAACAGACGCCTCAAGTCCTTTCCCCTAGGATGACAAGGTGGACACTTTTCCTAGCGGCCTACTCATACAAACTTATTCACCGCCCGGGCAAAACTCTATCCCACGCCGACGCTCTCAGTCGCTGCCCCTTACCCGCTCCGGCTGAAGACCCAGCTCCTGTCAACGCCATTTTCGAAATCACCCAGTTGGACCTGCCCATCACCGCCCTTGACATCGCCGCTAAAACCAAGGCAGACCAAACGCTCGCCCAGGTGCTCGACTGGGTGAGGAGGGGGTGGCCGGGAGGCAACGTTGATAACAAATTCGCACCCTTTAAGACTCGCATGCAGGAGCTGTCCAGTTTGCAGGGTTGTCTACTGTGGGGCACTCGAGTGGTCATTCCGACCTCGCTGCGTACCCGAGTCCTGGAGGCGTTGCACGGGGGACACCCCGGCATCGTGAGAATGAAGGCATTAGCACGCAGCTACGTGTGGTGGCCGGGTCTAGACGAGGACATTGTCAATTGGGTAAGTTCCTGCAGCATTTGCCAGGAATCCCGTCCTGCTCCCCCCATTGCCACTCCTACCAGATGGGAGAGCGCCAGCGCCCCTTGGTCTAGAATCCATATCGATCTGGCCGGCCCCGTGCATGGAAAGATGTTCCTAGTGGTCGTGGACGCTTATTCCAAGTGGATAGACGTGGCACTGCTATCCACGACCACCACACTAGCAATCACCAACGCGTTAACGCGCCTGTTCGTTACACATGGACTGCCCGACTCCTTGGTCTCCGATAATGGCCCACAGTTCGCATCAGTAGAATTCAGCCGTTTTGCAGCCAACCTAGGCATTCGCCACATTTTCACAGCCCCATTTCACCCTGCGAGTAATGGATTGGCTGAAAGGGCCGTCAGGACCACCAAAGAGGCCCTCGCTAGGTTTGGCAGAGATGACTGGCACCACAAACTCTCACGGTTCCTGATGAGCCAGCACTCAACCCCCTGTGCAGTCACCAATAAGTCCCCAGCGGAACTTCTGATGGGCCGGCGCCTGAGGACTGTATTGGATAGACTGCACCCACAATACTGCCCTGACTCTCCCCTCGCTTCTACTTCGGGGGTTAGACATTTTATGTTACAGGAGCCGATATTCGCAAGGAATTTCGCTGGGGACCCACTTTGGATTCCAGGCGAGGTCATCGCCGTCACCGGGCCGAGATCGTATAGAGTCAGGCTGGAGGATGGTCGCGTCTGGAGGAGACACATAGACCAACTCAGAAGGCGCCTCAGCAACCTCGCCAACGAGAACCCAGAGTCTCCAGTCGAAAGGGAACCGTCTCATCCGCCGCCCAGCCACATCGCACCCAGCGACCAGTCTGCGCCAGCGGTCGTCCCGGTCAGCCCAAACTCAGACAACAGCGCCCAGAGAGCTGACCAGCCTGATCCGACCCACGAGACCTCGACCCCAGTAACCAACCCGGTGGTTTCCGAGGATGCCCAGTCCAGAGAGAGTGTTGGCGACACTATGCCGGCTCAACCGTCACAGACTGATACCGAACAGACAGACAATGTTCCCGAGTTGCGCCGCTCCAGGCGCCAACACAATCCCCCCGTCTACCTCAAGGACTATGCATGTTCGCATCTGGGGGGAAGGGGTGTTATGTCCTGAGGACTCAAGGAGTTCTCACTCAGGTCCACTCACTTACGTGGGCGTTATTTCCCCCATTCCCATTGGTTGGTCCTCCCCAGCAGCCAGCTATAAAAGCAGGCTGCGGGACCCAACCAGTTGCTGATTGCTGCGAGCCAGTTCCAGGTTTGGCAAGCACGGTCAGCCCTTTATTGTAAAATAAAGTATTGTTGCACTCATGCTCTGGTCAGCCTCTCATTGCTCAAACTTAACAACCTTGGCTTATTATTTCATTATCTACTAGTACATTGTTTCAAAGCAAACTGGAACATCATTCCACCAGAGATTAGAATAGCCACCACTCTAACACTCTGAAGACCTGGTTCTGCCAATGGGCCTGAGGAACACAGAGTGGGATGGAGCCCATTAAATGGCTTCTATAATGTATTGTCGCTGGTTATTTTATGATATATGACTCTCTCTTTTATTATTTTTATTGTTTTTATATGATGGCACTCTGAGAACTGCTATTCACTTTACCGAATATCAGTTTGTTTAGAGTTTTCATCAATACTGAGGGCAGCTTGTGTCCAGCCAAAGCAATCAGATCCACACACAAAGGGTTCAAGCTTACTACTTGGTTATACTCTGCTTATAATACATGAGTTTCCCCAGACTGCTTGCCTTCACTTGGGAAGAAAGATATAAGGTTCCATGGAGAATATCATTTAGAATATATTAAGTGTGGGGTGGGGGTAGGGGGTGGGGGGTGGGGTGGGGTTTCAGTCATAGTTCTCTTGAGGCTGCACAATGACTCAAGGTTAATGATCCGTCCTACTTCCCAGCTGATAATTTCCCAACATCTTGGCACTGGCACAAAAATGAAATTGGTCTGGATTGTGAAATTTAAAATGAAATTAATGTGTAGTGGCATATCTTTTTTTTATAAAATTCAGGTGAAATTCTATAATATATTTTCTTTGCATAAACAGTTATGTCAAGTCATGCTAAGTATCTTTCAATTGAAATCTTTGCATGTCATAATTCTATCATTATTATGCATGTAAATCATCATCACTGTGTAAACTACATACACTCTTTTCTGAATGTATAGCCTGTAGGCACATCTCCAGAATTCTTTTAATTAACTACAGCTTTGAGGATATTGCTAGTGGAAGACGAGACTGATGGTCGCTGAATTTATCTCATGTTAGATAATGGAAAAAATACATTTATTTTCTTGCATGATGCAGTTCCAACAAGAACTGCATGTTATCTGCAATTAATTAAAAATAAGATAAGATTAATTAAAAATAATCTGATTAATTATGTTAAAAATTATTACCTTTGATGGGAAAGTGGGTTTTAGATTACAGAGAAAGGGAAGCACTGCAATGTAACTATTTATTGTGCTGTAACTCTTTTTAAATCTTAAGAAATATTTGAATATTAATGACTACTGCTCTTTTATTTGTTAGAATAGTTACAAAAACATGTTTGAAGCCTGGAAAATAAAGAAAAAACATTAGAAACTCACACTAGGTACACCTTATTCCCTAATTATTCTCAAATAATTATTTCCTCTCTCTCTCTCTCTCTCTCTCTCTCTCTCTCTCTGTGTGTGTGTGTGTGTGTGTGTGTACTGATAATCTAAGGTATCCATCACATTGTTTCTTCTTCTTTCAACTGATATCCCGTAATCCCATAATAGTGTCAATTTAATTTTTAATTTATGCATTCTTGATTGTTCTTCCATGTTCAAATCCAATTATTCTCAGCAGAACTATCTAGAGTAAAAATTACTTCAATATATAACTTATTTAGGACAGTTTTGTTATGAGATACCTGAATGTGATCCTGAAAGTGAAGATAATAAGGATGATTGCTGAGTTGGCCCATCATATACTTCAACCACATCATGGAGAGATGTCTGGAAAAATACAAACTGGCCAAAAACCACTAAAAGGTTTGGGGGAAAAAAGGGAAAGGAAAAGTTGAATGAAATACTGTATTTTTTTTTCAATTTCTGGCCACATATACACTAAAATTATACTGGTATATTAAACCATAATAGAATAGGTACAAATGCAGTTATTTTTTTTCAGTTCAGTAGGATAAAAGAGGATGAAAAGTAGAATGAGGAATAAGCTGTTACAGATGTATGTTAGGAGGGAAGGTAATTAGGAAGCAACCTTTAGATCCAACATAGCTATCATATGAAATTGAGGAATATTTAGAACACTTTTTGTTCTCATTATGATTAGCAAAGGCCAGATGTGAGCAAAGAATAAGAAAAAATAAATTTGCATAGAAAGAAAACTTATATCTTTTTCATTCGAATATCATCATGCATATAATTTTGATTACAGTGTTGGAAGTTTAATCAATTTCAGTGTTATTATCTATTTTATTCATTAAACATGAAATTCAGTCAACTGAACATTTAAAAATGTATTATTATTGTTGTTGTTGTTGTTATTCCTGATTGCCTAATATTCCAAATGAACATGATTAGAATACATTAAGTTAAACAGATAAAAAGAAAAGATGAAGAAACATATGTGAAACATGGAACAAGGTGTGAGAAGTTTTATATCAAAATATATTTTACTTTTTACACTCTTTCCATCTTCCCTTAAAATATTAACAGAATCTATAACGGTCTGACAATCAGTGTCTCCACTAGATAATTGACAGCCAAGCTGAAACTAAATTAATCAAGTAAAAATAGCAAACGGGAAAATCCCTTTTTCAAACGTCTTCAAACCCCCAAATATGTTACCCAGACCTAATCCACTTATCAAAGGATAAGGGCTGGAAACACAAACAGTTAATTAAATTATGTCTTCTAGAGGAACTTCATATTCACAAGAATAAATATACCTACACACACACCCCTTAGAATCAGCACACGACACACAAACAAGCTCCCCCTTTTAAAAAATATCTGCTGTACCCCATTTCTCTGCAGCCTACTCCTAAATAAACGGTTTTGCTTTTAGGAATAAATATTTCTTCTTTCCTTACAGCTGTCTGGATTTCATTTTTATTTAATCTTGCACAGCCTCAGCTCGAATTAGAACCCCAAATTATTATTCTGACAAAGATTAATTAAGAATTACAGTAAGTTGGGATATAATGTTTCTACAATACAGATATGCAATGGCCAAGATATAAAGGTATAAAAGTGAAAAGTTTTAATAATGGAAAACTAGGTAATAAGGAGAGTAAAACTTCTTAAAGCTACTAAAGTTATCTAAAAGTAATTTGAAAGAAAAGTCAATTAATGAAACAAATATTTATTCTATTTTCCTAAATGAAGAAAAAAAAATCCCCATTTTATTTTGTTTTGGTCAGATTCCATCTCATTTATTGGTTCCACTTCTGGCCACTGGAAAAATGTTGGAACAGATTCAGTGAATATCAAAGAGAATAATCAGAAAACTAGTAATTAAACTCTATGCAGACATTCAAGGAACTAGAAACAAAGGCAAAGTAATAATACCATAACAGTTTTCAAGAACAAGAATGGATGCAACTTAAAAGAATCACAATTTGTTTTGCATTTAAGAGGATAAGATACAAAATAATGTATCTATTTCACAGGAAAACAGATTCCAATTGAATTGTACAGGAAAAAAAAGTAGTTAGAAAAGTTTGACAAAGGAATTTATATTAGATTCCTGCCTTGAGCAATGGTTGGACCCAGTTGCAAAAATGGTATCTTGCAACTGGTTGACTTGAAGGGTAGGGTATTTATATCAAATCTGGGGCAAAGAGTTATGTTATCTTAGTACTTTTTTTTCCTGCTGCTTTCCAAACCAGGATAATTATAATACTACTGAGATAGCAATTTTGGGGCAATGCCCTGGATATAATATTGTACCTTCAACTTGGTAACTATGTATAATGTATTCACCTATGAAAGTCTCTGCTTACATGGGACCTATGAAAACACTGCTAACTGTTGGAGAAATACAGGCTTCAAATGGGTCAAGAAATCTAATACTTTGCTAAGGCAAAATTCTTTTAAAAAGAAGGTACAGGAGGAACATAGTTCATTCTGACTCTCATCAGTCAACAAAGTTCTCTGCCCATTGAGAGTAGAGTAAAATTAAATCACCATGCCATATTTTCCTTTTGCTCTCCAGCTTTGGAGTTGCACTTCCTGCCTTGAACACTGGTGTAGAGGGGTGTGTGTGAATGAGAAACAGATTTGTCCTGGCAAGGTCAGAATACTTTTAGAAGGGGAAACTGAGTTTAGCTGATGGACATGGAATGTTATCTCAAAAGCAACAGAAGTGCATCTTTAAACAGATTTAACAAAGCAGGCTAGTTGATTATGTGTGCCTGCATCTGCAGGAATGCACATGAATATACACAAAAACACAAACTCCTTCAAATACTCTACAGCATTTTTACCTGCTATGTTTTTACAATGGATGGTTTTAATGTTTTTCAATGTTTTTTAGTTGTAAGGCACCCAGAGTTGTTGGATACAAGATGGGTAGCAAATAAATTTTATAAAAAATAAGTTTCAATTGTATCACTTTTAAATAACTCACTCTATCAGTTGTAATCAGATTTTATGAATGACTGAATGAATACATGAATTTCATATGATAATCTTCAAAAAGAAGTATTCCAATAGTTCCAAATACAAAATGCTCATAGGATCAGGCTTCTAACATTTATTTATTGTTTTACTCTTACCTTAAAATCTTTAAACTTTCAGAACTTAGGACTTTGTAACAAACTTTTTATATAAGTAGGTTATCTTAAAAAAACTGGTTCTGGTGAATTTTCTACTCTAAAATGATACATAACTCACAGAATAGTCATGTGTGAATTCTCTTAATTTATAGCTACATGTTCAGATATATAAGTATATGTTGTGACTTGGAGGTCTGAGCCTGCCTTGTTAGAAGATACAGACTTAAGCAATGAGGAAGAGAGGGATTTGGCCTCGAGGTTTGAGCCTGCTTTGCTGGAGGACACAGACTTCAGCCAGGAGGAAGAGGAGGATTTGGCTCTGAGGTTTGAGCCTGCTTTGCTGGAGGATTCGGAATCATCTTCCTCCCCAGGACCTTCCTCCCTGGTTGTGCCTCAGATGTCGGCAGATAATCAGGAGAGCGTAGTAGAGCCTTTGGCTGAGGATGAAACTGAGGAATGTTGGTTTGATACAAGGCAAAGACGTAGACGTAGACATGAAATGTAATGTAAAAGGAAATGTCAAATCAGGGACTGAGATGAGAGACTGACACGCCCCTCAGGAAATAAAAGGGGGGGGTGTTAGCTCTGAATCCTCATTCGGGACAACTTGTTTATTTGGGATAGAAGCTTTGACAAATTCTCTGTGCGTTTGCCTTTGATTTATGGTCTTGTCTTGTTATCGGACTTGGCAGGCAGCTTTTGGAAGACTGCCAAGGACTTCTCCAGCCAAAGGAATTTAACTCTGTTGTTCCTGGTCCTGTCTGTTTATTTATATTCCTTTGGAAACTTGGGCTCTCACCTCATGGTCACAGGTGAGACAGAACAAGTATAGTATAAGTAAGTATATTATATTATGAAAAACAAAGAATAGATTTCCACAATATAAATTGTTGATTGTTGTAAGCTTTCATGAAACATTTATGAAAAGCAACAGTCCTAATAATAAAACCACATACTTGAAATACATTGAGTTATTTAAATTTCAAATGTTGTTCAAATTTTATGAAGGTGTTAAAGGGAATTATAAATGTTAAATTTAACTGAACATTCTGGATACCAATCTGAAGCCTACCATTACTGGAAAAAACTGAGTTTGAAGAATGGTATACAAAACTCATGAACAAATATTTAAAGAAACAAATAAAAAATACTCATTTGTATGACTTAATTTGGAGTAGAATCAGGGTAACTGAACATCTGCTGCTTCCTAGGATTGATCTCACAACCTTCTGAGTGAAAGGTAAGTGTCTTCACCACTAGGCTACCCCACTGCTCATTTAAGAAATAAATGACATTTAGAGATGTTCTGAATTAACCAAAAAGATCATTAATGGAGTATGACAAGAAAATGCAGCAGCTATACACAAATATTTTCAGATTGCCTCACCAAACATATAAGTCAAGCATTTAGATTTTGGTAATATTCTCATCTTCAGGATCTCATCAGGAGGGAAAGGCTTTTATATTAACATTTTAAAAAGAGAAACATTGCCTGGCAAGCAATGCTGACTAAGAAGAGCATTGGACCCATCACTGACACAAAACATGCATGGGGTACTGAAGAAGTCAGAGTGGGAGATCAGTTCGGCACTGATTTCTTCCTTCTTGCTAAACTGTAACAAAATTATTAAAGGGTGTGAACCTAGATTTCTTCCTTGGCTGTCATCAAAATTTAAATTTTCAGAGTAAGTCATTTGTGTTTAGTTCTAATTATAATTTCCTAACAGTCATGGTTGTCCCAAAGGTGCTTTTTAAAGAGGCAACTGGACTGTGTTGTTTTTCTTTGAAGACATTTTACTTCTCATACAAGAAGCTTCTTCAGCTCTGACTGGATGGTGGAGAATGGAAAGATTTGTACTCCTTGAAGACAGCTGGTTATTTGCAGTCTTTTAGAGAATCGTCAAGGCCACTTGGAGGATTTTCTGTGTCCTCAGGGACACCTGAGTAGTGCAAATGGACACGGAGCCTTCTTGGAACTGTTGAAAGGACTGTGTTATAGACTGGAGATAGATGATAGATGACCAAGAATCTCTATCTAACAGACATAGTCAGCTCAAACAAATTCCCACTACCACCACTGCACCAATTGCTTTGTTAAATGTAAAAAGAAAAAAAAAAGTATATTAAATTAAACAAAGTTGTAATTATCACTCAATACAAGGTTATTTAATTGAAATTAACAGAACTACGCAGGAAGGTGAAAAACCATTACAGAAAATTATGTGAGCTTTAAAATTGGCAAAGAGAAAAACCCAGAACTCAGCTATAAAAATGAATAAATATGAAAGCAAATAATTCATGAAGGAATTATGGATGTAGAGGAAGAAAAATATCATCTTGCTTTTTTTTTTTCTTCAAAAGATGGATGGTTTCAATGAAGTTCGAAAGTACTTACAAAGTATTTTAGAATCAAAATAAAACTTTGGAAACTTTAACATCTGAGAAGGAATTTCATTCCTTGGTATTAGTCTTGATAGATGTAATTTATTTTCTGTTTATACTGAAATAGTCCTCAATCTTCACCTGGCAAATGTTGTTATCCCCTTCATCTCATCTAAATGGTCCTCATTACTATATCATATATCATTGTGTATAATACAGTAACCCATACAGAAACTATAAAACAATATTGTAAAAATAGGCAAGAAATGATTTATACACTATCAATTTTCTGGCATGGACATTTCTTCCATTTTTGGCAAGTGGTAAAAATGACTGATTTTGATTCTTACACAAATTGATCTTTAGTTTTTTCTATAATCTGGATAATTATAGAAGCAACTATTTCTTTTTACGACACAGTTCTGGATGTAAGGTTGTTTTAATAATCTCAAGCGGTTCTGGTTAATTTTCCCCAACAAACTTGAAGGAATATAAAGGCTATATCACATCCTTTCATTCATCCTTGTTGTTGGTTATCCTTTGAATACCGAACATATTTCAAGGTTCCAATCTCCACAAACATGGATTGGACTGATCCTGATAGATTTGTTTGTTCATGAACACCTACAGCAACACCATTACTTTAGAACAGATCTATTTTCTTCTGAAAATAAGTGTGTGCAGTAGAAAAACCAATAAAGGATTTATTTATTTTTTGGAGAGGCCCGGAAAAAAAAATACATACCAAATATTCCCAATGCCCATTAATTATTTATATATAGAAAGAAGGAAGAATTATATTTTCTTTCACTTTTTACCAAAATTATTGAATAATAATAATAATAATAATAACAACAACAACAACAACAACAACAATAACAATAATAATATGCCTTCTATTTGCTACATATATAACACTGTATCGTACACCTATTTTTGTTAATTATATTGGGTTGTTTGTACAACTATACTTGTCGTTCTCATTTACTGGCCACTAATTCAGTAACCATTGAAATCATTCAGTAACCATTGCAATGGCATTGAACAAGTGGTACTTATGATCAGTGCTCAGATTATTTATTTTATTTAGCACATGTTAGCCAGGGATCATGGAAGTGGTTGGCTGCCTCTGTGAAAGGATATTTTTGGGCAGTGTTATCTTTGCCCGCTGGACACCCGAATGCTGGTAGACAATTGGGGGAGGCTCCTTTCTTGTCCCTCTGTGGTTTATTCACTCATGGGAATTGAGCCACCCTCAAGCTGATGACCTCAGCGAAGCACAGGCCCAGCATCTTACCATCTGAGCCACCATGGCCCCTAACGGTGCTCAAAGTTCAGCTATCACAGCATCCCTGTGGTCACGTGACCATGATTCAGGTGCTTGACAACTGGTTCACACCAGTCATTGGAGAACTGACAGAAAAGGTTGGAAGTAGCTATTGTAAATCCCCCAATCTTTCAACCCACTATCCACTCCCAGCCTTTCTGCACTTGCTCCATATCATGTCATCCACCCTCTAGTCTTCCTATGCTCATGCTGCACTATAGCATTCATCTCTGATGTACCTGTATACCACTATGCTACACCATTCACCCAGCCACCCTTTTGTGCTCATACCACATTGCACCATCCACCACCGAGCCATCTTCTGCTTGTACTCTGCCATGCCATCTCCTTCCTGGACTTTCTATGCAAATATACCTTGGGTTAGCCCTCCAAGGGCCTTCCCCTCTTTCCTGGAGCATACTGCCACCATACATGCTACTTCCAGCTTAATGTCTGACATGTCTTGGAGTTAAGACAGCAACATAGGACTGTGGGAGCCATGTTGTCTTGGTTGTTTTCTTGAAGACTGAACCAGTGTGAGGCCATCTTTGAGGCTTCAGGGTTGCCACAAGGAAGAAAAAGGGATGGGGGGTGGTGGAATAGCCAGATGGGGATTTGTAGTCAAAACAAAAAGTTTTTTTCTGTGGGAATCAAGGGGGATATTCCACCAGGTGGCTGGGGAGAGGAGCAGTGGAGTAACCAAGCAACCAGCCAGCGCTTCTATGGGACAATATGACTGATGACCTGGGGGGAAAGAAGAAACTTTCACTTTTTAATCAGGTGAAAATTGCAGGAACTTTCAGAGTCAGTTTTCAACAGTTGTGCTAATATGATGTATCCAATAAATTGTTCTTTGAGGAATCTACCTGCCTCAGAGTTCTGCTTTCTATGGGTGCATTACTTGGGATGCTGGCATAGACATTTCATTATCCAAACTAGGTAGCATCATCATGGAGCACCAAGGACCCCTCATTTCAACCCTGAGCTAAATATTCTCCTTTATCAGAATTAGGACTATGCTATGACATTGTACTTTATGACCACAATTGTTTAGTGATGGCAATTTCTGTCTTTGAAATAATTTTGCTTATATAAATTCTAAAAAGATTGTTGAACAGCAACAAAAGAAAAAAAGAAAGAAAATGTGTTTCTTCAAGATTCTTTTAAGAAATAAGTAATTGAATTTATGAGGTAAAGTAAAGAAACGATAGAAAATGTAACATTTTCAAAACCCTGTGTGATAATAGCTTACGTGAAAATAAGCTATTTTTACAAGTTGTAAGTGTTGAAAAATGTATGTCCATATTTAGTGTGACATTTCAATATTGGGGATTTTTGGTCACACACTTAGAAGATATATCAATATAGCACTGAATGTATACTGGTACATGTATGTGTTTATGTGTATTCATTTCAACAAAAAGAATATACAAAAAGAATTGATGGATCATATAGAGTTATGGGAAGTAAGAATGCATAGATCACACTATAGATAACCACTTTCACCATCAAATCATATAAATTATTATATCATTACAATTTTACATATTTTTTCAATACAACACATGCAAAAAGTCATCCACAATGAAACATACACATTTGAATTACATATTTGTGATTCATTATGGACAAACTTCTTTAAGATTTTTTAATACAAATCAATATAATAATACATACCACTGATCCGGTTGCCTATCCCTTCCATTATACCCAATGTAAATAACATGTTCTCAAAAATGAAATTCAGTTCTCTCTCTGTCTCTGTCTCTGTCTCCCTTTCTCTCTCCCTCCCTCCCTCCCTTTCCCTGCTCCCCTCTCTCATATGTACGAATACAAATGCTTAAGCAGCTCCTGCATCAATAACCCATATCCATTATTCAGGGAAAAGACAATTATTTGTCACAAAACTAGTAATTTACTTACTTTTTAATGGAAATTTTGGCATTAGCTATTTTAAATTAAGTAATGTTTATTAAGTATTAATATGCTCATTAAATTTTCTCCTATTGGATAATGCCAACAAAAGTTAATGTAAGGCTAATAAAGACCAGGTTCTACATATATTTGTATAAAATTGCTGAATTGTACTCTGATTCAGCCCAAAGGGTCAATACAATCTTCTAACTTACTGAACTATCTGATCAACTTGAGAATCATGACCTTTTCTTTACTACAGTTCTCTTCTGCATTTCTTTACCACAGTTAAATTTTCCTCAATAAACAACCACAAATCAATAATATTTTTCCTTAGCTAGCTGATATGCACATAGCTGCAATCCCAAAAGTTAAAGGAGGAAAATGTTCTATTAAACATTCCATTAAAGACAGATATGTCCATAAATATGATAAAGTTACATTATAACTGAGTATCTGCATGCTCACACACACACAATTCATATTTATTGCCCAAAGCAAAATGAATTATGCTCTGTGATCAAAGAGACTTTCCATTTTTCTTGGGAGTAGCAGAGAAAACATGGCAGGAAACATATCTATTGTATTAGGTTGTACCTTTACAATTTACAGGCACAATTTTTTGTCTAGAACATGGATATATTATTACCAGACAGAACAGACGGGTGACTCAATGGAAAGACATGGTCACCAGAGACATCTTAAAGGGCCATCAACATTGTCAAATTGGCTGCATAGCTTGTTTTGCTTTGGGCAATAAACATGAAGTACATATTGGTAAATCCCTAATTGATATTCTCATGTATGAGATAGTAGTGTCTAGAGATATAGTCTGTCTTCAAAACTAATATCATTTTAAGAAATAAGAAACTAAAAACTGAGCAGACTGGCTAAGAACCCTACAGGGGAATCCACAGGAGTAATAAATGACAATAAAATGAAGGCTATGACTGGATGATTGAAGCCTCCTACCTTTTAATGAATGCCACATGCATCACAATATACGTAAAAGACCCAGGGCTTTAATTTTCCTGTTGAGCCTATCATTTTGATATTGTTGACTGCTCTGTAAATGGTGACCATGTTTTTCCTTCACTATTTCCATTTTTGGACCTGAAATCCCCCAAAAAGGTTTCAAGAAGGGAAAAAAATTGAAGTTTTGTTCTATGCTTCTGTTGGGCTATTAATTGGTACAATAACTTAATGTAATGATCGAAGGGTAGGTTTACTCTATTTTCTTCACATCTATTTCACGTGTGTTCAGAGCACTATAACAATGGAAACATATGGACATTTCTCTGTGTGTGTGTGTGTGTGTGTCACACGCACACACACATATTAATCAGACTAATAAACCTTTCTGTCAGGTTGAATTTGAGCTGTAAAATGTATTAAAAATACTAAATTGAAACGCTGATATTTTCTCAGAATTATCTGTGTTCAAAGCAGTCATTATTATTACCATTTTTGAAATGTCAAGTTCCATTAAGCACATATTCTTGGGCAGTCAATTGAAAGCCAGCCATCTTAATGACAATTTTCCCTATCTCAAATAGATCAAGCTTCAGTAAAACAAAGAATAATTATTTCAAAGAATAAGTTGTGGTGCCCATTTTACAAAGTTGATTACTTTTTACACTGTATTCAAGGAAAAAGAGAGAGAGTGGTGGAGGAGAACAGAGATAATTCATAATTCATCCTGAATTATTACTTTTAAAAGTCAACACAATCTGATTTGTGGACACACCTACAAAAAAACTGTACTAGTGAATGAAATACTTCTTGATGTAAAATTTGCTAAACTTTCCTCCCATAGGCCTAAGGCTTGAAAGTGATTTTGAAATTGTTTTTACATTAAGCAATCCACATCTAAGAGATGCAGTGTTGACCTTGAATTTAAAGTAAGGAGTGAAAAACTTTGAACAAGTTATTTTTAAAAATGTCATTGCAACATTTCTTTGATCTTTTCTTACAAAATAGCACTGTCTCATCCTTTGCATTTTCTTGATGTCAATGTCTGTCACGTGATTTTATTGATGCACAAGACATGTATGAAGTTTTTGATTTTAAAAAATCTATGGCATGAAAAAGGGGTTCAATGTAATTAAGCCCTGCTTATTTTTGCTCTGCAACAAAACTTTTGTTCTACAAAAGTTACTGCTGAAATAACTAACATGGGATTACCTCATCTTTCCCTTATATATCAAAACTTTGTAAGTAAAGATCCAAAGAACTTCATAATCAAAATAAATATATTACTTATTTGGTTCAATATAATATTTGGTTTGTAAGTGGCAGTATTTGGGGGGCAGTGGGACACAGAGATAGTCCAGTAATGAAAAGTTGAGAAAGCTACGTCACACATTTTAACTGTAGCTGGAAATTTATTTCTGTCTCTCCCTAAGTCTAACCCTAACATGGTCTCAAAAGTGAAATTCAGTTCTATCTATCATCTATCTATCTATCTATCTATCTATCTATCTATCTATCTATCTATCTATCTATCTATCTAATCAACATCTACATCAACATCTGCATCATGTACATAACTCTTTATCATATGATCTCCATCTATATCTATCTATCTCTCTAGCTGTCTATTATCTATATCTCTCTATCATCTATATCTACACATATCTATCTGTATAGTGCTGATGATTACTATAATTGTGAAAATAACCAGACATATTTTTAATAGGACAGATAGGCCTTCATCCAGTATCCAGAGAGTTCAGGTCTCCACCAAGCCATAAGTAACACAGGTGCATTCAGATTCCACGACAAAAACTCAGTATATTGTGAGTGAAGGTTAAAACTGCATTTGTAATTTATCCTGGAATGAAAAGTCATACAATTGAATTAACTTGGTGCATTTATCTTGTCCTTCCTAGTGGTTGTCTAGCAAGACTGATCACTGTGTCTTCTTCTGTACCACTCTTTATAATTTAGACCACTCCAGTTATACATACTGGCACTCCAGGTGTCTTGTAATCCTCTGATCAAACTTTTCTCTTCGTCTCTCTCACTCTGTCAGATGTAGAAAATTTACATATATATGGGTTCCTGACTTTCCTTTCTCTAGGAATACTTTTATTTTGGATGTGGAAGAAACTTGAATGAGGGGAGAACTTTCATTAATATAATTCCTCACCTGCAACGTCTTATGAGCTCCAATGCTGTGAAAACTACTCTTTAATTTCTTCCTCTTGTACATTTGTACGTAGCCATGTAGCATTTTTTCCCAGGCTCAGCAACAATTACAGTGAACTCAGTGAACTACAGAGGCATTTAAAAGCAATGGATCACTGTTCTCCAAAGATTTTCCAACAAACTGCCAGAAAAGAAGCAGGCTGCAGTTAATGAGCTTCATAAAATAATAAAAGGGAGATTGTGCCTTCTCTTCCAGTGCAAGTATGTTCTTTTCCATTGTTAAAGCTAGTACTTACGTTGCTATTTTTAGGCCCTTAAAATAAATGGAACATTTATGCTGTGCCATGACTGACTGTATCTCATTTTAATTAGATTGTAAGGTCTTTCCTATAGTATGCAAATCAGAGTCTAACTCTGTAGCTCTGACTACTTTTTTAACACCAATGCAAAAAAATAATTAATATTAAACATTTAGTGGGCTGGAGAAAAATATGTTTGAAGAATAGAAAGGTACAAAGGAAAAGAAAATATGAAATAAAAATGATAACTATTTTTCTAGAAAAAAAAAAGAATTTGAATTTTATGTGTTTATACTCCAAGACTGATCATTAAAAGTATATCAAATACAGTGGACAATGCAAGCACATAAAAAGAGATGCACATTCTTTCTTATGTGTGTGTGTTTGTGTGTGTGTGTGTGTGTGTGTGTATATAAGTCAGGTCTGGTAAAATCAGTAAGGCAAACAAGATACTGGACAGTCATAGAAATCACAGATAAAAATGTTGCAACCATCTGGGAGGTTTTGAAAATTGGTTGCAAAAGGAGCAAAGTCATCTCATGGTCATATAAATATGCCCAATTTCTAAGAATATATGGTATAAGGTTTCATTGTGTGTACAAAGTGCTTTTTTTTTAGTAATACATGTTATTAAGGTTTCAGTTGCCATCTCTGAGCATATGCAAGTATGACATTCATAAAGGAGAGTGGTATATCTGCCTAGTGCCATCCAAATGCATAACAAGTTGGTTCAGACAAGGGAGAAAAAATGTCTTGTGTGGGCTATGTAGAATGGTTGTTGTTGTTGTTTCAAAAAATCTAGTAATATTGTCACAGGGAGGAAAAATAGCATATAACAAAGATGAGAAGTACTAGCTGTGACAATTTGGCAGTCTTGATCATAAATCCTTTCCTTATCTTCAGCCGAAGTTTCATCAAGACCAGGAATGGATATGGCCAAGAGTAAAAAGGCACAATATGCCGAATGATTGATTTATCTGTCTTCTTAAAGACAAAACAAATCTATATAACAGGGTACAGTGTTCTAAAGAGTTTCTCCAAATGATTTCTTTTTATCAGAATCTAAGGTGACAAAGACTCAAACAGTTCCCAAAGGAGATGCAGCTTAGTTCTAATCACATTCAAGCATTACGAGTTGAATGAAGGGCACAAACTATATATTTTAAAAATTCTGATTGATTGCTTTTGAGCCTAGAAGTATCCTTGTAGATACAAAACTGGGTACCATAATGCCTGAGATTCAGAACTATGTCTTCAAATAACTTAATTGATGCTGAGATGTAATGGTTGACATGCTTCTTCGATAATTGCAGATAATCACTCTTTGAACTTTTACATTAAGTCACTCACTTGATTTTTCCAACAAGTGGAAATTGAAATTGAACACCTAGATAATTGAAGGTTAACGCACTTTCTTGAAAATACTATAATTTTTGTTTTACAATAATTAATTTAAAGGTATTCCCTGGAATTATAAACAAGGCTTTCACTCATCACTGCATACCCACATATATTTGTGTTATTAGCATATAGAAATAGGTATGAGGTGCCCTAGTCTAATTTAGGCATATCTTCTCTACCACTCTGATAATAATAATCACAAATATTGGGTATAATATGGAAAATTTTCTAGAAAGTTTTAGCATAATTACAAGAAGATAGGGATACAGCTGTAGTAGTAGAAGTCTACTATGGTTTTATTTAAAAAAACTTAAGCGCAAAATACCAGAATATACTCCAAAATCAAAAACAAATTAAGCAATCAGGAAGGAAGGAAGGAAGGAAGGAAGGAAGGAAGGAAGGAAGGAAGG